>CM037791.1:55214109-55264109 GCA_021229015.1 Solen grandis | reverse complement strand
TAAACTATTGTGCCAAACAACCATAACTCTCTCTATCCACTTTAAATAAAGACTTTATTTACTATCATAACCAATATACTATGTATATAGGTTCTTTTCTATGCTCCGCCTAGAGTCTGGCTTCTCCTGTATCAAAGCGTTTTGCGGGAGTATTAATCACCTTCAGTGATAGTTCTAGTATTATATTTGTCTGCCATAAGTCAATGTGTGTAGCTTTGCATTTCCACGAACACACTATTAAATACTGTCAGATTTAGGACTGACATAAAGTGTATTTTTCCCTATCATTTGTATGCTATTTTTATCCTACCTTTATTCATGAAGCTGGGCAAATGCAATATTCTCATTTATCATTGGTAAGAATACTTCCTCAGCATTGGCGATTGATCTCGGGATTGACATAATAAGAGAAGTCTTTGCCTGAAGTTTGCCACTTGGTGAACAGAATAAAACCTGAACAGTAAACAAACTAATACATTTGTACTTTCTTAACCTTACAAATATGTTTTTTTTGCAAGTTTTACAGAACTGGTCACTGTGAATTCAGAAGGATCAATGCCTTTAAGCTTATTCATAGTAGAAGGGAGGGGATTTGAGATTACATCCAAACCCTGGATACAGAAGCCTTGTTTTATGAAACAATACAATTTCAATTTTTCACAGCCATTATGTTTTCTTATTTGGATAGTGCTGCCTTACTGTAATATGCCATAGACATTAATTTTATAAACAATTACCTTCACAACTGGAACCATCCTTTCTGTTGAGCCAGTCAATTTGAAGCAAGATTTTGAATGACTTTGGTATAAAAATGTCATCATGACATGAATGGGGATGGAACACAGAGCTGCCTGACTAATGGACAGCTGATGTTCAAACTTCTAGGCCAACAAATTTAAAACTGGTACTGGTCATGATTTCATTTATTCACTTCAAAAGTAGGGCCTTTGGTCATATTGTAATATCTAATAATAACAAGACTGAAGAAGTGAAAAAAGTTACTTATTGTCTCAAAATGTTTTTATTCCAAAGTCACATATAACTTAAGGTGCTGAATGAATAAGTGTGTATAAATGATACACAATCATACATTTTCATGAATTCAGTCCAATACATTACTGTCATTTTTTTTTTTTATTTATTCTTTCACTTTAAAAAACATTCACCATGCAAAATGTTTATTGGTTAGATTTTCTCAAGTTTTTAAATACAGTTTGTTTATAAAACAATATTTTCTTTATTTTGGTTCGGTCTGGCATGCTACAAGCCTGGAAGCATAAAACATAGTTTACATGGTTTTAAGTGTCGAGCGTTGATTAAGGCTGTATGAATCCAACTCCTGATTGTGCACATCAAAGGCGTCTCCGGCATTACATATTAATTCAAAGAGCTGTAAAGCTTCTGCAGGCAGCCATATGCTCGGATGGAGCACTTTCCATAAACACAGCACATGTTCCTCGCAAATAACGTGTGAGGTGAAAAGGAGGGCTAACACCCCCCTGTGGATGTTTTAACCATCTTGAACTAGCGAGGCACCGACATTGGAACTGGCTGTTATTTACTTACTCCACTCGTTCGGGTGGCAGAAAATACTTTTGCTATTGCTCCAATATATAATGATCAGATGTTGTACTTCATTTGCCAAAATGGCTGAAAAAAATGTAAGGCTGCTTTTGTTTGGGTGTAGTTTTTTTTCCCCCCTGTTCTTATGAGCATTCAAAACACATGTGCTATATGGAAGGAATCAGAGACTCATGGTGTTAACTCACTTTTCCTGCTCAGCTGTATGATTAATGGTGAGATTGCATTATAAGTCATGTGAATAATTTCTTTCGTTCCTGAGCACTCTATTGTTGTTTTTATGTTCGGGCTTTTTCATCAAGGAAGATTTAGAGAGGAATAAACTATCATCATATTTTTGTGTCCCGTTTCTGTCTCATGGTCCATGCACGCTAAGTGGTCATTTATTTCTTAATGTTTTTATTTATTGACCATATATCATTTGAGATTCTTTGATTTATGCAAGACATCAGTTCCATTTATAATGGGTTAGCTGGCTCTATATTTCCGAATGAAAAGGGACATGAGAGATAAGCTGTAGAAAATTTAGATTCTTGTCATTCTATTAATACTTAAAAGTCTAGGCATGTGTTCTCTATGCTTTTTATATTTTGCATCACAGAATTATTTGATCTTTTCTTAATACCATGTTTGTTTCAAACTCACTGTTTTGCACCAAAATGTTATTTCCTTGCTCAGTCCAAATTTGTCGTAGGAGGAGGAAAGAAAGTGCTAATGAATTTAAGTCAGACATTATGGAATTTCAGCATTTGAAATAGACTTATAAATAAAACTTATCAAAAATTAGATTAATGCGAAGTATTTCATCGATTACAGTGTAGGACCTCTTTCTTTCTTTTTTTTTTTTTCATTTTTCAATTGTCATGGCCAAACTGCTTCTAAAGATCATGTAAAGTTCTGTAGATGTTGATAAACACTTGTTGCAGAGTAAGCTGTGATTTCAGCTTTTAAGTTAGCAATGACACAAATGTATGCAGATGGTAGTTTGAAGAACAAAAGCAGCAAGCTGAGGGAATGGTACACTGTCATGCCATGGGTTATTAAAACAACAGTTCTATCTTGCGAGGAGCTTTATGCAGCCTCAATCGATTCTGCCTTTCCTTTGATTCCTCTTTTAATTATTCACTGTAAGTGTTCATAAATTGCTGTGTTTGCCCTTATACACAAGAGGAGAAAAGGCTTGTGTGAATATTGTATAAGAAAGTGTCACTCGGTGCATTGGGTACATGCCTGTCTTGAGTAGATAAAGGACGGAGCTGAAGTGAAAGACTCAGTGCATCAATTACATATGGGCAGGACCTCAAGATTCTGCTTGTGTCTTCAAATATCAAATTTGGTTAATATTTTTCTTAGTGAAGGGGACTGTCAAATTAATTTGCATCAAAATAATAAAAGTATTTTCCACCACTTTATGATAATAATATACATATGAGATTGAGCAGAAATACTATATACCCCCTACCCCCTTCTTTTTTCAAGCTCGGGTTCAGTATGTGCTTTTGTGACAATGCACCATCAACAATTGACCTAAAGGAATACATTAGAGGCCACATTATCTTACCTTATACTCATGAAACTTGGTAAGAATGTTTGTCTTCATTTATATCTCTGTCTGATAAGTTGGAAATTGAAATTGGGTCATTTGTAGACCTGTGTCTCAATTAGACTAGCCTCCAAGTGACTTTAATACTATTCGATGGGAATGGGATGCTAAACCTAACAAACAAACAAAAATCTTTACTGGCCAGGGCAAGCTGTCAAGTGGAATTTTACAGCCCTGTTTGAAATTTCATGAAACTAAGTTTTCTGCAAGGTATATTAAACTGTGTGACGACTCTTTGGTTCAGTGGTTAGAGCATTGGGCTATCACGCCGGCGGACCGGGTTAGATTCCGGGTCGGGCCGGGTTTGTTACAACTGTATAGAAATGATTATATCTAGGGGGGAAAGTGAAACTAGGCTACGGTTATATGTATATATGCATTTAACTTAGTTTTTCTCTCACCCCTCAATATGGATTTGGACTTGTCTACCTGACTGTTGAATAAACTAAATGAAGAAAAAAAGGAAATCGTCATGCAACTTAAATTGTTTGTTTCTTCCATGTTTTAGATAATTATCGCATAAATCTGCATACATTTCTGTGTACATGTACACAGATTGTCAGTGTATGCCAGAGCTTTTCTGTCAGTTAATTTCTGCCAGACTTGATACTGTCATCTATAGGAATAGTCTTAAGGAAAGGGGAACCATTATCTGACTGGAGAAGTTACATTGTATCTCAGTGATGGGCAGACTGACAGGGTTACTAGATCCTAGAAATCATTTGCAGTAAATTACAGGCATACAGATAATGTCAGTATATAGAATATAATATTTTCTTCTGCATTTTTTTTTTTTTTTTTTTTTCTGAGTGTTAATTATTACATGTTTGTTTTACACCCCATATCTTGAAACGGTTCTCCTCAAATGTCATGGTGCCAAGGCAACTGACTGTGTGGCAATTATATTTCCATGTACACTACTCATACAAAGAAGTTAAGTTGTTAATGCTTAGAAACTATATAGATTATTGCAGAGATAGGAGAACTGCCGCTATGTTGCAGCATGTTTTGTTTTGAAGAGGGTGTTTCTTCATATATATGAGAAATCCTAGGCCCTGCTGAAAAGTGTGGGGGATTTAACAGTTCCGTTGTAGATTACGTGGCAACCATTTTAGATAAGGTTTTTGACTTCACAGGCGTTCCCATTCTTTGTTCTTGATCTAGCAAAAAAAAGATTTTGTGCAAGATTTTTGTTTTGTTTTGAAATTTTATCACTTATGATGCAGCATATTTGAGTGTAGCCATAATTATTAATATATTTCTTATGAATGATTGTATTTAAATGTAAAATGTTACAGTTTATAGTACTGCAGACAGGCATTTCACAGGGGTGTAAATTTGTAAAATGCCACTCGCCCGCTTGCTATGGCGAGTGAACATTAATGCAGGGCGATTGAAAAATCGGAGCATTTCTTTGTAGTTTTCTTGATTTTACTATCTCAAATGTTGGAAGGGTGCGATAATTTTATGAATGATACACCACTGTTTTTTAAAACATACTATTTTATTTGATGGAATAAAAGTTAATTATGTAACGTTTTTAAGTATTCTAAAATACATGTTACTAATAAGGTAGAATATATTTCAGTGGATTTATTGCAGGGTTGTGTATAAGTTATTCATTTTTTTTTTACAGAATCTGATTGATGTTAATCTTTTAGTTACATGTAATTGATAACTCCATTGACGTTATTATTTGTTTATCTGTTTCAGTTGACAGTCATAATCAAAAAGAACATAGAGTGTGCGCATAACAAATATGTCACTTACCAGACAGAATCAAACATGCTTAGTAGCACCTTTGAAAATGGGAAGACTGCGTATGGACGGTCAAGAAATGTAGAACTTATTGAGGTTGAGGCAGGGAAACATGTGGAGATCAAAGTGCGATATATAGACACAAAAATTGTGATTCGGCAAGTTGGGAGTTACTTAACAGTTGTGGTAAGCATGCCAGAAGAAGTGGTGAAGTCCGCCAAAGATAATGAACTAGAGCTCTGTGTTGGGGGTTGCCCAAAACAAGAAATCATCGATTACAAAGAGGTTCTGTCCAAGCGAGAAGGGGAGGTGAGTGGTGTCAAAGTTCTGATGCTACGTGAGGAAGCTGTAGAACTGTGTAGAAAAGCTAAAGTTGTGGATTTCTACCTGGATTCTTGTGTGTTTGATCTTATGATGACGGGAAACAAAAGTTTCACGGCCTCAGCATTTCAGGCGTTGCAGGATGTGCTTTCAACGGACCCAGATTATATAAAAACACAGCCAAATCGGGATGATTTAAAACCATATGACGGTGGCGTATCCAGTCTGAGTGCTAGTTCAATAAGCATATTTAAATTACTGATATTGACTGCTTTAATATATCATTTCACAAAACGAGCATCAGGGACGTAACCAACGTAAACAGGTGTATCAACACGTCCTCTGTTCCTATGGAAACCTGCACTTGTTGATGCATCTGTGACGAATGATCGTAAGTTCAGAACTATAACCTACCAGCCATTGATATGTGTTTCACATGCAAAAAAAAAAAAAGAAGTCATTTGTACATTCATTTCTTTGCTTCTTTCATTCAAAGAATGAAGGAGTAAATCATATTTACTGCTATCTATTCTCTAAGATATCTGCAAGTTTGGCTTTTCTTTTCAGAAAATATCCATAAATATTCTTCTATAATTACAGGTCATCCCAGTTTTTTTGTTCAGGAAAAAAATGAATTTCATGAAAAGTATTATACATTCCTTAAGAAAGAAAACTGACAGGGTCTTTCCCCTCTCTTGTAAACATCTTCAATGTACTTTAACTTTATAATCAGAAGGCAGACCCTTACATGAATTCATGTCCATTCTTCTGAGTCTTATTCATTCATCTTTCATTTTTTGTTTGTGTACACATAGTCTTTCCTCACAGATGGTGGGGAAGAAGGGAATTTGTTTACGAAAAATAAAGACTAAACAAGTTCTGTCAAAGCAATGCCAAATCCAATATTATATGTGTATTTACTATTAATTGAAATAAAATTTCATTTGTTGTTGAAAATGTGAATGTTGTATGGATATTATTAAGATATTTTTGTATCACTAGCTTATATGTCAGATGGATAAATTTCTGATTGATATAGTAATCATATTTCTGCCTGCAGTAGGCTTTTTTTTTTAAACTATGCATATACAGTTTATACGTATACACTGCATACATTAATTTTTTTTTAAATCAGTTAAAAAGTTTTTTCCCCCTTTGGTCATTGTTTCAATGTGGCTTATAATTAAACCTTAAAGCTTAAAATATACATATGAAAAAAGGTCCTTGCAATGGGGAATTTCTGAAGTAAATTTTTTCATTTACACTGAATATGAAGTTTTCCATATGCTTCTCAAAGTGAAATTCATTAACCAATAACACAAGTATTATAAGCTAGTGATTCAAACTGAGTCAATATGTTTGACTCATCTGTGCAAAAGTTGTATGGTGTGAGAGCTCTCATTCTTATTAAAAGGCCATAAAGCACCTGTCAATATTTTGCCTTACTGGGGACATGGGATGTGCATACCCATGGGATAAATACACAATCTTAAAATATTTGTTGTCCGAATCTTATCCCAGGGACCAAATTTTTTACTAGATTTCACCCATCTAGCCATTTCTTAGTGTTCTTTTCTCCAACACATAACAGTGGTCAAAATAAGCATAAACTGCAAGCCTTTCAAAAACTTGGCTCAAAAATTTAATTTCACACAGTAAAGTTTGGAGCAACTATTGTTACACAATACATGCAAAGACCTAAATTTAAGGATTCAGGATTTTTCATTAAGTCTTTGATTTTGATGACAGATGAAAACTCAGCCACACTTCAAGAACCAAGTGTTGTTTAAAGTCTGTATGTATATACCCCCTGTTCCTTCCATCCTTCCACTTCAGTTGGGCTAAACATTGAAATAGGTGCATAGCTAGCATAATTATCATCATTCTGTCACTAAGATAAAATGAGTATTGTTTGTATATCATTATGGAGTTCTCATGATCTTGTGCATGTGTGTGTGTTTTGTGAGTGTGTGTGTATATGTGCCAGTCAGTCATATTAGAGAAACTGCTAGATTTTTAGCCTCAGCATCACAACATTTTAAAACACAGTAAGATGAGTTTTAAACACTAGTAAGTTAGAATACAGGTCACATTTATGATCCAACTTTAAAAGGAAACCAACAAGATATTATAAGAAATATTAAATGTTTTAATATTTTGAAGACATGACTAGAATCTGGATGTTTCAAACAGTTTTATGGATCTTCACGTGTATGAAAATGTTATTTCGTGAAGCTATGTAGATTTATTAAGCTAGCGAAACATTTTTATATTGCCCAAAAATCTTGATATCGCTACGCTCCAAGTCCTATCATATTTTATTACCCAATATCGTATGTAGCGTGCAAGTAACCGGTTAATATCATACTTTGTATCTCATGTCATGTGACATAGGCAGTAGATTCAAACCTGTAGTGGTTACATAAGTTTCAAGCTCTAATATTTTGTAAATAAGCTGAAAAAGAAAATTTGCATGTAATTACCAAAATGCATATACATTATTCTATATAAAACTATACATGAAAGAAAAAAATCATAAACCTAATTTAATATATCTATATGACCCCTGTTAATTAAAAGAATGTAGGACTCCACAAGCATAAAAAAATTGCCAGTATAATAGTAACTTGCAGGCTGATTTGGTGTTACACTTGTTGTCTCAGTTTGTTTTTCTCCGATTTCATTTAATGAGATAGTTTAGTGGTCAGTTTAGTTCTGCCAGTGGTTATATACAAGTGTGAAGCTTTGTGAAATAACATCTTACCCACTGTTTATTCAGATGTTCAGAGATTTTGTCGGTCAGTTCACTTGTCCTATTATAGTACATCTTCAAAAGTGCTTTTCAGGCTATTCTATACATTGTCTGTGGCAGTCAGTCTGGTCATGTATACCTGAGATCAGCTTGAAAAATATTTGTTTTATATTTTTTCCTTTTAGGCTCATTATAATAAGAAATCCTGGCTGTGTCTTATATGTGTATAGATCTTAATTCTGTCCTCTTTTCAGTCAGATTTTATCTTTGAAGGCAGTGTAGTCAAATTTTGTGTTTATCTCAAAAGTATTTTGATATTGCATGAAAAATTCTTGGCTGTGCCCTTGTAGATACTTTTGTGCCATAAAACTGGAATTCAACTTTGAATAGCAAACACTTGACTTGTACTCTGGTACATTTCTACGTCTGAACAGCCTGCATTTTGCACGAATATGGGGCATTTTGAAACAAACAGGTTTTACTTTTATTGATCAATCTGTACCCTGGAGGGACGAATACTTGGCCATTTCAGACAAATTGTAGTCATAATTCATTCCAATGGCTTCTTAAAGCCTTATCGGGAATGGCATTTGTATATTCTCCATGTATTTCATCGTTTTCATATTAAAACATTTCAAAACGGGGTACATGTAGCCATACCTAGTTGAAATTTTGGATTAGATTAGGGGGAAAAATGTTTATTCATTACAAACATACCTGTATGGAAGACTAACATTTTCTTTAAACAACCATCACTTGGTAATACAGGGTTGTATTCTGAGGTAGTGAAGCAAAAATAAAGCACTCCTTTGTCATTGAAATCGGTGAAGATTGAGAGAACAGGGTTCGCTCATGCATACAGAATCACACTTCAAGTTTGTAATTTTCTTTTTTCAAATTCAGTGATTTGAGAGAGAAAAAAAATCATTCAGAGTTTCGTGTTTTCATATTTCTGTCTAAGAATTAAAAGGATGGCTTATTTTGTTGAGTTTGCTGGTATAGTATAGAAAATTCACCCATCTCCCAACTTGTATAGGACACTTTAGAAGGGTAGGAAATTTGCCCATCTGCTAAACTGGAATGAGGGCATGCGTTTGCATTAAGAAGGCCTCTTTGTGTAAAGAAAGGCTTTACTTTTACAGATATATGAAATATGAACGCTCTTGGTCACCTCAATACCTTGGTAAAGGTGTACGAATTGAAGATCCAACTGTTTACTCTTTCTGTTTACTTACGGAGTTGAGAGGTATATTCTTTGTTCAATCTCTCTTTGATTTTCACCGGTAGAAGCCTAAATTGATTTTTTCCCTATAGTGGATGATCTTGATCCATTGATGTATTTCACTCACTCAAGTGCACCATTTCATTACACCACTATAATAGGCTTGTTAATGAAGCTGCATCCTGATTGGTCAGAAATAATTGATTTAAGAATACCCTGTCAAAAAATTTGCTATTTTAAAATGTGCCTCTATAGATGTTTTCAAGGTTTACTGTGCACACCCGTACAAGGGGTTTCTTCTACATTGTGCATGTGTGGAGAAGTTTACAAGACAAAGTTGTGAATTTGTCAAGGCTGTTTATACTTTCTGCGGCTCAAACACTCCAGTTTGGAACATAAGAAGTGTGTTTACATTTTTCCAATTCGAAAAAAGGAATCCAAACAGCTCTTACAGAACAATATGAAGTAGAAATTCGCGACTTGTTGTCGATAATTCGCACTATTAGCTCAAGGGGGGGAGGAAATCTGCAGGCTAGGAGTTTTTCAAAAGTTTTAGACCCTTTGAATTTTATGTGCGCTGGTTTTAGTTTTTATAGCAACATTTCATACAGTTGAAATTAATTAAATGACACAAGTTAATCAAGTAGAATGATTTAAACATAACACGGTTGCCTGTTTTGATCAGCTCTGATATTTAGATTGAAATGATAGTCGAGGGGTGAATAATATGCTCAAAACACCAATCATTTGGGGACTAAATAATGAACATTTAATACGCAGATAGAGCAGTAATGTATGTACCACAGGAAATGTAAGGAGATCTCTGAATACCTCTTTTTTTATTATGGGCTGGCAGCCTATTAGACACGATACGGGTTACAAGGTATAAACTGTAGCAATATTCTATAGTATGCCCGATACCCTTTCTTTCACTGCATGACTGGTGAATTTAAATATGGTGTTTGAGAGCACAATACTCCATTTTTCTCCATGCATAGACCTGGCTGGTTTAGCAGGTGGGGATCTCATTTGGTTACATTTTCGTAAGAGTAGTCAGGGGTAGGTTATAATTTAATCACCTCAGCGATTAAAAGGCATGGCTTGATTTTTCGCTTAAATCAGTTCTGCTATTGTATGTGTATAGTTATTATCAAAGAAAGTAAAGGGTGACTGTTGAAGGTTAATTTCTGACAAAGAAGTTTGACACATGCAAACAGCTGTAGTTTTTGTTCTGTATCATGTGCACACATACATGAAAACATGCGCATACAACATCATATGCGGCAAGTTTCATTTGAAAGTAATACAACATAGTAAGAAGCCCTTTGACAGTATCAAACATTTACACTAGTCCCTTTACTCCATCTAGGTGGGAATGAATTTCAAAAGATTCAAATGGTGTTAGTTGCTCTCATGGTGTGATCATAATAATTAATCACTGCGATATAATATATAGATTGTCATGCAGCATGGTTAATATTGTCACCTTCGTTTTTTGTCATCCTTAACAATTTCAGATCAGTTATTTTTGATTGAGAATGGATGTAGCCAATGGTTTAAAGTGATACTTTTGAACGCATGTTTTTATTCAGCAAGAGGAGGGAGGGTGATTCGGTGATACCTGTTGGGAAGAATAATTTCTGGCTGTGTGTCTTAGTGTGAAACAAACTAGCAACATTAATTGTGATGGTTACAAACAGTTCTGTACTGTTGTTTTCTTTGCCCCCAGGGATTTACTTGATCCCTTGTCGACATTTGGTGTATAAACTCTGCCCCTTTGTGGGGAGCCTTTTTATCAACACATTAAAGTTACACATTGCATAATGTGTTGGGCAAGGAATTACACAGTGTGTGTTATAGGTTTGAATCCCTTTTTAACCGATTTTTCTTTTAATCAATATTTAGCTTTTCTTTTCTCGCAGGTATGAACGCATCACATATATATGAATTATCACAGATTGACCAGTATAAAACCAGATCAGCCTGCAAATGAAAATTGTGTGCAGTTTGCCTTTGCTTAACTATGGTATAGTGAAATGGTGAAATTAAGTATTAAAGGTTCAAATGAGGTGTTAAAAAGCTCACCTTTCTTCCTTATGGATACATGGTAGTATATATTCAATATGTCTGAAAAAATTATTCATAAGATAATAGAATATATTGTAAGATGTAGCTATCATAATAGGGTACAAGAGGAATTTGAAACACAAATTAAAAAAAAGAAAAGGAAAAGTTGAACTTTGGGGTTAATTTAAGAAATATTTGAGGAAAAACATAGAGCTGTTGTTATTTTGTGTCAGCATGTACGATCTCTAGAGCGACCACTTCAGCGAGTCTGTTCTGGTATGAGACCCCTTGTGACCCATGTATTAGAACAATATAGTCTTGACTACTCACTGTGTTTGTACACCTGGGCAAGTAAAGGGGGGCGGGGGTATGGTAGTAGAATGAAGTATGTATGTATATATCTCTCTCTCTCGCCATTGAAGATTTATGTCAGTGGATCCCACATATACTATTTCTTTTACCTGTCTTATCTCGTCGTTTTATCAAAACGCTTTGTTTGGGGAACACCTGGTTTGCCAATTACAGTTTGTATTAAATTGACTTGATATTGAAAGCCATAAAATATCATCCTGCCTCGTGGGCTTCATAGCTGGGCCTTCAGTTACACTTGAATAATGTCTCCTACTGATGATTTGGACGGTTGAAATAAAAGGGATGATAAGTCATGTGACCTGTAGCAACCGAGTCTGATTTGTAGACGTTCTGCCTCATCTTAGTTAATAGTTAAGGAGAGATGCGTCTTTTGTGCATTTAGGGCGCATGGAAGGTTTTCAAGCTTTGATGCTATACTGGAAAGCAGTCACAGTCAACATATAAAACCCCACATGACACATAGATCACAGTTTTGCAAAATTAATATGGCACATTGCATATAAATCAACAAAATTGTTGTAAAATATTGGCCCGGATGAGAGGAAGTGTAGCTTTTATCACTACCTGAATTTAATTTCCAATGGTTTGTGACGTTTTGGATATTTTATGAAGCTAGTTAAAATTTGCTGACAGAACATTGTATTTTAATATACCCAGCAAAGTGTTTTGAAATAAATGATAAACCACCAAAATTGAATTTTCAAAGCGAAGTGTTAGGCACACAGGTGCAAGTACATTTTTTAGAGTGTGTGAGAAATTACTTCTCAACCAAACCCTTTTTACAGCTCATAACTCTGAAATTTATTTGTGGCAAGCAATTTTTTTTTTACTCAGAAAGCTGATGAAGAGGCTGTTAGCCTACTAGTATGATAGGTATAGTAGAGGAGGCAGTTGCTCACCTCTCCCTTCTTCACACATTTTTGAGGGTTGCGAAATGTAGGGTATACAGCAATTTTTGTGAAATTGTATATTTTATAAGTTTTAAAGAATTTTTTAGTGAAAATTGGGCATATGAGATTAGGGTCGAATTCCACCAACAATTCTTAGCGCTAAGTAAAACTTAAATACTTAAGGGTGAATTTTAATATTGTTTCTGGAATAAAAAATCCCAAATATTTCATTCCTTAACAATTATTGTTATTATTTAGGTAATAATTCATTTCAGGTTAGTCAGTACTTGAATATAATATAAATGGTTGAAAGTGTATCTAGCTAGTTTATTATTGTGATGAAGTGAGAGGAGGGAAAAGTCACCATTTGTCTGAATTACGATGTATTTTTAAGGGATAAAAAAAAATAAAAAATAGAACAGTGCTTCCCCTCCTTGGCCTGTTTCAAGTGTATACATGTACATCTCAGCTGTAAAGTGAGATAAAGACTCCAGCAGGAAGACAAAGCGGGCTAGGTCTGACATTAACACTTACCATTACACCATAGCTGATAATCTGAGTCATCCAGATGGTTGCTTCACACATGTATCTGAGTGTTTACATGTCCATGCCAAGCATCTGACTGATACTGACAAGTTGCAGTTGGCCACTCTTCCTGATTTCTACGGATATTTTGAGCCGTTTATCTTGGTTTTCAAAATCATTAAAAACGAGGGCAACAAGTGCAAAACAAGACATTTAGGGGCTAAGAGGCTAATGGTTGAAGGAAAAAAATATGGTTGCTATGCGATATCTGTGAATTAATCTTTGATCCTCAAACTTTATTTTAACTTGGTTTATATGTGTCTGTTGTAATGCTGGTTTCCAGATAATTTATTCATTCATAATTTGAAAACATAAAATATATAATTGCCATTTAACTATATGCACTTTTTATAAAGCAGTTGAGATTTCGGGGTTAAAAAAAAAGTTCATATCGCCTTGTCATGCTTTTCTCGCAGATTAGCTTTTCTGTCCTTCACATTTTTGAATGCACATCAATCTGCATCTTCTTATATACCGCCAATTTTCATACATATGAAATTGAATCATGTCTAATTTAAATTTGATTTAGGATAAGAACACATTTCCTTGCAACACTGATTTTAATGCAAATATGATAGTAAAACATGCCATTATATGTCATGGTAATTTCAGAAATAAGATTGCAATCAGCTACATTAATTGAACACTTGTGATAAAAGCATTTTAAAGTCAAGCCAGGTTCTCATCATTTGAATGTAAAGCTATTCTTCAGATTCAAGTCTCAAACCCTGTATACTAGTTTTCAGTACACACAATCTATCCAGGTACTTGATATAGCCGGTTTACACTTTCTTGCAGGCTTATCAGGTTTTGAACTGTTCACATCTCCTTGTCACCATGGTGACAATTATGATGTGATTGTTAAATCTCCTCTCAGGCTGATCTAGGTCTGCTAACACCCTGTAGGAATTCAGTGCGGAAAATATACAGGTATATAGATTTTCTCTTCACCACTCCTGTAGAGATGTGAACAATCGATAGGCCAGTGGTCAGAGAGATGCTACTCTGGCCGGATGGACAGGAGGATTGACCCTTGACATAAAGGGAGGTGGAGTGGACTTGACCTGTTGTGATTTATGCTGGTCAGATAAGTCACAGATAAGATGTGTGTCTAGCCTCAGGTGCACTGTTTTTGTGGCCTAATCACCAAGTCGGGGCAAGTGGACAAACACACCACTGTCAACACAGCCTTGAAGGTTTATAAGCACACAGGGAACAAGTCATTGCCCTATTCCTGGCCTCTTCTCTAATACTTTCCTGTGATAGAAATGCCCAAATTAGATGCTTATAGTCTTATTTGTACCATAAAGGCACTGCTACCAGTAGGTGCTCATTTCCTGTCAAGTTTAAAAAAAAAAAAGCAAACTTCAGAGATTTGAGATTTAATAGATCTTGAGCATTGTTGAGTAATACTTTCTGCCCAGGATAGTTAACCCTTTCCCTCATAGAGGAAACCATGAAAAGACCTATGCGAACAGCATAAAACCAGATCAGCCTGCGAGTAACTCGCAGGCTGATTAGGTTTTATGCTGTTCGCTGCTCCTCAGTGGTCTGGAAATGAGGACTTTATAATTAAATTTGATATGGTTTAACTGTGGTTTTCTGCAGATCAGGCTTTATGTGGTACCTATTGAGGGCATCAAAATGAGTCTATATGAGAGACAGGGTTAAACAATGGATATACAGAGTTAATATCAAAGTTATTTCTTTAAGCTGTTCTACAGTGAATGTCACAATATGAAATTATTTTTGAAGAAAGGGGAACAATTAGTGTCTTAAGTCAGCTTAAAATTTTTTTCCCATGTAGATAGGCGAAAAAAAACAACACTAAAAAAGAAAAATGGGTGTTTCTTTCAGGGTCAATAATTCTTGTATTAATTTAAGAACTATCAAATTAAAAAGCCAAGACAGTTGTCCATGGTTGTGATTTGAAACAAAGACCACAAACAGAGATCCAGATTATGAAGCGTTCTGTATCTCGATGATCGCTGCAAGATAAATAGGACTCGTTTTATATCAGTTGTAACGTTATTTCTGTAGTGCACTCCCGCACTGGTTGTAGATTACAAATTGATTGTCTCAGATAGAGCCTAATGTAGCCACAGCATTGTGGGTTAATTACTGCTGTTTCAACCGGCTTCAAATGATCAAATATAATAGCAGACCTCCGCTTTTTTAGGGACTCTGAATGTTTATGAAACCTGTGCTGTAATGTCAGAAGGAAGAAAAAAGAGCTAACTTGATTCTCCCTCTGTTCTCTGTCTAATCGCAGTGGAAATCAGATAAGTTGTTGATTTGGGTCATTGACTACTCGACCCCACTTGTATAGATATCTGGGGTCTGGCATTCATTTTAGGGTCGGATTTTGTGTTGGCTGTGTTTTTGTTGCCGATGAAGAAAGGCAAGCTTTGGATCATAGAGTACAGAGCAGTCCCCCTTTTGTTTTGACCACTTATGAGCTGGTCTCTGTGTGCACCTGAGTCATATCCCTAGAAAACTTGGTGGTGTTCCACGGGCCCTTGGATCACTTGATACCATAGAATCACCGCAACCAAAACCATGGTTTCTGCTGTCCCTCCTAATTGTAATGTTTTTCTGTTGATGCAAATATCATGTTACATTATACAGTTCAAGGAAGCATTTAATTTCATTAAATAAGACTATCAAATGTTTGCCATTTTTAGATGGGGTATTTGTACTTGTATTTTTATATTAACAAATAATTTGATTCTATTATTCAATTATTCATTGCATATTTAATGAAAACAAAGTACATATGTTTAATTTTAAGTAAACAGTGCTTCATTTATGGGTAACAAAATCAAAATGCTGGTCAATTGAAAAGTAAACCCTGACACTGCTTCAGCCAGCACAGGACTCCATATTTCCCACAATGTCACATATATGATCTAAAAGAAACCTTGGTCTAGTCCAGCTATTATCCCAATCTGTCAGTTACTTCTGTTTGATCATCGACTAGTGAATTTAATGGCGGACCTACTTTATTACTATTTAATATATACAACACATTTGTACCCAGGGTTTCTGTTTGATCTAGTTTCATGTTTTTCAAATACAGCGAAATCGGAGCAGAGTAATGGTGTCTCATGTTTGATTTATGGTCGAAACACTTGAATCATTTACCAGTTTTCTGACAGTTGTCAAGTCAGGAAGGACCCTGTATGTCAGTAAGGCAGTGTTTTATTTGCAGTATATGATAGTTGGTGATATCTAGTGTTGACAACTTTTTTAGCAAGATCAAGGCTTGTAGTCCAAGTAGTCTTTTCAAGTATTAGATAAAGTTTCATGGTGGATTTAATTAGTCACCAATCTTTCAGTATGCAGTTATGATCCAATGATGATTCTTGCACTTTTTTGTTGCCATCAACATTATGGAATTTTCTAAATTAAAAAAAAAATCAAATTTTTTTTTTTATGATATAGAGGAAAGATTTCTGGAAAATACCAAATGTTTCATCACCTTGCTAGATCAGTTTCTTATAAAGTATTTTAATATCATGTTATATAACTCTCTTAATTCTCAATATTTCAGAATCAAAGTGCTACAAAGATTTTTTTTTTAACAAATTTTGTTAAGATCTCCCTGCCATCATTGGCATGCTGTATTGCTCTACATTGTCTCGCTGGGAAGCTGCTCAAGTGACTGTCTCTAATTTTCCTGAAACCGACCAATTGATTTCGGTATTGATTAAACAAATTTACATTTATGGGTTCATGTTGGCATTTGTGTTCATGTCAGCTCGCACACACTGACATGTAACTTTGATTCTTGGGGTTCCACTTTAGACAGATTATGCATGCGGTTAGATCAGACCGGTCGAGAGATGATCTCCGAGATCCACGTCAGACACGCAATTCCGATAAAAAAAAATGAAATTGAACAAAAAAAAAATATGTGAGGGAATTTGTTCAGAAGCATTGGCCAGTCAGTCAGGTCATAAAATCAGAAACTGTCAGATGTGGAATGCAATCAATAGTTCATTGATATCGCAGGGTCCTACCATGCAGCCACAGGCAATTTCATCAGTAGGGGATGTTTCCACTCATCACTTAAAGAACAGTCCCTCATTACAATTGCATGGTCTGAAACTTCATGCTGAACAGTTCTCTTTAGTGGTTATCAATGAATTTTTTATAAATTTCTGTGTCATAAAAATATTGGAGGTATTCAAAATTAGGGGTTTATCTATGGCCCCTTATGCATTTTGTCACTAAACCGTAAGCATTCTTTTTGTAGAGGGTAGATCCATGTTGTGACTTTTAATCTGGTTACAACAGACCTTTCACACAAACTTGGCCATGTGGACTGTTCTTATACCCTTGTTTGTGTTTATTTGGGAAAAAAATCAAAATATAACTAATTCTTTGTTAATCATGCAAATTCAGAAGGTCGTAGATCTATGATTAAAGTGCCCTTAACTCTCTAATTGTTGATTGTCGGTCCCGTTATTGATGGGGGGGGGGGGGGTCTGTATTTGGTCAACATTTTAATGCCAAAAAAAAAGAAAAAAAAAAAATGCTTCAGGCAGAATTAATCTAGATTTTTTTTTTCACTTTATATTATGTATTTTGTTGTTCAATTAAGGTAAAGTCCCTGTAATGGTTTTGCTAAATTTCGGTATCTTAATAAAATATTAGGAAACCTTCGTTATCTTAGTGAAAGGCCATGGGATCCAAAGTGTAGCGGAACCTTTACAGGGACTTTACCTTAAAAAAGGTTTATATTACAGAAACATCTCAATACCTATCAACCTGAATGTTTACAGTGGTATCTGCAACTCTGTTACAAACAATATTAGTAACAATGTATAACTGCATGGGTCCGCCCCTAGCAGAAACAGCAATCATTGTTAAGTTTCTAGCTATTGTTACAGCAGCTTATTGACATCCAATAATTACTCACCAGTAGTTGACACAATTTCTAAAAGGCTGGGTGGCAAAGAAGCGAGCTGCATTGTTAGTTTATACACATGTATATCCACCACAGACTGGATGTTTTTCACTAATATTTATATATTCCGGTAGAATTGCAAGGATGAATTTATGGGCAGAATTTGATAAGTTCTGAGGGATGAAATATGAGATAGAGACTGTATATTTATGAACTTAAGCTTGACATATTGGCGTGCTCACTGATCTTGTCTGTATGCATGATTCACCAGTCAGTAAAACAGCAGATGTAGGTAGCCAGCACAAATCAATATGTTCCTCAGCATGTGTACAGAAGGAAGGCTATCAGACACTTTCAATTGTGGCATTGTCAACACTGGGTACAACCCTGAGCCAATCTTATACACCCTTTTTTGCTCCGTGGTCTACCATACACAGTTAAGCCCAATCAGACTGAAAGTAATTCTTGCTCTTGTCGTGTTTAAGCAAGTTGCTTCCTTTCAGATACAAGTGACAGTGAAGAATAGCAAAAAAGTAGAAAACTTCACGCATGACTGTCGAATTACTCAGAGTCTCTATTTTTTAGAATGTTTGTAAGAACTCTTGTTAAAGTTTTCAAATTAAGCATTAACTTTTTAGCATGATCATCTCAAATTCATTGAAATAGGAATGCATATGAAATTATTTGTAAGATTTTAAGGGGATTAAATGACCTGATTCAGTATTGAGTATCATCTCTTGCACTTAAAAAGCCTTACTGTGGTCCATTGCCAGCATAGATCAGGTCGAACAAGTGATTGAATTGAGGAATGACTAGTGTAGTCTCCCAGATGTTAAGTAATACCATCTTATTGGAGAGATGAAAAGCATTATTAGCAGCGGTAGATATACTAGAAGCATACAGCAAGGGTTAAGCTATCGCCCTATAGCAGCCAGGTTTTGTTTTCTGTTCTTGCAAGGACTTGTATAACGTCTCTTCTTTTTGTTCACATCCTTTAAGACTCTGAAAATAAAACAAGTTTTATTGAACCTTTTTTTTAAGATTATTAGTGCACTGCGGGAAACCTGGAGACGCTCTGGCAATTGTAGCATATTGATTTAGAATTTTACGCAATTGTTTGCAATCGTGCTGTGAAATTTGAATAACATGAAGGCATATTCCTTAGCGATAGAGCTATGTTATCAGTCACCTTCATATTTTGCATCGACTTTGCGTTTAAATCTATGACAAGGTTTACACAAATAGGAAACACGTTTAGAACATTTTTGAACATTCAACGTTCTACTAAGGTAACTGCATGTAAATCATTTGTAACATAGTTCAGTTTGACACCTGGCAATAATTTGTCAAATCTAGGGACACTTCAGAGCTGGAAAAGAAATTATTGATAGAACGGGCTGTTTGATTCAAACTGACTGGAGTTAGACTTTAGTTTCTAGGACCTGTATATGTGCTAATTGACAGAGAATGTAATTTCCCGCTGTGTTTTTTTTGGGGGTCCTTAAATCCATGTTACATTTATACAATATTCTGAAATAATGAAATGTGTAAACCTGAGCAAAAATCACACACCTGTATGATTTCCATTTTGAATTTTAAGAGAAGAGGGAAATTACAAGTTTATATGGTCTGAATTTCAGAACTCGAGTTTCTTTTGTTATTTTAATTGCAATTTCAAATGTAAGCCCATGAGTAGAAATGTATCTCTTTGAAATATTTTTTTGGCATTTAGATACTTGTAAGTGCTTCATTGCTTCATTCTTTTCAGGGGTTGGGTTATATTTCATGTGTCACAAAGACAAGGGTTTGAGGAGAAAGGGAGGGATACAAAGTCAGACCCAACTGTCTGTTTACTTGCGTCAGCTGGCCAGGGGGTTTGATAACAGCCCAGCAATACTCCGGCTTTATAATGTGCCAAAACATTCGTAAGGCTAAAACCTGTCAAATATATTTTGCCCTTATCTTTAAGATATTTCTCTAAGTGTGAAATTTCACTTGGGATGGCTCGGGATTGATATGTTGAGATAGGGAGGCCCAAACAGAAGGGAACACTGTACAAAGAATCCATAAATCAGCAGACCTTCAGTGGGTCAGGTGTAATGTGATATATATATATATATATATATATGAGCTGTGTGCTGATCAGGGTCTCTCCTGTTTGCTCATCTCAGAATCTACAGTCTGCAAGGCATTAAGAAAAAGACTTCATTTCATATACCATTTTAAAGTTCATAAAATTAATATTCATCAAGTCATAAATTTGTTCATGAATATTCATGAGGTAAATGGATACTGTATATTAAGTGATATAACGATATCCCATTAAGCCCTTTTTACTCATATCAAACCATTGAAAACCAGATCAGCCTGAAAGCAGGTGTCAATCTAAAATTGACTGACTACATTTTTCGCCCTCTTATTTCATAAGAACTAATAGTTTGTGAACAGTATTAAAAGATCCCAGATCATCCTGTAGGTTTCTGCTTCTCATACTTGTAAGTAGGTCTTGTTTTATATCTAAATGATCAAATGTAAGTTTTTACTTACATATTTGAAATGAAGATTTATGAAAAATTGAAGAATGCTTGCACTTAATTTTGTAAAATGGGATGCTTTGTGCATCATTAACTACAATGTCAGGGAGACTTTGAGTTGGTGGGGTAAGCTAGCAGAATGGACAATATGTTTGACTGGCCCTTTGGTGTGAAGAGGGAGAAAGATATGAAAAATATATCTTAAGGGAGAAACAGATTTCAGAGGGAATATCAAACATATAATTTATGAAACTCATTTTGTATTTCATTTTTTATGTATAGCAACACAAGATATAAGCATGACTTAATTTAATGCTTGCAAGAAGTGGAGAGAGAAAGAAAAAAAAACTACCATGATGTACAACATCTCACATGTTTAAGGGTTATTTCCTTTTTATTGCCATTGACATCTGAGCGTTGAAATTTTAATGTAAGCAAGGAGTGATCCATTAGAACTGGCTGCCTTAGTGTTTGGATTTATTGACCCTGATGGGATGTCATTAAACACCAAACCAGAGTAGTGATCTGATGGCCCTGTCATTTTACACTATTGTCCAACTATCAGGGCTGAAAGTGGTCCTCGTTTTAGGAACAGGTTCTACAATTGATTGTACACTGAAAGCCAGAAGGGCTCATAAGGGGTAAATTTTCATACATACTGAAGAGCAGTTAATAATATGAAACCTGGCCTGGTGTTCTCAAAAAATACTATAGTTTGATCTTTTAGGCTCAAATTGTAAGTTGATTATACTCAAATATCCACTGAAAGTAATGAGCAAATTTGAGACTGAGTATGGAAATTATATTTACATATAATTTTTCTTTACAAGAACATTGGTCCTGATCAGACTGCAAGGAACACTTCAGAACAATTTCAGGTTTATGCAATATGTGATTAATGATTGATTAATCCTTGTGTTGGATCTAAGTTCCTGAAATCTTTAGCTTAAAATAGTTTATAAAAACAGTGTTAAGATGTATAATTGCCAAGTAGAACAATATCCATTGTATTACAATTGTAGTCTTGGTGAATATATACATGTATGTATAAGTCAGATTGTCAAAGAATTCTAATGCTTTTAATGATAAAATGCGGATGTGACATAGAAAAGAAAAATCTAATTAAAAAAAAGTTTGGAAGTTAGTCCATTTATTACTGTACAAATATGCTGATCTGTTCAAGCCATCACGTACCAGGTAAACTTGGTGTTTTATGTTTGCTTACTTAATTGACTCATTGCAAGACCCAACTGGGTAACCTGAGAGGGTCCAGGGCATTTTAAACTAGATGGATGGATGTAGGACCAGTCTGGTATGCCATATTTGACAAACCTTTACCACAAGTGAGCTGTCAAGGGAGATAACTAATGCCGCTAGTTTAAAACCAGATCAAACTCAGGATTTGGTTTTAATCAGTTCAATTTGTAATCATCCTTATAGTTTTTGTGTAGTAGGGATAAAAATCAGCTCAGCATCTGCTACCAAGATATTAGTGAGTGTTATTTAAAAAGTAAAAGAGATAAGCAAAAAAAATGTAAAAATTAAAAAAATAAAGAGTATTGGAATGAAAAAAAAAAAGATTTGTGCGTTCATATTTTGTATGTTATGATTGAAGGATTTAAAATTAATGATTGTTTTATCTGATTGAATTGAAATGAACATGAAGTGAGTTAAGTTTATTTTACTGTCAATATGTTGTTGAATATCTGAGGATAGAAGTGAGTGAGGATGGAACATTTTGTTAGCAATATAGTGTAAGTTTATGAATGTCTGTTAAATATGAATTGTATGTTGATGATTGTATGTTAATAAGTACATTGTTAATGAGTTGATATCACATTGTATGTTGATGAATATTCTGTTAATTGTGAGTGTTGGAAGGTCAGTGTCCATTTGAATGATTCATCCCATGGTTAAATCATCCCCTTGTCTGCTGGCATAGTAACATCTTTAACAACATTAATTCCACCCCCTCCCCTTTTTTTCAGAGTGATGTAGATTTTTGTGTCATTGTCAAGTTGGAGCAGTCTGGTCTCTAACTGCTGAAATAGATAAATCCTGTGCAATGTGTATGCTTATTAGCATATCAGTATTGATGATAATATTGTGTACTTAGGTCTTCTGCCCTAATCAGTGGATTCTTAGCTGTCTAGCCGGTATATAAAAACCCATTTGTGGAGAGTAAATTGGGTAAAATAGAGGCTTTGCATTTTAGTTTCTCAAGTTTGTAAATTGTGATTGGACCTGTCCTTTCTTCATTTTGAACTATACCGTTAGTTGTTTATGGGGGTGGTTGCTGAAAATGTGAACAATGCAGACCATGATCAGACTGCATTAATGTGCAGACTTATCTTGGTCTGTACTGGTTGCAAAGGCAGTCACAAGTGCCCACAGCATAAAATGTAAGAGTTAAAGCATAGAAAGGTAACAATGGATTATGATTAGAAATAAACACACGGATGATACTTGTACATGTAGTATGTTGATATTTACTGAAATGGAAGGCTGAGAAGGGGATGATTAAATAATGGTTATTTTGTTACATTTTGAGAAGAACATTGGAGTCTGCATGTTCTGTGTTATATATGGAGTCAGTTATATGTCATTATTACATATGTTCATGATTTCATTGCAATGTTCACATTTCATTCACTCTGTGACAGTATTGTCGTTAGGAATATTTTATGAACAAATGTTTGTTATATTATTAAAATAATTTGATAAAGATACTTGGTATTTGTCTTTGCTAGTGATACCTATATAGAGGGAAAAAATGTCCCCAGTGGCCGAGTGGTTTGAGCGTCTGGCCCAGGAGTGGTTGTAGGATTGACCCCTGGCCACGTCATACCGAAGTCCTAAATAATGGTACTGGTTTAGCTCTCTTGCTTGGCTCTCAGCATGTAAGGGTAGTTCAAGGACTGGTTGACCCAATGTCAGGATAATGTTACTGGATGTGGTATCATGCCACATGTCTACCGTGTGACACTGCAGTGTGGCAACACAATATCTGTCTCAAGTAGACAAAGCAATGTCTCCAAATAACTGAAATACTGCCGGTATGACGTTTAACCCACCAAACATCCAAGAAACCAAGGGAAAAACACCACCTATTGAGTATCCCAGTGGTTTATCTAGGTTTTAGCATCATACAAAATGTACTGAGACGTGAATGTTTTTGCATGATGCTATCACAGTCATCATACACCCACAAACACACTCTTGATATGAAAAACCTTGACATTCATGACTAGATGGGGTAGTAACTGTATCCTGCAGAGGTCACATAGGTCACTGACAGTAAAAAGTCAGGAAAATCTTTTTTCAAAGTCAGAAAATACTGAAATTAGTCAGGGAAATTTTGAAACACAGCAATGTCACTTTTTATTAGCTCAAAGAATAAGGAGAGCTATTCTACTCACCACAGCCATTGTCATAATAATTAAGGTTTCTTTCGTACGAACTCACCTTGTAGCTCATCTGAACACGGCATGCTCATGGTGAGCTATAAGGGTGGTAATGTGTGCGGCGTGCATTGTCAACAATTTGTCAATAATCATGGATGTTTGAAAATTGGTCATATGGGGTCAAAAAGTAGGTCAAAAGGTCAAATCCTTGAAAAAAAACAACTAGTTAACACTCCAGAGGCCACATTTTTGACCGCATTACCTTCACGAAGCTTAGTCAGAATGAATGTATGCATAAAATCTTGAATGAACTCGAAAATGGATCATGTGGGATCAAAAATTGGGTCACTGGGTCAAAAACCTTATCAATATTTTTGGGGCCATATTTTGGCCTAATCTTCACAGAACTCGATCAGAATGTTTGTCTTAATAAAAGCATGGAAGCATTTGAAACTCGGTTACGTGGGAATAGAAAAAAAGGGTCACTGGGTCAAATCCTTGGAAATTTTTTGTGAACACTCTAGGGGCCATACTTTTGATCTAATCGTCACTGAACTTGGTCAGAATGTTTGTCTGCATAAAATCTTAGATAAAATTAACTGGTAGACCAGACCTTGTCTGATTGTTCAGTTCTATTTGACCCTTAAGTCTCAAACCTTATATGGTTGTTGCTTATCACTAGTAGAAAACCCCTATGGATTTTGGAGTTAATACCTCAAATGTCAAGGTCACATGTTAACATATTTTTATGCCCCGCCAACTCTGTTGGGGGCATATAGATTTTCGGTCTGTGCGTCCGTCCGTCCGGCCGTCCGCCACACCTCAGGTTTACCTTTGCGTTTAAGGTTGTTTTTTCTATGAAGATGACTTTACATCTTGATGAAACTAGGTACACATGTACATCTTGATATGATCTATTTAATATGTATGCGAATTCATGCTGTGACCTATATTTCAGGGTTGGATGAACATGTTGAAATCGATTGTTCCTCCTCAGGTTTACCTTCGCGTTTAAGGTCCTTTCTATGAAGATGACTTCACATCTTTATGAAACTAGGTACACATGTACATCTTGATATGATATTTTTCATATTTATATGAATTCATGCTGTGACCATGCATTATTTTATGATTGGATGAACATGGTAAAATTGATTGTTCTGCATTTGGTTTTTAAACTTTTATTTTTTGAAGATGACTTCACATCTTGAAGAAACTAGGTACACATGTACATCATGATATGATCTATTTAATATTCATGAAAATTTATTGCTGTGACCATTATTTCATGATTAAATGAACATGGTAAAATTGATTGTCCTGCATTTGTTTTTAAACTTTTTTTTTCTATGAAGATGACTTTAAATCTTCCTGAAACATGATATACATGTACATCATAATATGGATTATTTCCTGGTAGTATTAATTTAATTTTATGGCTGTGACTTGGTAAAATTGGTTATTCTACCACAGGTTTGCCTCTGTGTTTAAGCTACTTTTTCTATAAAGGTTACTTCACTGTAACAGGAACGGACGACACCGTTCACCCAGAGTGGGATGCGTATGGCACAACTAAAGTCCTCGTTTCAATGAATGCTTTTATTATATAAAAAAAAATGAGTAAAGCAAAACAACAGGTACATTTAAGCATCAAAACTTGGAGTGGCTTCCATCGGTAGCCAATGCATCAGCTGACAGCGTCAACCGTATGATGCTAAATAGATGCTTTACAAACCAAATTAATTACAAGGATATAATATTTATTAATGTTGTCAAATTCAATACAAAGGCAGCTATTTTAATTTAGTATTTATTTATTTTCACCATGAGCATGGGAAACACTCGCATAAAACTCATGGGTCAGCTCGCTGAGCAAATACTCTAATGGAACTGACCCCAAGCTAGAGTGACCAAATTCACGTGTTTCCCAGCTTTTATACCTAGCGGTTTATCGACTGATTCCCGCATTCTAGCATACCCGGTTTTTATAATGCAGGAACCAGCTTCAGGGTACAATAAATTCCACAATCTGATTGGTTGAAACGTTAATAACAATATGGCTGACAAAAAGGTACCAAATTCAACTTCCATGAATACAAATCTTCTTCAACCACGATGTTTACAGAAATAAAACTGGTTCTGCAAACCAATACACACGTGAAATGTAAGTTGTTTATATATATTTGACCATCACTGACACAATGTTCTACTTTCTTAATTACAACGGTAAAAATAGATAGAGTGAGAGACTGACAAATGAATAAGAATAGTAACTCTGCTACATCACATTATCATGAAACTTTGTACAAATGTACATTATTATATAAACTTTAAAAAATACAAGAACATATTTGGTTTCGACCATATCCTGGTGGGGCATTAGTGTCACACAGACACTTTTTTTTTTGTTATATGAAAGTCTTGTCCATTGATAACTAAGTTTTATTTGACCCTGAGATCTCGAACTTGAAATGGTTGTTGCTTATGACTAGTAGAAAACCCCTATTGATTTTGGGAGTTGTTCCTCAAAGGTCAAGGTCATGAGGTACAGTGTTCCTCACAAACTCTGTATAAATTAAGCATTGTCCGACTGATTACTCTAAATCTAATTGACTCTTAGGTCTCAAACATTATACAATAATTACTTATGACTAGTAGAAGAACCCTATTGATTTTAGAGTCTGTACCTCAAAGGTCAAGGGGGTCTCCGTGGTCGAAAGGGTAAAGTCGCAGACTTTAACACTCACTCAGCCCCTCAACGCTTGAGTTCGAATCCCGACAAGGTCATTTGGATTTTCATGTGAGGATGCCTTCCAGTCGGTTTGCGGTAGGTCGGTGGTTCTACCTGGATCGGGGTCTTCCTCCACCTGTAATTAGCTGGACGCCGCCATTTGACTGAAATACCGTCGAAGCTACGGTAAACTCAAATAGTCAAGTCAAGTCTCAAAGGTCAAGGTCATAAGGTCTTAAATTAGACTCTCTTTAACTTGTGTTAAGGAAGCATTGTCTAACTGATTTCTTAAGTATTTCTTTTGTATCATATATTGCACAATTGTTGCTTATAAATAATAGGAAACCCTATTTTATCGAGCCTGCTTGTGGTGAGCTTGACTTAGTTGTCACAGTGGCAGTTTTGTTATGCATGTATGCGTTAATGCGTCCGTCTGGATTTAATCTTGTCCGGGCTGTAGCTTTGCCATGGGTTGAAGGATTCCCAAATAACTACACACAAATGTCAAGCTAAGTGAGACAGTGTGTAGCACACAAGATCTAGATTTGTAGCTCATTGGTCCAGGTCATAACTTGAGGTCAAAGGTCATAAACAAGTTCATTTTTGCTTGTTCAGGCTGTAACTTTGCCATGGACGGTGGAATTCTCAAATAACTTGACACAAGTGTCAAGCTAAGTTAGATGGTGTGTCGTGCACAAGAACCAGATTTGTAACTCGAAGGTCAAGGTCATACTTAGAGGCCAAAGGCTGGATTTGCTTGTCCGGGCTGTAACTAATTAGACATGGATCGTAGCCTTTTCAAATAAATTGGCAGTCATATTAACCTCAATGAGGCGAAGTGTCATGCTCAAAGATCTAGTTCACACTTAGAGGTCAAAGGTTAAGGAGTTGGATTTGCTTTTCTGGCCAGTAGACATTGATCGCAGGATTTTTAAATAACTTGGCAGTTATGTTAACCGCAATTAGACGGAGGGTCAGGCACAAGAGTTTCATCCCTAGCTCAAAGGTCAAGGTCACACATAGAAGTCAAAGGTCATGGAGTTGGATTTGCTTGTCTGGCCTGTAAAAAAAGGCATGGATCACGGGATTTTTATATAACTTGTTACTTATGTTAACCTCAATGAGACTGAGATTCATGTGCAAGAGTTAGGTGCACAGCTCCAAGGTCAATGTCGCACAGGGTCATTGGTCGTTTGCTTGTATGGGATTTAACTTAGACGTGAATTGCAGGATTTTCAAATTAACTTGCAGTTATGTTTACTTTCATCAAGATAAGTTCTGGACCAATTTGTGACAATTCCACGTTATGAAGTCAAATATCACACGTGTAATATACCTATATAAATATTATGGCATATGAGGGGGTAATATATATTTTACAAATATTTTTTGCTGGCTCAGAATCTCGAATAACTCCTTGAATTGTTTTGCCATCTGTGAAGAGGCATTCTTGGATAACCGGTACCGCAGGACAGTACATTAACGTAACTGAAAGAGTCGCTCAAAAGTTTCAAAGTAGGGAGAAAACGATAATTGACTTAGCCATTAAGGAACTCGACCGTGTTAATAAGCATTTATGAACAATATGACATCTGGGTTCTATACAGTTATGAACTAATTGTATTGTAATTATTTTATCAACTTAAGTCAGGAAAATGTCATAGTTATCCTGACTCAGGCGATGTGTGGGAACCTTGCAATCTGACCCATTGTGTCATACACATAGGTCAAGGCCACAGTTTTTTAGATAGGCCCGCAATACCAGGAGTCTCTTGAGTTAAAATTGCGCATGATTTATTCAAATAATGCTCTGTACCCCTACTGGTGTTAACTCTTGAGGGGACTATAGGTTTGCCGTTCGTCCATCCACTCGGCTGTCCGTAAATCTAGACCCCGCGATAACATGAAAACCATAAAGATTCCGTTGATGAAACTTGACATATGAATTTAAGGCACTATGGGACAATTTGCAGCTGCTTTGTTGTTTTTCTTACTCCAATAAAATTTATGGTCGCTATGGTAACAGAAATAGTCAAAGTCAGGCTTTAACAGATGAATAATTTGATATCTAAAGAAGTATATGAGCAAGCTTGGTTAATGGAAGATGACAATATGGAAAATATGCATCTCACCGGTATGTTGCGAGCATACATAATTACAATATACAGAGACTCAAGTTAATTCGCAAAATTCCAAGGTCAGGGGCAATTTATCGACACAAGTAGCATTGCTAGTCAACTGATTCTTGACATCTTTGCTAATAATGACAAGATCGCGTATTTGTAACAGCCTTGAGTTGATTCGAAGCGCGAGAGGTCACGCTTCGATCCATGACTGCAACATACCAATGTCATTCAAAACAATACTAGTAAAGTACCATTACTGAGCGGGCAGCATATAAGGGTAGCTAGGACTGGATGACCGTGAAACATGTCAATATAATTTGACCATTGTAGTAGTGTGGCACATGTGTGACGTGATACCGCACATCTGCGTCTCCAAATGTGAGCGTTAAACCCAAACAAAAACAAAATCATTAGCACAATGTGAATGTCAGAGAGTCTGCAACTTACCCTAGGGCGTTAACAGCCCGTACAGACTCCTACTTAATCCATGGGATTCGTACAACCAAGGATACCTGATGATGCTGTTTGGTTTGGGCTTGTCCTTTTTTATTTTGAACTGTACCATTTGTTGTTCATGGGGATGCTTGCTGAATTTTTTTTTTACTGAATAACGAAAAGTTCAAATCATGATCAGACCGCACGGATGTGAAGGCTGATCTTGGGATATAGTGGTCGCAAAAACAGTCACAAGTGCACACAACATTACACGGTTTTCAAAATTTATTTTGTGTGGACTAGGAAACACGTTTTCTACATTTTAAACGAAGCTACCCTATCCACTCAATGGTGCATGGATTGATCCAGCACTTTGCACTTCAGAAAGCCATCTCGTCTCACGGGTTTCGAATCCACAGCATTTATACCCGACGTCAAAACACTGGACCACGATGCATTGACCCTGATCCAAGGTCATATTTACAAGGTCAAGGTCACCGACATTTGAGGTATTGAAAAAAGTGTTGTGTTTCAATGGTGATGCGTTATTTCCAACGTTGATTGGGGAAGCTTAATGACACAATAAATACAGAACTTAAAACTAGCATCATACATCAGAAAAATCATTAATATTTAAATTGTGAAATCATTAATTTTTGTGGGACACTAATTTTTGTCGAATTCGTAGAAGGTTTTATCTATGAATATGAATCCCCATGAAAACTTGTCTCGTATATAGACCTATTTTTTTTTTATTTATTTATTTATTTTTTTTAGAAAAAAAAGATCCACGGATAACGAATGAGAAAGATTTACGAATGAACCCACGAAATACCCCCGGGTACATAATCAACTAACTTTAATGTCAACGAAAATTAGTTATTTTACAGTAAATAAAACGTCATCAGTAACTGAGCTTGTGTATTTCTTTATTAATCTTATTAATCAGGCAAGCATTTTTCTAGTGTTTTTTTTTGTGTGTGTGTTTGTGTGTGTGTGTGTGTGTGTGTTTGTGGGTTTTTTTGTGTTTTTTTTGCTTAAGATTACCATTCTGAAAATTAAACATTTTTGAAAATGACCAAGTGGTCTTTTGCTCGGTATACGTATGAATACAGTGCAGACCACACTTTAAGACCACCTCTGTATTAAGACCACTATTTTTGGTACCGATGTTGGTCTTCATAGCGAAGTTTTGCTATAACTATACTCAGATATCTTATGAAATATATAGTCGTATTCTCTGAAGCACCGTTCCAGGTGGCCGAGTGGTTAGAGCGTCAGCTATATGGGGCGGGAGGTCGTGGGTATGATCCCAGGCCCCAAAGTCAGGATGATGTGACTGGGTGTGGTATCATGCCACATGTGCGTGATACTGCAGTGTGGCAGTATTATATCTATCTCGTGTAGACAGTCTCAAAATGACTGAGAATCTGTCGGTGGGACGTAAAACTCAACAGACAAACAAACAACAAACATATTCTCTCAAGCGGCGAACTCTGCAGGAGATATGTTAACTGCTAAAATTCACCTGTCCGTAGATGAAACATACCATTAGTTCTCGCTTGTGTCTAATCACGTAAATCAATCTGATAACGCATATTTAAAAAGGAAAGAAAACAACAACAACGACAAAACACACACATACGTTTACAGGTAAGTATTAAATAATAATAAAGACTTCATAAAGACGTACTTTTCCTGGACTAATCAAGATAAATATGAATATACCAATTAGAGAAAGCCGATTAAGAATTATGTTGTTCTTGATTGAGATTTCGCACAGGGAATGAGATAAAACTTAATAACCGACAAGGTAGCTCAAGTATTACAGGGGCTATCTTTACCGATAAACCCAAGAATGTTCTCGACTATTTACCTAAAGGCAATAGGAAAATAAATCGGCTATCTTGACAATAAATATTGAATATTTGTGTCCAGTAAGCCGTGTTTTCTACATATATGCAGTAACGGATCCCCGTAGATGCTTAAACCTTCTTATCGCTTTATTACCGTTTGGACTTAATACGTAATTATGACAATGTGTAATATGGTGTAATAAAAACACATAACGAAACTGATAACTCGGCGTCTCCACGTACCTCAATGCATGGTGTTGGGTGAGATCAAACATGATTTATATCGTTTTTTAATGTAACCCGAACGGCCCGCGACAATTACGTTATTACAATAATTCATGTGTTTACAAAACACACAAGTTTGTTATACATATTACTGCTTGGATGAAAAATTCAGACTTCTAAAAAATCATTACTACTACTACTACTACTGCTACTACTACTATTACTAACACTATTACTACTAATAATGATAATAAAATTAAACGTATCTTTCTTATATATCTGCATAAAGATCTTTTTCTCCTTGAAATAGTATCACCAGTTTTAATTGTAACATATTTATTGATAAAGAATTTGAATTTTTACAGTGAAAAAATCCATTTTGAGAGATTTCGTGAAACGGAAGTAGTATTCTAACATGACCACGGCGAGTCACGTGTTCGACATGCGGCTTTTCTCCTGCATATCGATCTGTCGAGAAAGTAAAATAGGTCTAGGGAGTTAAGATGATGCCATAGCTGGGTCTCTAGACTGTCACGTGACACGCGCTATATATCAATCCAACATGCAAGATGCTTAAATTGGCAATTTAAATTCAGCTTCATTTCAAAAGGATTGTCGCAGTTATCTTGTATGTTAAATTGCTGTGGATACTCAGAATGAGTTGTGGTTATGCGTCGCTGCTTAAAGATGTTTCCTACTGTTACTTTTTTTTACATATAGATAAAGAAGGAAAATTACAACTTGCGCAGAATAAATTCTAGACTTTGCACTTTTATTGAGAGTTACAATTGAAACAAAATTAATGAAAAAATGAGAGTATCCATTCACTTTTTTAATTATCTGCCCCTGAAAGTGATTTTTGCTCTCTTTTTCTTCATTTCGAAGGGAAGATAACTCAATGTAATGGCTAGCAACACCTCATTTGATTTCAAAGCGATGTTCGGTACTGTATTCCCTGTTACTGTGTAAAGTTTTCAGAAATCCTATGCTTCAGATTTTATACTATAATCGCTTACTTGATCATATAGATTTTTTTTTAGAATAGAATTGTTTTAAACTTTGCATGACTCGAAAAGTAGAATTGGGACCCCCATTTTTCATTAACTTGGTTGTAGGTGTGATTCTCTATAATCGTTCAAATGTTAAGAAAATTTTCTGCGCTAGTTTTAATTTTCCTTCTCAGTCGATATAGTAAAAAATATGTTACTGTAGGAAACGTCTTTAAATATGGGACAATCTAATACAGCTTTTTAAACAAGTATAAAAAAAAATGTGCTTGAAACAGTCAGCCAAGTCAATTCCACTTTCCGTTAAAATTATATATCAAGTTTTCAAGTCTGATGGTATCTATGGCATATTCCTTTAGACAATGAATGTCTTGTCTAGGGAACACTCAAGAAATAAATTGTATCAACCCGGCAATGGAAAGGGTCAATCACATTGACGTAATTTACCCAAGTATGTCGAAAATAAAGGAATTGGCAACTGATTAAAAATAGTTTTAACTGAAATAGTCGATTACTTATTTAAACACTTACGTTACCCAACCACAGCGCTGCTGCTGATCTTACGATAATAAACGCCGTCTTTGCTTCAAACTATATCGGGCTCGTTTAGTTACTGTAGCTCAGAAGTTAAAAATCCTTTTAGCTAACCTGAGCACAACGTGCTCAAGGTAAGCTTTTGTGATCACCCTGCGTCTGTCGTGCGTCGTCAACAATTTGCTTCAAATGACATCGCCTCTGAAACCGTTTAAACTTGGCAGGGATGATCCTTGGGTGAACCTTCACAATAGTTGCTAAAATAAACTTGATCCATGTAGAACTCTGGTTGCTATGGCAACAGAAAGAAAAAAAATGATTTCTTAAAAATTATCTCCTTCAAAACAACTGGCCAGATTTCAAAATGTTTTAGTACAGATGTTCCTTGGGTAACCCTTCACCTAGATTGCTAAAATAATTCCGATCAGTAAAAAAAAACACCCCAAAACAACAAAAACATGGCCACCAGGGGTGGGGCTAATTTGCCTTAAATGTGTATAGTGATAACTTTAAAAGACTTCTGCTCCAAAACTACAGGTCAGATTTTAAAATGTTTTGGCACATATGTTCTATGGGTAACCCTCTACCAAGATTTTTAAAATTAATCCGATCCGTAAAAAAAACATAGTCGCCAGGGGCGGGATTAATTTGCCTTATACATGTACGTATAAAGTGAAAACTATAGAGACCTGTTCTCCAAAACTGCATGCCATTTGGCACGGGTGTTCCTAGGGTAACTCGCTAAAAATGATGTTAAAATAAATTTGATCCATATGACCTTTTGATATTATAAATCTTCTTCTCTAAATAAGAATCTTATTTCATTTAACAAAAATGATCATAGCATTACCCTCTACCAAAACTGCTCAAACAAAGCTGATCCATTTAAAATTCAGCTTCCTTGGGATTATTTAGAAAGTAAAGTTACACAAACCTGATGGTAAATATTAATGACTATTATCTTGCCAAGGCTGACTTAGTACTGGACCACTATCTCCAATTATGGCCCCTTGAAGTATTAAAAATGTCATGTTTAACTTTGTTTACATTCTAACATACATTTATAAAGCAATCTTGATCAGATGTATACATAATGTTAATAAACCAAGTATTATTATGCCTTGTATGGGAGCTATGGTCCATAATATTTAATTACGGTTGCCTTTGGAGCAGTGGTACGCAGGTGAGCGATATAGGGCCATCATGACCCTCTTGTTTATTATTTTGTAGAGAGAGACACAGAAGAGAAGGCGGGGGGGGGTGTACAGAATAAGGTGGTTTCCAGGATTAACATGAAGCTCACACTATTTGGATACAAATACGTATTGTATTTTTTATAGTTTGAACAACTGAACAAGTATGCCTACTATTTGTATTGCTCCATCATTAAACCCATAGAAGCACTAGACGTGAAATAGACAAGTAATTACGAATATCTAGATAACTGGCTTTTGTTTCAAGCCTCCTTTACTGATTCAGAACTTGCGTCTAGGTTCCATTGGAAATTACTAGTTTTAATGCCTGATACAATGAACGGCGACATTAGTATCGCTGCTACATTGTTTTGCAATGAGCGGAAAATCTAGTATCAACTTCAAGATTTGACAAAATAGGAAGCTTAGCATGTGTTTAAGATTTTGTTCTTAGCTTACACACGCTCGGAAATATCAGATGATTGAATTTTCAAAACGAGAAAATTCTGGGGACAGTTGCTGATTGCGCTACTCTCCACACATCCAAATAAATGGAGAGTAACAGAGCGATTTGACCGTGGGTGTGCGACGATGTTATTTCCAAATGTCCCGAATTCAAGAGGTTGTTGTAGTATTGGGGTTTACCGTCGCTGCGATAGTATTTCAATCATATAGCGACGTCCAGTTAATTACAGGTGGAGGAAGACTCCGAGTACACAGAGGTACCCAGGTAGAACCACCGACCTACCGCAAGCCAATCCAAGAGGTAGTGGGATCGGCTGATGATATTGTTCAAAACTGTATAAAAACAGGATTTTATTTCAATGCTAGATAAAAAACATGTTTGGTTAGGTTCTCTTTCTTGGATTCAAAATGATTAATTCATGATTATCACTAATCCGAACAAAAATGCATATGGTCAAGGTCACACTTGCACATCAAAAGTCAGATTTGCAGTTCTTTTGCTCATTAATATCATAGAACAGAACATATCTTTTATTGATATATACAAATTCAACTGAGTGATGCTATGTCTATATGATCCGAACGATCACTACCTCATTTATTGAGGTCAAGGTCGCATCGAAAGGTCAAATGTTCTTGAACGGAACATAATGCGATATAAGTTTTGAATTGAGCTAATTCATGTAGTCTCTTGGATAGAGTAAAAACAATGACTAACTATTTCAGCAGACATATAGTCAATTTATAATAATACATAATCCGTGGATCATCCATCTTACGCACGCCATGCTTACCCTTTTCTTACCTTTTGGCCCATCTTTTATCACTTTAGCGAGGCAAGTAATGGGTTATATCTTTTTCAGATAGATTTTTCCTGGGATGGAAAAATTTACGAAGTGAAAGATAATTATAGAAATGTGCACACCCTTCACAGAAAGCTTTCCTAAAGTGGCGGGTACGTCTACTTAGAACTAATTGAACAGCGAACCGTGGACCAAGAGTTATGGAAACTAATTTTCTCTCTGACAGGAACTCTATAGCAGATAAAAATGAAGCTAGACCAATCAACTTTTCAGACAACAAACCAACAAATCAAAACCATTCAATAAAACTTGTTACTTTTCATGTAAGCCAACTTCAAAGCTATTGTAAATACTTCTATTGCAGTTTTAGTCTGTCAGCACAAGGGAAAACGTGCTTTTCACACGCACACATATAATGGAGAATACAATTAATGGTCATTGACTGAGTCCGACGATTTATGTTAGGTTCAGTGTGGCTATACATGAAAATAAAGCTGTTTGTCTCCGTGGATTTCGACAAACAATTTTTTATCATCATGTTTTCGCCTTTCCGTCATTTCATCCTTTGACCAACCTTTGTATGCATTGCGTGAAAATATTTCGATCTATGCAAATTAAAAATTGGTGATGAAGTCTACTATAACACAAGACGGAACTATTCGAGTGTTTCCGATTGCACCAGTTGATTGAACTTTTATCAACAGGTAATCGACATCCCGACTAAAACATGTCCCCAGCATTTTCTTCCGGAAATATTGAGTAACGAATACAATTAAAAGTAAAGACGTCACGATTTTCTGTAAGCTTATAGATAATTCGATCTCCAAGTAAGGCACAACAAATGGCAAGGTTGTCGTGATAGAAACTCGTCTAAAGTTTGACGAATCTCATGATTTCCGCTGCGATATCTAATTTAACATGCTCTGTTTGGATCGCTTTAAGTGCTTTACTTATGCAAAGTTGCACATTCACCGTGATTTATGGCGAGTTATGGAACGTTCATGCTAGATTTTCATTTTAATTCAAAATTATTGATTTTCACCGAGATTTAGGAGCATGTTTAGATTAATCTGTTTCCTCAACATAATTATTATACATTATTTGGCATTATGTCTGAAGAGAGATATAAAACGCATAGATTATTGATATACTTGAAATGCTCTGTCTGAAAACAATACGGATTAATGTTATTGCTAGTGAGGTTACTGATTACCCTCCGTATATTTGTGGATGTAATTTCCTTTCGCAGAGCGAATATCTTTTTATAATTATTATTTTCTGGATCCTCTTGATGATTTTTCTGTTAAATTTCTTTGTTTCAATACTCCATTAATGATTTATTAGCACAGGGCTGCACCATTTAACATTTTAACGTTCATCATCATCACCACCATTATCATTATCATCACGATGACGACCACCTCCATCATCATCACCATCACCACCACCACCACCACCACCACCACCACCATCATCATCATCATCATCATCATCATCATCATCACCTCTTCTTATGAAAATTGGATTGCATTTTTAATAATTCCCATATTCCTACCCCTTTCCTTGTAGAACAAACATATTGAAATAATTATACCTAAGGTAATGACATTCACTGACCGGCCCACATCAAAATGCAACTCTCGGGGTAATTGTTGGTTTCGAACCATTCCAGCTTAAAATCAGACATTATATGTGCACTCTTCATGGACTTGCACTATCTTCCTATTATTCGGAAAATTAATCCATCTTCCATTAAAACCCATAATCAAAGAGATTCCTGATCGAAAGCCCGCACGGAACTTTGATGAGTACCCCCTTCTAGAGCAATTCATATGTGTTGTTCTCCCCACGTGCAGTTCGGCAGAAATGTAAACAGGAATTTTAATTCAGTAAATGCACAACAAATTGCCAGTGATATTGCTGTTTTTAATATAACTCGAGAACACCTCATGTTTTATTAGAAGCTTATGTACTTGGCATATGTTTGTAGAAGAACAACGAAAGCGATATCCTATGTTCCAATGCAGTAAATGTCTGCTGGCCTTTCTGAAAGTAAGTGAAACCATATGACATGGCAGACGTACCAAGAACCGCGAACTGCTTCTTACACTCTCTCATCTGTGAGTATGGCAAGCTTCTGTGCGTCAGATGTGGGAAGTAAGCTGGCTCATAAATTGTTGGATGGATGGAATAGTTGTCTAGATAGATAGATCGATGGATGAATGAATAAAAATTCTTGACTGAAAAATTTGATCGAAACCGTTGCAACGTTTTTCTTTCTACGTCAAAAAGCAAATTCAGCTCAAGTTCGAGCAAAATTGTGAGCAGCTTTTTATGTTGTTCTGAAATTAACTTACAACTTAGAAACAAGATCCTTGAGGGCGATAAAACTCCACAGATAATCGATACGCGGAATTAGAGTTCTAATAAAACCCGGGAATAGCAGTGGGGCACACCACTTCCCCCCGTTTCTTTCATTCGATAGTTATCTATTGCTACACAAAGCGGTACATGGTGGAACCTGGCAGTCAAACTGGGACCGCACAATAAACCGAACTTTAAATGCCATTGTCTGAAATATGGAATCATCGCTTTGAATATACATTATTATTATAATAATTTCTTTTTTTAAAGACATGGAAAAGACTGAAAATGTCTTTCTATCAAAATGTGTAAATTAATATTGGTCCATATGCTAAGATGTCTGAAATGAACAGCTTCATGAAAATAAGATATTCTTTTTCTTTTTAATAAAGGTTAATTTTCCTTTTGTAATCTATACAAATACAACACTAGCTTGATACAATGCGGGAATAAAAAATGATAAATGAAAAATAATCTGTGTTTCATATACATTTTTTTTTTTGCAGCCAAGGTTTAAGCGCATGTTTCTTTTCTTTTTTTCTTTTCATTTATCATAGTGCACAAAATATTATATTTCTCCCGTTTGATATTAAACAGTTAGGTCAGTGTTCAATGCTATCATGCTTTGTTTAATCTTTATTTTGTTATTACATCTAACGGTGTACATTATATTAATATGTAATGGCCTTTATCAAACTTTATGTATCGCATGTTTTCAAGCAGTCATCTAATGACTGCAGTTTCAATTTCATTCGCTATAGGACAACGTTCACTTCAAAGATTTCTAATGCCTATCTGCAGGGCGTATCTAGTCGGTTCGCAAGTTTGCTTTCAGGGCAGAGTATAAACAGCGCATGAAATATGATAAAGTTATGTGCCCGCTGCATTCTGCCGCTTGTTAAAATACAACTACTCAATTAAGGAGAGATTTTTGTCACAGATTGGCATAAAACGCGGTTACATATATTTTTATTGTTTACTGATAGAAGAGAATCAGCACCAAAATATCCCAGCATTAATTGCAGATTGATCTTAAAATGTAAGAGGAATTTGATCAGAAATCCTATCTTGGGGCGTCTATCAGGGTACATGCATAAAATTGGTAAATAAACTGAGGGGCAAAAGAAACGCCCTATTCCTATTTTATGTCCGATTTTTCAGAATTCGAGATTTAGAATTACAAAAACTTATTATGATCTGCAAATTTGAATAGTTTTAATTAAAAAATGATCGTAAAGAAATTATCAAATTGTTACAGTTTAAAAAACGTAATTTTAAATAGACCGGTCGGAGAATTTTCATTTCGAAAATCAGTAGCGTGTGGTCCACCTCTACTTGCGACAACAGCAGCAAGGCGACGTCTCATGGAACCGCAAAATTGCGTTGCAGATAACGAGGGATTCTTCCCCACTCCTGGTGCAGCGCTGCTGTCAGTTGCTGGACGTTTGCTGGCTGGGGTTGACGTCGACGTCCAAGGTAATCCCACACGTGTTCAATCGGGTTGCAATCCGGTGAACACGCCGGCCAAGGCAAATCGCCAATGTTGTTCGCCTGTAGAAAGTCCCGGGTGGCACGTGCAACGTGTGGTCGCGCGTTGTCGTGCTGGTAGACCAGGTTTTGACGTTGGCGGAACATCGGTACAACCACAGGACGTAAAACCTGGTCTATTTAACGCCTTGCTGTGAGGTTACCTTGGCAGACGACAAGTTTATCGCTGCCCAGACCATAACTCCGCCCCCTCCGTACGGATTGTTCTCGACAACGCAATTGTCAACGTAGCGTTCGTGACGTCGCCTGTACACACGGATACGCCCGTCGGCGTTCCATAAGTTGAAACGCGACTCGCCGCTGAACACCACGTTCTGCCAACGCTGACCGCGATGGTTGCGTGCCCAGATCAGACGTTGGTGACGGTGGCGTAAAGTTAGAACTAAACCACGGTAGGGTCTACGGCAGGTAATCCCGTGTTCCCTCAGTCGTCTTCTAACCGTATAACGACTTATTGGGCGACCACGGTTACCGACTACTAAACGCGACGTCGATTCCGCCGTCACAAACCTGTCACGCAAATGACGTTGACGTATGGAATCATCTTGTCTTACAGACGTCACACGAGGTCTTCCTGAACGTGGCCGATCGGCAAACGTTCCCGTAACTCTAACACGTCGAACAAGACGCCGAATCGTCGAACGCGAGACATTAAAACGTCTGGCGACTTGTTCTTGCGTTCGCCCGCATACGAGCATGACCAAAACGCGAGCTCTCACCTCAGAATTTAGCCTTGGCATTCTTAAATACGAATGTTTAATCAGAAAATCTCTGAAATTGTGATTGTCTATCGACTAGCACATGTAACTGTGTAAAATGTGATCGATTTCACCACGTGGTAAACATACACGAGGTGCACGTGGAAATCATGAGCAGCCACCGGAAATGGACATCGGGCTGAATAGAAGCGCACGATTTTTTCTTTGCCGTGATTGTCGGTCAATGTACATGTATACAGACTAATTTCACTAAAATTTCAATAGGTATGAGGAAAATAACGCCAAATTCCGTTGGGGCGTTTCTTTTGCCCGTCAGTATAGATATGTACAGATATTTTCCCATATGGGAATTTGAAATAGCTTACAGTTGATTGTTGTTGTTGTATTGGGGTTACCGTCGCTGCGATAGTATTTCAATCATATAGCGACGTCCAGCTAATTACAGGTGGAGGAAGACCCCGAGTACACAGAGGTACCCGGGTAGAACCACCGACCTACCGCAACCCAGCTGGAAGGCTTCCTCACATGAAAAATCCGAAGTCCCTACCGGGATTCGAACCCACAGCGATGAGGGGCTGAGAGATTTGTAGTCCACGACTGTAACCGCTCGGCCACGGCGGCCCCAGCTTACAGCTGACTTTCAAATATTTGTATCGTTCTAGTTGAACGACACTTGGCGCGGGTCCGCCCCACACCACCCGGACGTAAATAACTGGTTCAACACAGGGTGGGGGGGGGGGGGGGGGGGGGGAATTCCTTGTATTATTTGCAAATAATAATAATAATAATAAATAAATAAATAAATAAATAAAATTAGATAAATAAAATAAAATGAATAACCTATTCGAAAATCTTAATTTTGAAAAAAAATCATACTGTGCAATAAGGAATATCTGTTAGGAGACGATAGTCAAATGCCGCCAGTGTGACGTCACATTATGAATATGGGTATCCTAGGTTGAAGTCCCACACCCAGTATCAGTTAAAATGATATTATGTATATTTTATTTCAAATTGTCCAAAAGAAATCAGACTATTAGTGGCATATAGTCTTACTTTCACGACAATTCGTCGACTTATTGTATTCATCTGAAAAATAGTTTCCTTTCTTTGTTGTGGACTTTCTTTTTCTTTTCAGATTTATCAAGAAAAAGCAAAGTTCAAAAGAAATTTTGACAATTTGCTTTTACACAATGTGTTCGAACCCCATTGAGGCGACGCAGTGTCTTACACGGGACCACCGGAAGGAATAATTCATGGTTTATTCCTTGTTCTCTGTTTGAGAAAACAAAATGAAATATGTTCTATGATTAAAAGTAGTTTATTTTTTATATTTATCATGTTTATATTGTATTGCGGTTTCATCATATATTTTTCATAAAACGTGCAATAAAGAAAATCTCTTCAGTGTTTTGGGTATCAAACCCCGGACTCATATATCCCATTGGTCTAGAGATTAGAAGATCCGTACATGGACCTTACATCTTCGACAAAAACGTTAAACTGCTACTATTGCTTCTTCATAGTTTTGTTTGTTTGCTTGTTTGTTAGTTCGTTTATTGGGTTTTAAGACATGCAAACACTATTTCTGTCATTTAAAGACTCAGTCTACACAAGACAGATATAGTTCTGCCACACTGCAGTATCACGCTGTCGACATAAGGAATGATACCACTTCAGTCACATTATCCTGAAATCGGACCAACCAGTCCTGGAACTAAGCTGAATTCCAACCAGTCCTGGAACTAAGCTGAATTCCAACCAAGGACACCAGTACGTTTATATGCTTGACTCTCAGCGTATGGTGATAAGAATGGATAGGTGTCGAGATGTGACATGATGTGGTATGTTGTTACTTGTCTATGGTATGATACCACAGTGAGGTAGCACAATATCTGTCTCGTACAGACACGACCTCTAAAGAAGCCAAACTCACTCACTGGAGACGCTAAATCCAGGCAAACAAACTAACAAACACATCGACCCCCTGATTAATATGTTCTCAGAATTATATTCCGGGCAAACTATAAAGTGTATTTTTTTGTTCAATTAGAAATTGCGTTTTACTATCTAATTGAAAACAATGGGACGAAAGGTACTTCTAGACCATCGGCGGCACCAACCAGGCGCCAAATGAAGGGATTGTGTTGCCTTCAAACATAACAAACGAGCATGTGAGATATTTCTTCGTCAGCTTGGAGTCCTCTTGCAATTTATGTATTAAATCCTTGTGTCAACTCTATCATTAGTCTCACAAACGGATCGTATGGTTGTTTATTTTAACTTTCAGTTATTAAAAAAGTGTCGGAAACGTTTCCGAACATACATTTTACTTGTTATTTAGAAATGGATTCTTTTGAGTCTAAAATGCCATATCACTTATCGCTAGATCATAATGTTTAAAAAATACTTTTCGTATGAGATAAAAGAGATATAAGCTTAAGAACGTAACTGGGAAATGCACGGGATGTTTAAAAATTGGTAAGTTATTGATAAATTAATAATATTATACATCATTTGGACTACTATCGTAAGTATTTAATGCATCTCTAAACAATAGCAAATCATGGAGCAAACAGGATTAAATCAAAGTAGGTAATTTATAGACCATTTCACCAGAGGATCGGGAATACTCTGTATAATTCGCTGATTTAAATTGACCAATCACTCACTGGGGAAAATTTCAAGTGTATGTTTATTTCTCGTCGAACAATGAGTAAAATTATACACCAGCATGTAGATTTGTTGTTCGGATGTGCTCGTTGATTTACGTATGTTTACGTCTTATTACGGAGTGAAATAGTCTATTAAGATAAGAGACTACATACAGTAAATTAATGTCCTATTTAATATGATGCTGAAGATGGTCATGCATATCGAGGGCTCAGCGCAAAACGGTCGTAACTTATATGTATTAAAGAACAAGTTACGACCGTTTTGCGCTGAGCCCTCGATATTGTGAAGGTACCCCCCACCCCAATCTGCCTAAAGTACACCTTCTCTATACGGTGCGCTATGAAGAACGTGTACTTCAGCCAGACTGAGGGACCTCCGTGGCCAGCTGGTTAAGGTCGCTGATACACTAATCCTCACCGCCACGGAATCGAGTCCTGGTGTGAGCTCAGTATGCCAAACCGTATGCAACCGGTCGCTTACAGTCAGCTATGGAGTTGTATTAGGACCATATACCATGCTATTCACGTGCATCTTATGCAGTACATAGGTAGACGTGGACATCGTGGTTTATGGCACTGAGACAGGATCATAGCTGACTGTAAGCGTACGGTTGTATACGGTTCGGCATACTGAACGCACGCCTGCTCTGGCCCCAAGTTTTCGGAAATAATGAAAGTCCTAGTATCTTATAGTTGTTAGAGCTAAATCAGAATGCACCTACACTGTAAATGCCTCTGTGTGAACTTCATCCCAGAAAGACCTTGAGATATCCCTAATTTACAGGAAAGATTATATTAAAAAAAATATATATGGCTTTCTTGTTCTATATTTCGCTCAAAACAACGTGCGCATAAAATTAACACACAAGGTTTTTTTTTCAAAAGTCCGTGGATTTTCTTCATATCTCCTCTGTACTACGGTGTATCAAAATTTGTTCAAGCTACAGCAAAAATCCATGAACTTCTGAAACACAACACGTACGCCGAGACATTCGTGATTTTACTGAACAGTGTGTTTCAGAACACGCTCCGCCCATTTTTCTAACTATTTTGTCCTGTGTGAACAAATAAGGATTCCTGGGAATTTTCCGTCCGTATTCTTTCATGAAATATTTCATTATGTGGGCTTCATTAAACATTAAGAGATAAATCAACCATCATTTAAGATTTTGCTATTTCGAAATTTCGAAAAACATAGTTTTCCCTTGCAAATTCTAAGCTAAAACGTACTGGGGCTTTAAGTACGATCCCAGGCTCAAATTCACACGTAAGTAACATCTTTGATGAATTCAAAGGGGATAATTTGATAATGAGCGTAAAATTCGTACCTGAGTACAATAATTTTCAAAAATATGGGCCCAGGTCGCCGTGGTTTTCTTGTAAGGAGGTATTCAAGCTGACGTGCAGTGGGTCGGTTATTCTACCCGGATGTCACTGTGTACTCGGATTCTTCCTCCTAATGTAAGTAGCAATACTGATGCAGCTACGTAAAGTTCAAAAGCAGCAATATTTGATATTGACACCCTCAAATCAATATAAACACGCGTGTATTTATACGTGCTTGCGTGCGTGTCTTTAACATTTTTTTAAAAATGTGTCATTGTTGAAAAAAGACATCAGATCGTAATCCCTGGATTTATTCATTCGCATTTTCCGCAATTATATTTATACCAAATAATTGTAGACACAAACCGAAACCATCGATTCGATACAATTGTTCTATCTAGATATCAGCAACGATGGATTCGAGATTTGCGGTCCAATGAAACTGCAGACTGTGCGGTATATATTCTTCATGATACAATGCTCCTTCAAGAACTTAGCAGCGCAGCGTACTGTTCCAAAACTAGGACCTTCCGGGGAGCGTGATAGAAGGGGGGCGGGTTAGGGGGTAAAATACGTGTCCCAACTGACAGAGGCGTTAGAGGAAGGGGTGGGTGGGGTGTGAAGAGCGAAGCCGGATACAACCGGAGATTAAAAAGAACAAAATGCGCGTTTCTAAATATTTTCAGGGAAAATAAAAATCAGAATAATCTGCTAAACAGAACCATTTTAAACTATGAATTTGATCTGTACAAAATTAACTGAACACTGTATGCACGGTGTTAATAATGCATATAAAGATTAACTCCGCACCCCACTTTCTAATTTTTATTACATTTTTGGGACTTTTGAAAATGTCATTTTTTTATCAACTTCTAGGCCCAGGCCTACAGGGTCTTATAGTAACTTCGCCACTGACTAACAAAAGCTGTATGACGCACATCTTATGTTGGAGTCTTGACGAGACCTTCAATCCATTATCTCATTATAGTTACCAGTGCTTAGTTTTACACTCAGCTGAACTTGTTGAACACTTGATTGTTTCTTATTCCGCCATACTTGTTCCAAGGGATTAATCATTACTGTTATTCAGCTGCTACGGGCTACAGACTATCAGGAACAATTTGGTGTCATAATTTTTGTCTGTTTCTTTTCGATAAATAACAGAATTTATCGCGACAAATTGAGTTGTAAGACATTTTCTGACATTGATCAGTACAATCAACATTGTAAATTGGTTCAGAAAGCAAAATATTACTGCATGGGCTCGTGTGACAATCCCCTTAAGACTCACAGACTCGCGGGTTCGAGGCCCGGTTTGATCGTGCTTTTGTTTTTTTGTTTTTTATCGAAGCCCTTACTTTAGTGTGAGATAGGTCGCTAGTTCTATCTGCGTGCCTCTTTTCTTTGTAATTCGCTGAGCGTCGCTTACACTCCAAAATGATAAAAACACACACGCGATTTAAAAAATGACCTTTAAGACAGTTCAAAACAAAAGTACCTGGCGGGCTACTCAGATTTTGTACTGTTCACTGCACGTACGCTCTTTGGGTGCGAGGAGAGACCATTGTAGAAACTGCACTCACTGACAATTGTTTTCAGTCGGATCTGGTTTTATCTATGGAACAAGCGGTGTAACTCAGAAACGAAGACCATTGAAGATTTCTATATAACAGGTGATTTCCCTTCATATGATTAATCAAACATTTAATCAATCAGTACTTGAAATATGATTTGTCTATTTTTATATCTTAAATCTAAATAATAGAAAATTGCGAGATGGCATTTAACTTTTTTACTCAAGGGCCATAACTCGACCATCTGATACTAAGCCATGTGATCCTATGTGTGAAATTTCATTATAAAAAATTAAAAAAATACCTCGAGTCAATACCTCGTTGATTGAATACGGGTAATCAACATAATAGCGTCGAAAACAAACACCACGCGAAATAAAACCCAATGTACCTTTAAAGGAAGTAAGGACCGTGAAACCAGAGAACTTACACATGGCGTACTGGTACAGAGATGTGTTTATATTTCACCTATACACAAGTACCTAGCAGATTCCCCAGCCAGCTTATTATTTTCTCACACGCCTTTCGGGTTTCACGCGTTTTCCCTAAGTGTAATGTGTCGATAACTCCGTCTTTTATGATGAAAAATCATAATCAAAAGCAATAATTAAAGGAGCCCAGGGGCACCCAACAACTGTTTCAGGAACAACAAATACCCAAAACAAAACGCTTTCAAGAGGCAATTCCGTATCGTTATTCATCTAAACAGCTGCAGTCATTGATACGGGGGTTCGTTAAAGCCAATATGTACCCCAAAATACTTCTTTTAACGTACTTTCCACATTTTATTGCATAATCCTGAATATCCCAAATATATATCGCACCACAGACGCGGTGGCATATCGAAATTTTGTCGTTCACTTTAACACCTTAGTATTTATGGAAGACAGCCGAGATATCCCGCACATTTGTATAATTATTCTGCACGTGCTTAATGCTAATGCAAAAAACAAACTTTGCATATTGTTTTATATCTGCGCTGTCTTTAAAGAAAATGCCAGTGCCACTACTATATCCCATTTAGTAAGTCAGTATATATATCTATAAGGCAAAATCGCGGTTTACAATATAAAAATATTGACTTTTATTGGTTGGTAAGTTGATCTGTGTCTTACTGTTGATAACTATATACATTGACATATGTCTTACAGTGTCGTACAGTCTTTGTAATATATATCACTGCTGATAACATAACTTTTATTGTCATATATGTATTACTGTGTCGTACTGAGTTTGCTATATATTACAGTGGATAACGTTACTGATATTGTCATGTATGTTCCACACTATCTAAGTGTCCTTGTGATATTTCTTACTGAGGATAACGTTACTGATATTGTCATGTATGTTCCACACTATCTTAGTGTCCTTGTGATATTTCCTACTGTGGATAACGTTACTGATATTGTCATGCATGTTCCACACTATCTAAGTGTCCTTGTGATATTTCTTACTGAGGATAACGTTACTGATATTGTTATGTATGTTCCACACTATCTTAGTGTCCTTGTGATATTTCCTACTGTGGATAACGTTACTAATATTGTCATGTATGTTCCACACTATCTTAGTGTCCTTGGGATATTTCTTACTGTGGATAACGTTACTGATATTGTCATGTATGTTCCACACTATCTTAGTGTCCTTGTGATATTTCTTACTGTGGATAACGTTACTGATAGTGTCATGTATGTTCCACACTATCTTAGTGTCCTTGTGATATTTCCTACTGAGGATAACGTTACTGATATTGTCATGTATGTTCCACACTATCTTAGTGTCCTTGTGATATTTCCTACTGTGGATAACGTTACTGATATTGTCATGTATGTTCAACACTATCTTAGTGTCCTTGTGATATTTCTACTATGTCTGTATGTCCACATTATCTTAGTGTCCTTGGGATATTTCTTACTGTGGATAACGTTACTGATATTGTCATGTATGTTCCACACTATCTTAGTGTCCTTGTGATATTTCCAACTGTGGATAACGTTACTGATATTGTCATGTATGTTCCACACTATCTTAGTGTCCTTGTGATATTTCTTACTGAGGATAACGTTACTGATATTGTCATGTATGTTCCACACTATCTTAGTGTCCTTGGGATATTTCTTACTGAGGATAACGTTACTGATATTGTCATGTATGTTCCACACTATCTTAGTGTCCTTGTGATATTTCCTACTGAGGATAACGTTACTGATATTGTCATGTATGTTCCACACTATCTTAGTGTCCTTGTGATATTTCTTACTGAGGATAAACGTATGTCATGTATGTTCCACACTATCTTAGTGTCCTTGTGATATTTCCTACTGTGGATAACGTTTTTTAGTTCCTTGGATATTTCTTACTGAGGATAACGTTACTGATATTGTCATGTATGTTCCACACTATCTTAGTGTCCTTGGGATATTTCTTACTGAGGATAACGTTACTGATATTGTCATATATGTCCTACCAGCATTGTAATATGTCTAAATATTGGTACCTCAACTGAATTTGGCATGGTTTCTTTGGTGTAATTTTTTTCCGACATCGCCTCAAACGTGACAGAGGTATACATTTCCATCATCAAAAGTCAACAAAATGAAAACATAAAGTATATTTACTCGTTTTTCACGCACATTTACCAATGTTTGTCACACCACCCAAACAATTAAATAGTTTTTCATCCTGATGTTTAAGTCTTTTACGAAGGAGAAATGCAAAAACTGTATTAACATATATCCTTATATTACTGTAAGTTTTAATAGATAAATCGACCACTGAGTTCATATTGCAAATTGTGATTTACACAAGTAAGTTGAACGAAGCTTTATTTTATTGGATATACGGATATACGAATACCTAATACATCGAATCGAATTGAAATTTATTGGTTCACTCAAATATGTCTTTTATAAATGACTAATCCCTGCCTGTAAAAATAATAATAAATAATGATTCAGAAATCTGCATTCTAAGTTGGGGGCTATGCTTTAAAAAGGGCAGCTTAATACATGGGCTGAGTTATTTTTCCCATATAAACGAGAATTGAAATTGACACTTTTCTTTTATGTTCCTTTAACATAAAACGCCTCTCCTCACAGAATTCTGAATTTGAATAATTGGCTGTTATATTTACACTTTCAAAACAAATCATCACACTCATTACTGGGGCAAATTACATCAACATATTCTTATTGAAAACGGAGTAGAGCCAGGCGTGTGTAAGACAAGTTACTTCAACACTATATTATGAAAGAGACGTCAAGAAGTAAGCAACTCATCGTTATTCTGTAACTTTGTACACAATAAGGAATAAAGTACCACAGCAGAAGGAAAAACAAAGCACTAACATATGAAAACCTTTTATCAACACTTTTAGATTTCCCTAAAGACGAGCTAGCATCTCCTTCGGCTGCCTCGAGTTTTCTTATCAACCCAGCATATAATATCTTCAAAGCAGCGAGATTTTATTGCCTTAATATTGATAGTATGTTCTGGCGTGGAATTTCTTTATTCCCAGTAGACACAGGTGTGGGAAAGGCCTAACAAAATTACACATGTGTTTATAGTGAAACAAAGTGGCAAAAATGTTGATGAATTTGACAAAAACAATGAAACATGACATAAGCCAAGTATTCGCAGAGCGTATTTTCACAGATTTCGTTGGAAACATGTGGATGCATTGGACAAAAAGGCGTTATTGTTGACATGCATTGCATACCATATTGCAATGGTCGCACGTGTTCTTAGACGAGGAGAATGAAATATGTCGATTCTAACTTACGTCTATTTTTCTGTGTTTACCCTCACGTTGACATTTTAAAGCCGATATGTCACCAGTCTCTCAACAGACATGCACAAACCTACAAAAAGATTGCATTTGTAATAAAAAGTTCTGGAACTCAAAAGATTTCTTTTTGCAAATAAAGAAATCATGAAAGTAATTGATGCAAATTGTGTGACAAATGTGCAATCCAGAATTTATGTGTGAATCGACATGGTAATCCGAATGCCTGAATGTGTGTCAAAGTCAAGGTCACCATGATATAAACCGTGGAGAAGCATTTGAGCCATTTTCTAGTAAGACATCTCTCTCTCTTTCTCTCTCTCTCTCTCTCTCTCTCTTTCTCTCTCCCTCAATTAATTCTATGCAGATCCCACTCTGGGGGCACTGTCGTAAATGTTCCCTGGTTTGGACCTGTACTTTACGTTTGGGAAGGTTTTTTCCCTAACAGGATTTGAACCCGCAACATTCGGATCTGCAGTCATTAGGCTACCACCTGACCACGGTTTATTTTAGAGAAAGGCTTTATTATGTTTCCAGCAGACGATTCGTCTGTAAATCTGATTCATCAAGAGGAAAGAGGAAACCCGCCGTAAATGACCGAACATACTCGTACTAAAAACAAAAAAACAACAAA
>CM037791.1:55164009-55214009 GCA_021229015.1 Solen grandis | reverse complement strand
AGATTTAAAACTAAAAAGCTTTGATGATCTTTTTAAGCAGCTCGTTCACAAAAAATCATTGCTAAGCATTAGTTTTTTTTTTAAACTATTTGTATGTATTACGTTTATCAATACCCATTTACAGAGACATGGTCCCATATTGCAACATTCTGTGATTGTAAAAAAAGGGACTGTCAGGGAACAGCACGGTCGACTCCTCTAGCGCCTTGACTGCATTATTGGATACTTATCATTATCTGCTTGTTCATCTTCTTTTCAATTTTAACATAATCATAGTATTATAATATTTTTCCCATTTAGTGCTGTAAATGCCAACAAGAGTTGTCAGAGAACAGCACGCTCGACTATTCAAAAATCAAAGTGAATGTAAATTAAGTGAAATATATTTCAATTCTTGACTTTCATATACCCTGTATATAATAATAGTCAAAAATGATAAACCTTGATAGGCTTTTTTTATTATTTTATTTTGATACTTGAAAAGACCCAAAATTTACATTAAAACCAAATAAGAGTTGTGAACTTGATTATACTGGATGGTTTGGAAATATTATGTGAAGTTTTAATCAGTTACATACAGTGGTTACTGAGATCTAGCACTAGTAGTTATGGAGAACTAAACCATGAAAATTTCTAAAAAGTTCATTATTCTTGCAAAGAGCAAGATACAGTTATGGCAGCCTTAAGTCAACTGATGGTCCTGAATAAATGTTCAAAGTTTCCAACATTAGTCATGACACTTCATGTGTAAGGATTGATCTAAAAATAACACTTATCCAGGATGAACGCCGACTCCGACGACGCAATAGTAATGAAAACAGTTCAAAAATTAGGTGAGCCTATAATGATATGCAACAGTGTTCGAAGTAGTTAAAGTAGAGGAAGATGATGATAGGGAATAGTTGTATGAGTAGTGGTAGTAGTCGTTGAAATTAGAAGAATAAGATGATGGTATGAAACAGCAGTTATGAAACAGTTGTAGTAGTAATAAGAGTAGAGTACTTACCTGGTCACTTCTCCATGGACAAGAATTAAACCAACATCTTCATTTCATGAAGTGCTAAACCCAAAATATTCCTCTCAGAGGCTCAAGGTTGAAGGCTGGTTTCTGACTTTTAAGACACGTTTCCTGGTGACAGAATTGATGCTGCAGGAGACCTATGAAGCCAAATGCTTTTGTCAATCCCTGAATTAAAAATATATATATATAATAATCATATTTCAATATTCATTATTTCAACACTCAATCATCAACATATAAAGAGGTCAAAGAAAGAACTTAAACCACCAGTATAATTTAAGAACACCCTGCAGCCTGACAGCTGATCAGGTTTTATATCAGTCGCTTAAGCTTTCATTTCCACTCGTCTCAGCTTATCAAAGGTAAAATGAATGTGTTTTGTACAAAATCAAATCAGTTTGAACAATAAAAGAATCATTCCATTTCAAACCCAAACTAAAATATGACAAACTGACAATACAAAATGACATCATACCAACGAAAACAAAGAAGCCATCCCCTTACATTTTCTAAAATTAAGAAGTTCACTAAGTGATGCAATGGAATTTAGGTAAGTAAATATATTTCATTAATTTCGCTTTCGGTTTGATCTGGTTTTGCAATCATGTGAAGGTGCCTGAATGATAAAAAAAATCATCATCATTATCAACAACATCTACAAACTGCCTGTAGTTGCCGTGGTCTAGTCTGCTGATCCGGTATAGGTCCAACCCTGGACATGTTGTTTGTTTGGGTTTAATGTCCCACCGACAATAATTCAGTCATTTGGAGACTATATCAACTTCAGACAGATAGGGTACTGCCACAATGCAGTATAACGCCGTAGACACGTGGCATGATAACATAGCCATTCACATTATCCTGCCATCGGACCAACCAGTCCTGGATCTACCCTTATATGCTGAGCGACAAGCAAGGGAGCTATACCAGTACCATTGTCCCTGACATTGGTATGTCATCATCATCATCATCATCACCAATAACAACAGCATTCTACAAACTGTAGTTGCCGTGGTCCAGTCTGCGGATCAAGTACAGGTCTAACCCAGGAAAAGTTGAGAGTGGAGCGGGAAACAACAATTTTGATTCCGTCCTATCTAAGGGATAATGTATAGTTATGTAATTTTCAAAGTAGACAGTGGTTGTTAAGTGAACGGTCCACTACATGTGAGAAATTCGAAATCAGTAGAAATCTTCAAGAAAACCCTTAAAACATTAAATTTCACGGATTTTGAGTTTTTTTACGTGTATGTTGTTTTATGCATAGGACAGGTCCACTTGACTCATATAGAACTTGTATAGTTTACCTAGTCACCTCTCCAATGCTCGCCATGGACAAGAAGCAACCAACGTCTCCATTGCATGAAGTGCTCATACCAAACGATCTCTCTGAGGCTCAATGATGAGGATTGTTCTCAGACTTTGTAGACACTGCTTTCTGATGACAGAATGGGTGATGCATGAGATATATGACATCAACTGTTTTTGCCAATCCCTGAAATAAAAATGATACCAATTATAGTCACATTTCAATATTCATAATTCTCAGTCATCAATATATTAAAGCGATGAAAAGAAAGGGCTTAAACCACCAGTATAATTTCGGAACAGTCTGTAACTTGCAACTGATCAGGTTTTAAATCAGTTGCTAAAACTGTCATTATCATTCGTCTTAGCTTATCAAAGGTAAAATGATAGTGTGTTGTACCAAAACAAACAAGTTTCAACAATAGAATAAATGGCTGACCTATGATATAAAATGTACATACAAATAGTACACTTTACAAGCATTTTACAGTAAACTTCCGAACACAATACATATCAATATGTGAGATCAAGTCAGTTGTCTTCCTTTAACATTCTCCCCGTGTTAGCAATAATGCCAAATACCAAGAATATACATGTAAATGTATGGGACTAGACGGTAGGCCAAATCATTTTTATCGATTAATACACTAATTACCAGCGCGACGAAATCAAGCGTATAAAATAGAAGAATAATTCCATTTCCAACCCGAACTTAAATAAGACAAATGTACGATACAAAATAACATCATACCTATGTATACAAAGACCCTTTCCCGAGACAGTCTCCACTTACATAAAATATATATAATTAATTTCGCTTTCAGTTTGATTTGGTTTTGCAATCACGTGAAGGTGCCTGCATGATATAACAAGAGGGCCAAGATGGCCCTGTGTCGCTCACCTGATTAAGATAGCTGTGTTAGGCATAATGACAAAAAATCTGGCATCTAAAGTGTTTTTCTAACATTTGACTAAGTGACCTACATATTGATCCTACCTGAATTTGCACTCAACTGGGAATTCATGCAGTCATCATTCATATCAAGTTTAATGAAGACTGGGACAAAAATGTAGGCCTCTAGAGTGTTCACAAGATTTTTCTAAGATTTGACCTGGTGACCTAGTTTTTGACCCCATGTGACTCATTTTCAAACTCATCCAATATATCAATTAGACAAACATCCTGACCAAATCTATTGAAGATTGGGCTAAAACTGTGGCCTCTAGAGTGTTCACAAGGTTTTTATAAGATTTGACCTGGTGACCTAGTTTTTGACCCAACATGACCCAATTTCAAACTCATGCAAGATATCATGTAGACAAACATCCTGACCAAATTTTATGAAGATTGGGCCAAAGTTGTGGCCTGTAGAGTGTTCACAAGGTTTCTCTAAGATTTGACCAATTGACCTAGTTTTTGACACCACATGACCCAATTTCAAACTCATCCGAAATATCATGTAGACAAACATCCTGACCAAGTTTCATGAAGATTGGGCCAAAGTTGTGGCCTAGAGTGTTCACAAGGTTTTCTAAGATTTGACCTTGTGACCTAGTTTTTGACCCCACATGACCCATTTCAAACTCATCCAATATATCAATTAGACAAACATCCTGACCAAATCTATTGAAGATTGGGCTAAAACTGTGGCCTCTAGAGAGTTCACAAGGTTTTTCTTAGATTTTCCCTGGTGACCTAGTTTTTGACCCCATGTGACCCGATTTCAAACTCATCTGAGATATCATGTAGACAAACATCCTGACCAAATTTTATGAAGATTGGGCAAAAGGTTTTCTAAATTTGACCAATTGACCTAGTTTTTGACACCACATGACCCAATTTCAAATACCGAAATATCATGCAGACAAACATCCTGACCAAGTTTCATGAAGATTGGGCTAAAACTGTGGCCTCTAGAGTGTTCCACAAGGTTTTTCAAGATTTGACCTGGTGACCTAGTTTTTGACCCCACATGACTCAATTTCGAACTCATCCGAGATATTATGTAGACAAACATCCTGACCAAATTTCATGAAGATTGGGCCAAAACTGTGGCCTCTAGAGTGTTCACAAGCAATTGTTGACGACGGACAACTGACGACGCACGACGGACAAAAGGCGATCACAAAAGCTCAAGCACAAGTGCTCAGGTGAGCTAAAAATCAATCATCATCATCATCATCAACAACAACAACAACATTCTACAAACTATCTATGGCTAATTTGCCGTGGTCCAGTCTGCGGATCCGGTACAGGTCCAACCTAGATGTTAAGAGTGGAGGGGGATTCCGTCCTTTTTTGGGGATCATGTTTATATATTTTTTAATTTTCAAAGTAAACAGTGATTGTTATACAAACAGTCCACTACATGTCATAAATTCGAAATCAGTTGAAATATTCAAGAAAACTCATATATATGAGAGATTTTGAGTCTTTTTACGTGTATGTTTGTTTCATGCGTAGGACAGATCCTTTTGACTCTTATATTTGTTTTCATTTAAAGGAATACGCTCGGCTGAAATGAAAATTTAACCATCAACAAACCTTTTAGTGTAGATCACTTTGACATGACTTTCATTTTTATACACGCTATATTTGTGAAGATATAGCTGTTTAAAGTTTGTGATTTCGATCGGCTATGGCCGCCGCCATCTTTGTTCATGTTTACCTTTCTGTGACGTCACAAATACCCATTGAACCATATCCCGATCGATGAGTGCGATTAATAGGGGTTGTGATAAAAGCATTAAAGGAATACGCTCGGCTGATTACAACTAGGTTTCAATTGAAAGATATTGATGTAAATAAACCAATTAAATTTCTCATTTCATTGAATCAATCGTAATAAGAAAGAAATTGTAAGTTAAAGACGTCTATTTAAACCAATTTGCTCCGCGATATTTTTTATTTCTATAATACATCTTTGTCATTTTTACCGTGAAATGCTTGCAACTGCGGTTATTGAAAAGTTGTTTTGTGTTAAACTGATTGGATAAGAAATCACTGACAAGCCTTTGTAACAGAATAAGCGTCATATAAAATCGCACCTCAGGGCCATAAAACACGGCCATAAAACGAAGCGTGCGACCGAGTCACCATGTCAACAGACAATTGATGTGCACGTTTTACTGAAACGGACATGTAGAGTATAATCATCACCACAAACATACTAAATGCATTATATAAATATGAAAGAAAAGTGTTGAATCCACGTTTTATATTATAACAATCTATATTATGCTATTTTACGGAAAAAGTCTGTTTAAATAAATATATATAAGTAAAAGTATCGTATCGCAATGAGCTCATGTTAGTGTGATATACAGAAAGTAGTTAGCATAATTTACATTATTTTGTTAAATTGCGAGCAATTAGGTGTGTAATCATAATTACGACACGGTGTCCCTTTGATTCGTCTCTATAGTATTTCACAGTTACCGTCATTGCAATTAGATTTCTACTTACATGATACCGCCCCTTTTATATATATTTATATGTTTGATTAAAAAACTGTTTAAAAATTGTTGATAATTGCTGTAATGATTTGAGCAATTAAAAAAATGTGAAGTATGTGCATAAATGATTGCGTGACAAGGGTATTGACTTTAGTTATGGTTCGATCACTATAGCAGGAAGTTTAATAAAGTTTTTGAGATATTTCTTAAAATGGAGTGTATAGTTCCTTACGACTTTGAGCCCGAATATACTGAGGAAGAGCTGCAACTGCTTCAAGACAATGACGTACGGGAGGAGGAATATTTATGTGCTGAGGACTTTTGTCTGTGTGATAACTGTGTTATGATGCCATCCAATATGGAAAATGTATGTTGCAAATCGAGTGACTTGGTTTTTGGAAATTTAGATGAACTTACGTGCATTACGGACCATACGGACTTTCACACCTTAGTTCTGAATGATTCTGTTTTAGAAGTTGCATTCATTAACATTCTGGCATACAAAGGTCATAGGACGAGGGCTCCAGACTCTCTCACTCACGAGTAAGAAAACAATAAAATGATCATAGTTTAATCTTTTAATAATATATTTTCATCATATTCAAATAATAAACATTTTTCAAACAAATATTTTTTGGGGGGTAAAATTTCTCCACAAACCACGTAATTCCCTTCTATATTTCAATGTATATACGCAACCGGAAGTGTGTCTGTGACGTCACGATTGTTGTAAAAAAAGTCTCCGAGACCACGAGACGTAAACAATGTCTGCGCCCATGTCTCGGAGCAAATTGGTGTAAATAGACGTCTTTAACTTGCAATTTCTTTCTTATTACGATTGATTCAATGAAATGAGTAATTAAATTGGTTTATTACATCAATATCTTTCAATTAAAACTTAGTTGTTATCAGCCGAGCGTATTCCTTTAAATTAATGTGCAACACCATTGAATACTTATTTTTAAATCCTGTTGTCTACCGAAATGGTCATTCTGAATATAGACCAATGATGTCATTCTAAAATTAGATGTCATACTAGAAACCAATATGGCCACCGCACATGCGCGAAAAACCCTGATGACGTCACTACTGCGCATGCGTAGTCTTGACCCTAAACCGGCCCTCATACTACTTTTACCTGTCGCAATGTCCTGTAAAGAAGGAAAAGTTTTCGCGTAGTCTGTTACATTAATTGATGATTTTGATCTGCAAATAGATTAGAAGGAATACCTGGAAAAACGGAATATTGCTTAGTTTTAATTACATTTCCTCTAACCTTCAGTGATTTCATTGGTGAGACCACTAAAAATTATTCATGGAAAATGCAAGTTTTACAAAATGAGAATTCTGATATGGATTGAAACAATGCAAAACATTAAATAAATCGATTTCAAAAACACATTTCCAAAAGGTAGTTATAACCATAATGAAATAAAAGAAGAGGCCCATGATGGCCCTAAATTGCTCACCTGAGATAAATAGGTTGACCCAAGGAACATCTGTACCAATTTATTTTAAAATCTTGCCAGTAGTTTTGAAGAAGATGATTTTTAAAGTTTTCATATTTTTTTCTTTTTGTTGCCATGGCAACCAGAGTTCTATATGGATCAAGTTTATTTTAGGAACTTTTGTGAAGGTTGACCCAAGGATCATTCCTGTAAAGTTTAATCAAATTCTGTCCAGTGGTTTCAGAGGAAATGTTGATTTAAGTTTTCCCTATATACATATAAGGCAAATAAGCCCCGCCCCTGGCGGCCATGTTTTTTACGGATCGGAATAATTTTAGCAACTTTGGTAGAGGTTGACCCAAGGAACATCTGTACCAATTTATTTTAAAATCTGGCCAGTAGTTTTGAAGAAGATGATTTTTAAAGTTTTCATTTTTTTCTTTTTGTTGCCATGGCAACCAGAGTTCTACATGGACCAAGTTTATTTTAGCAACTTTTGTGAAGGTTGATCCAAGGATCATTCCTGCCAAGTTTAATCAAATTCTGTCCAGTGGTTTCAGAGGAGATGTTGTTTAAAGGTTTCTCTATATACATATAAGGCAAATAAGCCCCGCCCCTGGCGGCCATTTCTTTTTAACGGAGCGGAATAATTTTAGCAACTTTGGTAGAGGTTGACCCAAGGAACATCTGTACCAAATAATTTTGAAATCTGGCCAGTAGTTTTGAAGGAGATGATTTTTAAAGTTTTCAAATTATTTTTCTTTTTGTTGCCATGGCAACCAGAGTTCTTCATGGATCAACTTTATTTTAGCAACTTTTGTAGAGCCTAACCCAAGGAACATTCCTGCCAAGTTTCATTAAATTCTGTCCAGCGGTTTCAGAGGAGATGTCGTTTAAAGCAAATTGTTGACGACGGACGACGCACGACTAACGACGCACGACGACGGACGAAGGGCGATCACAAAAGCTCACCTTGAGCACTTTGTGCTCAGGTGAGCTAAAAATCGTTAAATAAAATACATGCATGTGAATTTCAGTTCGCGAATTTATGTTACTTGTGCGCTTATAATCTAATGGTTTAAAAGGCAAACAGAAAAAAAAGAGACTTTATTCAATCGACACGACCGAATATGAACATAGAGGTCTATTATATATCCTTATTACATACACTACTTACAAAAACTTTGCGATAAAAGAAGGTTAATGGAGATTACTTTCAAAATTCGTCTGTTTGTATTCAGTTTGGCGCGCTGGTGAGAACACGGTTAATTTGCGGGGCTACAGCATGTGATCGGATTTTCGAAAAAACAAAACAAAAAAAAAACAAACAAAAAACAAACATGTATAGCAACGCCTAAATAAAGTTTCCAACATGTGAAAAAATGTCAAAATGATATTTTATTTTATAATATTGAACATAAATTATGTTTCAAGAAAATGATATCGGCCCAACGTCAAACCGATATTGTTAAATTTAAATGATGAGACTCACATCGGCCCGCCGTAGGACCGATGAGATAAATCCGATATAATATCAAAATTTGTTTTGTTAGTTTTGTAAGTCAGAATAATCGAATCACAAATAAATTAGACACTATACTATTTTTTAAACATTTAAAGAGATATTTACATGATATATCCAATATCTTTCCAACATTGGCCCAACGTATGTCCGACATCGGCCCGAGATCGGTTAATTATCCGATATACCGATATTATACCGACATCAGGCCGATGAAGTAATGTTAGCTGGGATGAGGGAAAGGGTTAAAATGACAGAATTATTGTACGGGAGGCAACTAATTACGGTAAATCAGAATCAACTCAGATTTGGCTCTATCAAAGAATTTATGCCTGAATGTTTATTTCGTTCTCATTTTTTAATCATCATAAAACGCTAACATACAATAACATAAACATTTTGATATGACGTATACTTAATCTGCGCGTTGTTTTATGATTTTTGTGAATGACTAAGCGACAAAGTTTATATCTACACCGTTTCCGGTGAAGGCTCCGCATAAAATTTCAGGGCATTCCTCAGAAACTGGAATAGTTGTACACGAAAAGCGGTTATTTCTTCTGATTTCGATTGTGATCGGGTGGTTTGGTCATTTGTGGAAGTAGGTTATACACATTGGTAGGGGAAAAATGAGTGACGCTCGCAGAAAGCGTTACCCGGGACCATTAAAAGCACGATCTGACAATGGTGATAATTCGCACCGATCTCAAGCGGGATCAAATTCTCACCATTACCGGGGACGGAACAACAACGCGCACTCAGGAAATGTAAGTTTTGCATCGTTATTATTCCTTTTATATAAATGATCTTTTGATATTTAGTATATTCCTGGATCTAGCAAACGGCATGTGAACTGACATGTACTGGCAAGCCGTGCTGTTCCGCTTGACTTGTTCCAGTTCAAAACATGCTGGAATTCCGATATGTTCCTTCGATCTAAACATTACCGGTAACCTGTATTGAAGGCACATGCACAACACTTAACTGAACAGTACAACAGTTTACTCAGTATCAAATTCATTATAATCTTTCACATAGATCTGTAAAACATAATAGCCCATTTCACCTCTCTCTCATACACATTCAGTTTATCAGTTTATGTAGTGTCTGTTTGCTAAAATATCATTCATGAATTGCTGATTTGGAAGGAAGTGATGCTGCAAAAATCTAAAATTTACTTAAAAATAATTTTCTGAAGTGCTGGCTATGGCTGATTTCAATACTTACCGTAGTGTAAATGATAATTACTTCACTAAGAAAAGTAAGAAAAGATTATAATAAGCATACTGTCCCTCTCTCTTTCTCTTTTCTAATGTTTTGACTTTATAATCTTACCTGTCTATGCTCAGGACCTTCATATTAGAAAAAAAAGAACTCTCTTTATATCAGGCCTATTTATATAGAGAGAGGCAGTTATTATTTTATTCGAGTCCTGGGTCTCGCTATGCTTAAAAAATGACTTCCAATTCTTGAATTCAGTAGCATTTTCCACATTTTTTATACATCTTGTGAATGCATTGAAATTTAAAATTTGAATCCTGAAAGGGAAAACATTACATTTAAGATGAAGAATGCATGGGTAAAAAAATCTTTAAAGTTTTTTTCTTTAAAACTAAGAATTAATTTTTTTTTAAAAATCAACCTCTCCATATATTATTTATACATAGGTTGATTTTTTAAGTTTTTATTTATTTATATATATTTTTTTTTGGTTCATATTTACATCAAAGGGAAGTAAATACAAATTAACAAAGCAAAACATTGGATGTATAAAACTAGTACTTAAAACAAACTTTAAAAATATAACAAAAAGAATTTAAAAAAAAAAAGATCCCAGCTGGTATAGAATTCTTGGCCACATGATGGGGAAAAAGAACTGATCGACGCTCTTACCAATTGAGCTTATTCCACAATGTGTAACGAAAGTGCAAATAGGGCTATTTATAGGTAATTACTGTATCAAACAGCAGCACTACACAGACAATTTTACTGTATTTGAAAAATATGGAATTTTATGTTTGTGATACATGCAACTTAGCAAGTATTTGTACTACAGGCTTGAAACTTCATGGATATATTATTCAGGACATGAACTTGTGAACCTGGGTATTTTAATGGAACCGCTGTTGAAATTGACAGAGCTATGGACCTTTGTTTTTGAAAAATATTTTTTTTCCCATTACTCTGAAATATTTGTACTACAGACTTGAAACTCCACAAATATTTTATTCAGGACATGAAACTTGTTTACCTTGGAATTTTTATCGTATCACCATTTACATTGATGGAACTATGGGCCTTTGTTTAGGAAAAATATGGAATTTTAATTTTATGGAGCCCAAAATACCAAAAGTATTTATATTACAAACTTCAAGCTTCATGGATATATTATTCAGGGCATACACTTGTTTATCTGGGCATTTAAATTGGCCAGTTTTTATTGCTGTGCTCTCTTCTTCATTTGCCAGGGCATTTTTATGTTCAGCCCTCCCCCACCCCCACACAATAAAAAAATGAAACATATAGATTTGCCTTTGTCCGTCCATCCATCCCAAATCTGTGACACAGATAACTCTGAAGGTATTTGTGCTACAGATTTTAAACTTCATGGATATATTACTCAGGACATGGCTTGCGCTCCTGGGTGTTGGCCTTTGTTTTTTGAAATGCGACAGATGGGGGCATCTCTCTGTGTCCTCTGGACACATTTATAGTTAACCCCCAAAATTGGCCATTTACCCCCAAAATTGTTGGGACTCTTTCTTTCTATATGAACAGGTGCAAAGTTAAGGAAGCCGCCAGTTTCAGAACTCAGTAGGCACATTTTAGAGTCATTTTCGTGTATTTGAAGTTAGAAAAATAAACATAATTGTAGAAATTGTTTATACTCAGGGAGTATGTTACATTGTAGATAGGGTATTGTTATGTAGTTGTTTGTAAAAATAAATTATAATGTCTGTTTACATTGTTGTGGTCTTATAGTCCTGTCAGTTGTGAACATGTCTCATGTCATTTGCATATTTATTTTAACCATATTTGCATGTGAGTGAGTGAGAGTAGATTGATGGGTGATCACTCTATGCATGAACTTTTTTCATCTTTTTTCTTGTCTCATAAGCCATTTTTACCTGCCACAACCTTCCAAGTTTTCCCTCTTAAGTTTGTTGCATTAATATATCACTCTAAGTCTTTGACTGGTTTCCATCCAGTCTACATCAAGTTCATAGATCTTCTTCAATCTTCATACACTGGTATATGTTAATATAAATTAACTTGCAATGAAGGAACCCCAGTTTGTATATATGTAAAATAGTGTGTTCATGCGATCCCTCAGTTACACAAGGTTACTTCTTATTAAGTTATGAAACATTGAATGCAAATTACAACAATTTAACCAGCTCAGGTGGTCAAGTCATTAGAATGTTTGCCTTGGATTCGGAGTGGACAGTTGTGGGTTTGATCCCTGATGATAAATACCAAAGTCAATAAAAATGGAACTGGTAGCTCTGTGCTTGGCGCTCCACAATTTGATAAGCAGGTTATAGGTCAAATCTCAGGATTGCCTGATGTAAAGTAACTTGGTGTGTAGGATTTCTTCTGCCCATTTTAGGAAGGGGGCTCTAGCTCAAAATTTGGAAAAAAATATCAACATATTTCACCTAATTTGGAATTTTTAAGACACATGACTGTGCCTTAGTAGTCATTCACATATGTGTGTTCATGAGTGTTTTAGTTAACTGCAATGGGATTATACATATGTAGTTGTTAGGGATCACTCAATATTGAGTTGTTTCCCTTCATTAAATTAATAGTAGATCTTTAATCCATCTTGCTGATAGTGATTTAAATCTAACAACAACTGCAAAAAATGTTAATTATTGATTTTAAAAAAGTGGTTCATTATGTTTCAGTCTGATTACTTAATTATCATTCTTTTGGCAATGTAAAATTACAATGTAGTGTAACATTATATTCTGTTATGTAGTTTTTAGTTGTGTGTGACGTCAGTCACACCAACTATAGTACTACGTTTTCAACCCAGGTTCTTCTAGATTTAAAACCTAATTACCTCTCAATAGTGTAAATATGTTCGAACAATTGTATACATCTCTACAACATTAGTATCTAGAATTAAGCAAAAATTCTGAAATATCAGTGCTGTGTGAAAAATAAATACTTACAGGCTACAAAAATCTTCTGTGACATGAAAACATTATAGGACTTATTTTTCTATGCTGATGTAACTGCAATTGAATGATGTAACTGTTTTTATCATGTGATCACTTTACCAAGCACACAAATATAGCTTGTATCGATGCAAGGTGGCTCGTAAATAAATTCGATAGTAAATGTACAGCATACTGTCATTTTAGGCTGTTACAATAACCCAAGTGAAGTCCAAAACAAATCATTGTAACATACTAATAATCAAATCAATCTATCGACCTCAGAGATCTCCAAGGGTTATTTATTACACTAAAAAATGACTGAAACCTGTATATCTACTATCCGAAATGAGTTTGTAGCCTCTGACCTGTGCAGAAAATTTGCAGTTGTAGATAAGGTACTGCATGAATACAAATCAAAGCTCTGGAATGAAAAGGAATGCCGCATTTCTTTTGTTTATCAAAGTGAATTTAATTATTGGTGATCGACTTGCAGCTCTTCAAACACTCTTTCATTTGAGACACACACAACTTCAGTGCCTTCAGCACATTGATTACCTTTAACTATATTCTTAGTTGGAGGTGGGGGGGAGTGTACATCAAGACATCTTTTACATGTTATTATATGCTCATTTGGTATGAAGATATATCAATTAATTTGTGGACAAGATGCATTACACACATGTATAATATATATATTTATAAGAAATATTCATTTTGACATAGACAGATGTGCATGAAATATTCAAAGATTTTTCCACTGATAACATTACCCCTTCTAGAATGTTTATCATGCTGAAATCAACAACTGAAATAATGCAGTTTAAGAACTGACTCCCCTGATACATGTGATCATAAACAATCAGCTGATCTACTTACCATGGATCATATTGGATGTAAACATACACCTATACCCTTATGGCACTTGCACTCAACTCACTATGTCAGCGATTTACATCCAAAAATTAAGATGACATTCACAATAGATAATCCCAATAAAATGTTATAATAGGTATGTATAATTAGAAACCTTATAATTGACATGCAGTTCACAAGTAAGGTGGTGGCTGCCTCAAAATTTTAAGATCCATTCATAACTTTTTGCACACTCTTTTTTTTTTTTTTTTTTTTTTTTTTTTTGGGTGTGTGTGTAAGGGAGTTAAAATTATTTTTGTAGAAATTGTAAATTGGTTTACTTTTGTTGACTGTTTTTTTTTTTTTTATTACATCAGTTTATAAAGTAAAGATATTTTGTAGTGATCATAATATATATATGATGTGGAAGGCTGGAATTGCTTTTGAATTAAATGGGGTCAGTAATTGTTGCTATAATAGAAAAAAGCATGTTTCCATCTTTCCATAGAAGCATTAGTATCACATCCTGATTTGTACACATGCAATAATCTCATTAGAACTCTGTAATTTAAAGACTTAGATGTTTGACATAGCTTTTCCAAAATAGTTCTTTCATTCATTCATATAAATATTACTCAGACAAACAAGAGTCCTTTTCCCCCAAGATGATGTCCAGGACTCCATTTAACCCTAACTACTTCATATGGATTTATTTGGACACACTTGCAAACGGAGCAAGCTAGATTCAAATCCAACAGCTCATTCCATTCAGTATTGTAGCTCAGATTCTTCACAGCCTGCATGGCAAAGAAAATTTATCTCTGAAAGTTCACTGAAATAATACTCATCAAGCCAAAGATTTGTATATGAATTGAATATTCATGAAGAAAAGAGTTAAGGGGGACCTGTTAATCAGTGTTCTGATAATGTGACTGGGTGTGGCTTCATGTCACTTGTCTATGGCATGATACAGCAGTGTGGCAGATATATATCTCTCTCATGCAAACAAGTCTCAATGACCATATGAAATTCTGTTAATTGAGACGTTAAACCTAGCTAAACAATATGTTTTCATTAAAACCTCAAAGTCATTCTAAGAGCCAAACCTTCAAGTGTTTACCATGTTTTTTAGTTAGCATTAAAGGTTGGCTTTTTTTTCTCTTAAAATCTGGCTTCAGAAGCAACCCAAAATTTGGGACCAATCAGCAATTTATTTCAATATAAAACCTTTCTATTATTTTACCATGCACAAAATGTATTGATCTATAAGACGAGATAAAGTGTTTCACAAGTTTAGGGTGACTTCTAAGTTAGGTAGAATCTATAATGACATTTCTCCAGACAATAGGAACCTATGCTTGCTTCAGCCTGCTGTTGTCTGTAGAAATGTAAGACTCCATCCTATATATAGATATATTTTGACACCTAAGTAAACATAGTAGACCCAGATCAGGTTGGACTCCTCTGTTTTTTCATGCAATATTGTAGCACAGATTCTACACAGTCTGCACAGCAAGGAAAACTCCGTGGTTTCATAATTATACAACTTAAAGTTAAGTAAATTAACATTCATCAAGTCATAATTGTACATGAATATTCATGAGGTAAAGTTAATTTAATTTCCATGGCACATCCAAAGTGGGAGAAGGGAAAACAACAAATCATAATACTCATTTAAAAAATAACAAAAATAATATTCAGCTTATGATTAACAATGTTTCAGGAGAGATTCTTAAAATATATGATTATAAATATTTGCTCTTTCACTGATACTGATTGTGTACATTTCTTAAAATCCAGGAGCCTAAATTGTAATATTGCATGCTTTGAGCACTTACTGTAGATGTATATCTCCCTCATAAACTTAATCTGGCAACAAACTGTATGCGACCGTATGATTAAGTCGGCAAAGAAACTGGCTCTATCATAAACCACAATGTTCATGTGTATAGCATAAGATGCATGTGAACAGCATGGTGTATCGACCTAAGACAACTCCATCACTGTCTGTAAGAGACTGGTTGCATATGGTTTGGCATACATCTCCCTGATAATCTTAACCTGTAGCATACCTATGTAAGAGTGCCCTTAGCTGTTATCTCTCACCAGTTGTATATCACTTTACTTTTGATGCTCTGTGGGTGAAGGTAGCATCAGTCATGTATATAATCACTAAGGAAAAAGTGTGCTGTACCCATACATACATTTGACATGTGTAAAATTTCTTGGAAAATATTTACAACTTTGGTCGCAGATCAGTTAGTTCAGCCAACTTAAGAGAGAGTGACAAATTTTCAAGTTTTTATTGGTTTTTATGTTCCATGGGATGGATAGTAGGTACGTTTCATAGGTAATTATTTTAATATAGACTTCAAATTTTTTTTAATGTAAGTGTTAAATGAAACTTCATTTGTATAATTCTTTCTCACTATAGGAACAAAATATGTCAAAAGTTATAAAGCATTGAACTTATTAATAAGGCGTAATAAAAAAGTTACTTGTTTCCACTAACCTGACCGACCAACCCTAATTATTGATATTTATTTTTTAAGCATGTAAACATAAATCCTTGAATACAAGAAAAATATGTGTAGTAAAGTCATTGCATTTTTAATTTGCAAAAGTTAATGACCATATCAAGGGCCTCCGAAGCCGAGAGGGTAAAGTTGCTTACTTTAACACTCAGTCAGCCCCTCACCATGTGGGTTCGAATCCCGGCAGGGTCATTCGGATTTTCATGTGAGGAAGCCTCCCAGTTGGCTTGCGGTAGGTTGGTGGTTCTACCTGGATGCCTCTGTGGGGTCTTCCTCCACCAGTAATTAGCTGGACATCACTATATGACTGAAATAATGTCGAAGCAACGGTAAACTCAAATATTCAAGTCAAGTTAATGACCATATCATCTTACTTGGGGGATGTTAATTAAGTATACAAGACTTTAGTGTTTGTGGTCATAGGAGGTTGGGCTGAGGATGGTCATCCTCCTAAAGTGGAAAAGAAATGTGGTCAAAAAGCAAACAATGACTTTTGTTCTAGTGGGTATTGAACTTGGTACCTAAGGCCTCAGAAGACTCAATCTAATTGATGATTTACTAATTAGTATTGAGTTATTAAAATAATTCCTATTTGTTTGATCTATTGGGGACTGAACATTTTGCTGGGATTCAAACTCAAAACCCAAGGCCATGAAGAACCCAAGGTTATAAGATTCAGCACAGAGATTCGTCCTGCAATGTTTCAGAATCACAATCAAGTAAAAGAAATAAAGAGTTGAGAAAGAGGAAGTTTGTCAAAGTTTAAAGAGTAATAAAATGGGTTTGGAGTAGGGATTAGGAAATACTGTTGACAAGGTGAAGGCTTGAAAGCACGTGTACATAATGATATGAAAATATTTGTGACTGCAAACAAACCAGCTGATATAGACAATAATTGTTTACACCTTGTATACTTGTACACACATAAGCTTAACTCAGCAGATGACCTGAGAAAGCTATTTAAGACCAAGGTACTGAAGTGATACATTTTCAAGTGCCTGGATGCTGGAGGGTCAGTTGTCATGGTTACCATTAGTCTTGGAATATTAACCCTTTTGTACATAACTGCAGCTATGAAGGAATTGGTCCATTCTGTCAGTTTAAAACCAGATCAGCCGGCAAGTGTATTGGTTGAAGTCAGCTCCAGTATTGTAGTTAATTACCTCTATTCCATCAATACATTAGAATTTGGAAGGTAACACATTTGGAAGGTAACAAAGTGAAACCTATTCAGGCAGAAGACTGAGTTCAGTATGATTGGGCATACCTGTGTTAAACAAGATTTAAAAGAACTGTTTATAGTTATAGTCTGGGTCTCCACTAAGTTTTAAAACTGGGATGCAATTGCATGTTTTGCTTAACTTTGTACTTAACTTTGTACCCCTTCATATACAGATCCCTACAATTTGGGGGTACATGGGCAGTTTTGGGGGTAGAAACACTAAACAGGGAGTAAATGAATGTGCTGTTTAACACAGTACTTGTAAGATTTCATTTTGAAATGCTCATATTAACATATACAGTCAACCCTTTTTTAGTGGTCAAGAAATGGAACAAAAGATGTTGTCCACTAAGTACATGTGGTTACTAAATGAAGGTTTCATTACAATACCTTTTTTCTGATTGAGATGCTGACCTTTTTTCACTTTTACAATTTTCTAACAGGTAGTCAAGGAGATTAAAGGAGAATGGCTTTTAAGAGCAGGTGTCTGTTATGTAGAGGTTACATGTACACAAACTGTTGTTTGGAATCTGAAATCAGGATGCTTTTCAGTTTTATCAGGTTGTCTACATTGGACAAGTGACCTGCTACACACATCTTTTTGAACATCCCTGTCATTTAAACCTTAGAATTTCTTTTTTTATTTTAAGGAAAGAAAATTGATTTTAGCCATTTAGTTGGGTTACTTATAAATGGAAGATTTATTCTTGTAAATGGGTCAACATCTGGCCTCCCTTGAAATATGGGAATGGCTTAAACTGATGACAGCTATATATTGAGGCTTATTGACCTGACTAGGGTTGGGAAAAGGCACTGTCTTCAACAAAAGAGGTTATAAATAAGATCATACTTTGGGCGAAAACCTATTGTTCTTTTTCTGTTGATTTGTTTTTTTAGCTCACCTGAGCATAGCTCAGGGTGAGCTTTTGGGAGACTTGATTGTCCGTCGGCCGTCGTCCGTCAACAATTTGATGTTTACACACTAGAGGCCACAATTTTGATCCAATCTTCCTCAAACTCAGAATGTTTGTCTTGATGATATCTTGAACCCTTTCGAAAATGGGTCAGGTTGGATCAAAAAGTAGGTCAGTAGGTCAAATCTTAGAAAAATCTTGTTTACACACTAGAGGCCACAATTTTGATCCAATCTTCCTCAAACTTGGTCAGAATGTTTGTCTTGATGATATCTTGAACCCTTTCGAAAATGGGTCAGGTTGGATCAAAAAGTAGGTCAGTAGGTCAAATCTTAGAAAAATCTTGTTTACACACTAGAGGCTACAATTTTAATCCAATCTTCCTCAAACTTGGTCAGAATGTTTGTCTTGATGATATCTTGAACCCTTTCGAAAATGGGCAGGGCCGGACCGAAAAGTAGGTCAATAGGTCAAATCTTAGAAAAATCTTGTTTACACACTAAAGGCCACAGTTTTGATGCAATCTTCCTCAAACTTGGTCAGATTGTTTGTCATGATGATATCTCGAACCAGTTTGAAAATGGGTGGGGCTGGATAGAAATGTAGGTCAGTAGGTCAAATCTTAGAAAAATCTTGTTTATACTCTGAGGGCAACATTTTTGGTCCAATCATCCTCAAACTTTGGCAGAATGTTTGTCATGATGATATCTTTTGTGGATGGGGTCAGAAAATTCCTGAACATTGTTTCACCTCATCATCTTAATTCTAAAGCAATCTGTTTTGTACAGGCAATGAATGATACTTTTCTCAGGTGAGCGATCTAGGGCCATCTTGGCCCTCTTGTAGGTCAGTAGGTCAAATCTTAGAAAAATCTTAAAAAGGCCACAATTTTGATCCAATCTTCCTCAAACTTGGTCAGAATGTTTGTCTTGATGATATCTTGAACCCTTTCGAAAATGGGTCAGGTTGGATCAAAAAGTAGGTCAGTAGGTCAAATCTTAGAAAAATCTTGTTTACACACTAGAGGCCACAATTTTGATCCAATCTTCCTCAAACTTGGTCAGAATGTTTGTCTTGATGATATCTTGAACCCTTTCGAAAATGGGTCAGGTTGGATCAAAAAGTAGGTCAGTAGGTCAAATCTTAGAAAAATCTTGTTTACACACTAGAGGCTACAATTTTAATCCAATCTTCCTCAAACTTGGTCAGAATGTTTGTCTTGATGATATCTTGAACCCTTTCGAAAATGGGCAGGGCCGGACCGAAAAGTAGGTCAATAGGTCAAATCTTAGAAAAATCTTGTTTACACACTAAAGGCCACAGTTTTGATGCAATCTTCCTCAAACTTGGTCAGATTGTTTGTCATGATGATATCTCGAACCAGTTTGAAAATGGGTGGGGCTGGATAGAAATGTAGGTCAGTAGGTCAAATCTTAGAAAAATCTTGTTTATACTCTGAGGGCAACATTTTTGGTCCAATCATCCTCAAACTTTGGCAGAATGTTTGTCATGATGATATCTTTTGTGGATGGGGTCAGAAAATTCCTGAACATTGTTTCACCTCATCATCTTAATTCTAAAGCAATCTGTTTTGTACAGGCAATGAATGATACTTTTCTCAGGTGAGCGATCTAGGGCCATCTTGGCCCTCTTGTTTATTTTTATTATTTTTCCAATTCCACCCATTTTTGTGTCCAGCCTAGCGGCCAGATGAGAAAAGCTACAGCTATGAAATTTTGGGCATGGAGTCATCTGTATCTGAACATGTGCCTAATTGGTCAAACTTTTCACATTTATTTCTGATTTAGCCACTAGGGGGCGCAATGCATGTAATCACTGTTCTGCTAATAAATCAAAAATTTGAAACCTGATTTAGATGCGTTTTTTTACATAATGTTCCTTGTTGACAGCCCAATCAAATATGATGGATACCTTATCATCGAGTACTGGAAAGAAATTGTTCTAGGAGAGGTTGAATGTTCGAACCTTGGAAAAAAGTGGAAAAATGAGGGTAGGTCTACGAAAAACCTACCCACTTTTGTTAGAGATCAGATAGAAGAATTCTGTTTGCTGCATACGATTTGCAAGACATATACGCACAAAATATATGGGGTGGCGAATTGAGGAAATGCGTGGTTTGTCCTCTAGAAACGGTCAAACTTCACTAAATTTTAGGAAAAATTAAAATTTCAACATATTTTTGTCGCTCCTGACTTTATTTTCTGTTCATTCTTCATGAAATTTTCACACGAAATGTATTGTAATGTTTGAAAGGGCCTCACAATTCAAAAAATAAAAAAGAATTGAAAAGGTCAAGGTCATATTACGATTATTGTGTTTTTATTCGGCCACAAATAGCTCCAAAACAAAAAATATTTCATTGAGAGTATATGAACAAAAGTTTTAGTTCTTAAAGAGCTCTTTCCAGTAATGTTTAGTTTTTGAAGATCGGACTTGATTTGGTCATTATACGGCAGTCCAACGTTTGATCCTTTTTTGGAATAATTGTAAATCAGGTTTTATGCTTCAAATTCTGATACATAAGAATAAAAAGTTTGACTAGTGCGACTTATATACTTGTTTGAACTATTTGCTGTTTTTGCAATTTTGTTTCTAATTTTGCCGCTAGAGGGCGTTTTGCTTAAAATCACTCTTTTGCTTATAACTCAAAATGTTTAAGTCTGATTGAAATGCGGTTTTCAGCATTTTGTTCCTTGTTGACAGCACCACAGAATGGGATGGATTTCAAGGGACAGGGTATGGGAAAATATTTGCGCTAGAAGAGTTTGAATGTTCTAACATTGCAAAAAAACAAAAAAAAAACAAAAAAAAACTGCAAATGAGAGTAGGTCTTCAAAAACCTTTTCGTTCTGTTTCATATTGAAAATTGTGGCTGAGTTGAAATAAAGTGTTCAAGTTGATTAGGTTAAAAGCGAAAACCGAGATACTGCTTGCGGTTCTAGTTGTTCTTGATTTACATCTAGAAAGTTGTGACATACATGGAGGCAAGATAACGTTTTACCTTAAAAGTAAACTAGCCATCATTACCTTATAATCATGGTCCTTCAAATGTTTAAAAAGACTTCAGTGCCGATGCAAGCATTGGAGTTATAGGCTCTTTTGCTCAAAGTTTACAAAAGGCTTGCATTTACTATAAAATTATCATAATCCTTTGATTGATCATGATCACAATTTAATGATGGTGGATTACCTTAAGATAGACATTTTATACCATGTTAGGTCAGGTTGAAAAGCCAGGTCAGACATAGAGATTCTATGTTTGATTAGGTTTTACTGTGTTACTTTATAAATTAATGTTATACCTCATGAATATTCATGGACAAGTTTGTGACATAATGAATATAAATTTACTGATAACTTTAACCCTTTCCCTCATATAGACTCATTTTGACGCACTCAATAAGGTACCACATAAAGCCTGATCTGCAGAAAACCACAGTTAAACCTTACCAAATATAATTATAAAGTCCTCATTTCCAGACCACTGAGGAGCAACGAACAGCATAAAACCTGATCAGCCTGCGAGTTACTCGCAAGCTGATCTGGTTTTATGCTGTTCGCATAGGTCTTTTCATGGTGTCCTCTATGAGGGAAAGGGTTAAATGGTGTATGAAACAATGGATTTTTCTTGGCACTGCCGACACAGTGTAGAATTTCATGAGCAAACAGAGGAGACCCTGATGAGACAGTTCCTATAGGAACAGTCTGATCTAGGTCTACTTTGATTGTCAGTTTGTCAAAATGAGTATAAGAGGTAAAGGATGAAAAGATACTAATAAGCAGTCAACTGTATGAAACCTTTTTTTTTTTTTTTTTTTTTTTTTTTTTTTTAAGTTTAATCATATTTTATTGAAACTCTACGTTAAACAAGGCATGCTTACATAAACTTGTGGGAAGTTAAAATCCCATAGCTTTAGTACTTTTTTTTTTTTTTTTCCATATACAGTTTAATCTCCCCGTCATTTGGTGTAAAACAGGGGTCGGGGAGGGCCATCCCCTGCAACACCTTACAAAGACATTATAAACTGTTGCATATATATGTATAGTACTGTAGTACTGTATAGTACAATACTAAATGTAAAACTATTATATATATGTATTGTATTAAGCTAAATGTTGAAATATAAAGTGGTCCTATACCTTTATCTAATATAATTGTTTAAGTGAAGTAGGTACAATCTAATTACATATAGTCAAGTAAATATAAAACTGTATATGTTAAACTGGGAAAAAACAGGGGAAAAAGGATAAACAAAAATAAACATGTGAAGGGGGAACATAACGAAAAAAAGAAAAGAAAAAAAAACAAAAAAAACTAGGTGCTGCCTCGGTCATTTAAAACTAATAGGTCTTTGTGATTGTTAAAGATACTTGGTCGACACTTCAGTGTATTCAAGTAATGGAAAAAAAATCTAGTTAATCATTATTATATACGGTTTCCATTTTTTTTTTTGTGTGTGCAATTTCTGTCATGTAATTGGCCATGACTGAAGACACTGAAATATCGCCCAACTATCCTTAAGGTAGTGTCAGTTTAAAATACCAGGATTGATCGCTTGAAACTATTTTCAAATCTTAAAACACACAGAAGAGCATCAAGCAGCCACAGTATACCTCTACAACTACAATACATTATAATAGTACTAATAATACAAAATGAATAAAAGAAAACTTAGAAAAATTAAACATCTTGATAAAGCTAGTATTTTAGTTATTGATGTTAAGTAAACATTTATATTTATTCCATTCATCTTCAAAATTTGGAATATTGTTATTTTCCAGGAATATAATTCTATTACATTTGTACATGTATCTTAATCTATTTGACAGACTATAGATGGACAGAGGCAAATTGAGGATTTTAGTAGAATATATATAGTGTATTTAATCTCAAGTAAAATATAGAGTTCTAATTGTGAAAGTGTTTTACTGATATTGAAAATGAAAGTTTCCTCTGTAATTTTTATGTTAATATTGTTCAGTTTAAGAACATTTAGTATTTGGTTTAAAAATGTCTTGGTATTAGGACTTAGCCAAAACATATGTTGAATAGTTTCTTCTGCTCCACAGGAAAAACAAAATTGATTTTCTGCCCTCTTTATCTTATATAAATAATATCTAGTTGGGATTAGCCTATGAATGATTCTAATTTGAAACCATTGTAAGGTTGTACTTTTAGTAATCATGAATGGAGTTGAGTATATGATTTTCCATTCTTTTTCACTAATATTATATGATTTATTCCATCTTACCTGTGCTGTTGGTGTTTCTTTTACAGTATTATTATTGAGTATACAGTATATATCTTTACAACCCTTTCTTTTACTTAATATATCTTTAATAAAGAATGGTAGAATGGGGTATTGGATCCTTTTTAATTTTATATTTCCTATTGACCTGATTTTATATGATTTAATTGCATTAAGAATGCCAAAGTATGACAAAAAGTTTTGCTGAATGCCATATGTTTCAAAAAACTCTTTTGTGGAATAGAACTCACCATTTTCATTAATTAAATCATTAATAAAACATATTCCTTTCTCATACCAATTTTTGTTATACACTGTTTTATTACCAACTTGTATATTGTAATTGCACTGTATTGGACATGCTAAAAAATCCTCAATAGATGCAAATTTGACTTTTTGACAAAATTCAATATAGGATTGTAAAACATCTGCCCAAAATTTATTATTGATATTTTTCTTTTGAGACTCACAATAAAACACGCCCATTCTTGTTATTTTACCAATATCAATTAAATATTTATTTATTTTTATCCAATTTCCAGTCCCTAGGAAGAATTTTCTAATCCATGTGATCTTAAGACTTGCCATGAAAGCCCTTAAATTGACCATTTTAAGACCACCATCAATGAAATCTTTTACAATGACTGTCTTTTTAATCTTTGCTGGTCCAGACCACAAAAAATCATAGAATATTGATTCAATTTTTTTAATAATATCTTCATTTGGATTTGGTAATGCCATAAATAAGTGATTTAAAATTGGCAATAAAAGAGTTTTGATGACAGTTATTTACCTAGTGGAGTCAGATTTCTACGTTTCCATAATTTGATTATGTTTTGAATCTTTATTATTTTTTCATTAAAGTTTTGATAGGTCATATCATTCAGGTTTACATTAAATTTTATTCCAAGTAAATTAAAGGTAGTCTTACCCCATACTAATTTCCATTTGGTTTTAATTGTATCAGAGCTAAACTTTTTTTTTCCTATCCATATAACTTGTGTTTTTTCAAAATTTACTTTAAGACCAGAATACTTATATTAATTGGTTAGTTCTTTCAAAGTTTCATTTAAAGATACATCTGAACCATCTAAAAGAATTGAGGTATCATCTGCATACTGTGACTGCTTTATCTCTGAATTATTTATTTCAATTCCTTTAATTCTCTTATTTTCTCTTATTTTGATAGCTAAAATTTCTGCACATAAAATAAAAATATATGGAGACAATGGATCACCTTGCCTACAGCCTCGTGCAATATTAAAGAAAGATGATAAATTTGAACCTTGACTGACAGCTAATTTTGCATTTGTATATAACAGTTTTATCCATGACATGAATTGTTCTCCAAAATTGAAAAACCTCAAAACATTAAAAATAAAAGTCCATGAGAGAGAATCAAAAGCCTTTTCAAAGTCTATCAACAGTATTAGTCCAGGTATATCATAATAATCTGTATATTGCATAACATCATATATGAGTCTTGTATTCTCGCCTAGGTATCTGCCTGATATAAATCCTGTTTGATCTTTGTGTATCAATTTATTCAATGTTGATTTCAGTCTGTTTGCAATAGAGCCTGATGCAATTTTATATGAACAATTTAAGAGAGAAATAGGACGATAATTTTTAACTTGAAATCTTGATTTATTTTGTTTGGGTATGACTGTAATTATTCCTTCTCGTTGAGTAACAGATAATTCACCATTTAGGAAACCATAGTTAATTGACCGAATAACAAATTGCCCTAACTGTTGCCAAAACATTTTAAAGAAATCCGCATTAAAACCATCTGAGCCTGGACTTTTATTGTTTTTCATATCTTTCAATGTGGCTGAAGCTTCTTGATAAGTGATATTCCCTTCTAAAAGTTTTGATTCTATGGGAGAAAGTTTTGGTATATCATATTCCTTAAATTCATCTTCTAAGTTAATGTCCTCTAATTCCGCGTCCTTACTTGCATATAGATGTTCATAAAATAATTTGGTTTCATTTAGTATTTCACTCTGATCTGTAATAATGTCTCCGTTTTCTTTGATAATTTTTGGGATTAATTTTGAAGAAAAATTGTGGTTTTCTAAATTACAAAAAAAAGAAGTAGGCTTTTCTCCATTCTCTATAATATTTGCACGAGACCTGATAAGATATCCATTCATTTTATTTTTTCTTAATTCTTTAATCTCATTTTTATACACATCGAGATTTTTGACATTATCTTCATTTATATTATGCTCGATTTCTTGTATTTTATCAAAAAGTTCCTTTTCCCTAGCATCTGTTATTTTCTTTTTATAGCTGGCGTAAGAGATAGACTTGCCTCTTATTTCCATTAATAGAGTCTCCAAAAAAAGCTGATCATTTATTATGAATTGTATCTCATCATTTGGTATATTAGTTATATTATCGAAATTATAAACTGGTAAAGCATATTGTTCTTTAACTTCTTTAATTTTGTTATTTATTAAGTTAATATATTCTATATCCTTAAGTAAGGAATTATTATGTTTCCATAAAGACTTACCATGTTTAAAATTATTAAGATTGATATTCAATATAATTATAGAATGGTCAGACCTATAGCTAGATTCTATTACACAATTATTTACATAAGCATAAAATAAATCTGATACGAGAAAGAAATCTAGCCTTGCCTGTTGCAGTGGTGTTCTACGCCGCCAAGTATACCGCCTTAATGTTGGATGTAATTCCCTGAAAGGATCTGTTAAATTGAATTGTGTCATTATTTCTAAAAGTTTTTCCCGTGCCTTTTTATTATTTATATGTTTATAATTAGAATAATCTAAGTTAGGGTCTTGAACTAAATTAAAATCTCCACAAATTATCAGATTTCTGTTATTTAAGTGTTCTAATTTTTCTACTATTGAGACAAAAAATTGCGTCATTATTAGGTCCATAAAGATTAACGAGGGTCAGTCTATTATTATCTACAGTTATGTCTAATATGAGATAATTTCCATTATTATCCTTTATTTCTTCATGTAGTTGGTATTCTATATTCTTATTTAAGAGAATCGCCACACCCCTTGAGTTTGAAGTTCCTGAACTAAAAAAACAGTTGTTCCCCCATTGTGCTCGAATGGATTTTTCTGTTGTAACAGTAGAATGGACATCCTGAAGACAATATACTACATCTTTTACTTTTTAGGTAATTGAAAACATCTTCTCGTTTTTCTGCAGAACCAAGACCCTGGCAATTAACTGACAAAATCTTTATGTTAGACATAATATTTTGAACCAATCATATAACGCCGAGGCAGCACCATGATAAACCAAGGAAAGATAGAGGTATAATTTTTACAAAAGTAGTTAAGTAATGTTATAGGATGAAATTAAAATTAAAGGTTTCGGGAAAAAAAAAAAAAAAAAATATGACTTGTATTATAAGAAATATCATACATAATTAATGAATAACTGCATGAATTCAGAACAGATAAAAGGAAGGGGAAGGCAAAAGAATTAAATAAATAAATTAAAAAAAAAAAAATCCCTTTAGTCAGAATGTATCTTTTTATACTTAGCTGCAAAAAAAGGGATAATTTCCCTTTAAATTTTTTTTTTTTCCTTGCCCCACATAATGCAAGTCAGCTAAAATTCATTTTTTTAGCAAACACTACCATAAAAAAGAAAGAAAATTAACAACAAGATAAGCAAAACTGTATCACGTGTGACCATACTTTTGTGTTTTCAACCATTTTTTTTTAGTGTATATTTACCGGACTATTTAAAACAACAATATACAGGAAAACTAATATAAGGTTAAACAAAGTCATCTTATGTGCAGTATCTACTGACTCCAATACTTCAATTTTACAAATAAGTAAAATTAAATCCTGGTAATATATATTATGACTCGATATTATGAATGTCTGTTTATATTTTGATTACTGCCAAAAAAAAAAAAAAAATATAAAAAAGATAGTGATAATAATAATAATAATGCAATCCTTCTCCTTTCTTTTTGTATCTTTAGCCTTCGTATATTGTGATGTATATATAAGTATGCATGTGCTCACACACACACACACACACACACAATAAAAAAGAATTGAAAAGGTCAAGGTCATATTACGATTATTGTGTTTTTATTCGGCCACAAATAGCTCCAAAACAAAAAATATTTCATTGAGAGTATATGAACAAAAGTTTTAGTTCTTAAAGAGCTCTTTCCAGTAATGTTTAGTTTTTGAAGATCGGACTTGATTTGGTCATTATACGGCAGTCCAACGTTTGATCCTTTTTTGGAATAATTGTAAATCAGGTTTTATGCTTCAAATTCTGATACACAAGAATAAAAAGTTTGACTAGTGCGACTTATATACTTGTTTGAACTATTTGCTGTTTTTGCAATTTTGTTTCTAATTTTGCCGCTAGAGGGCGTTTTGCTTAAAATCACTCTTTTGCTTATAACTCAAAATGTTTAAGTCTGATTGAAATGCGGTTTTCAGCATTTTGTTCCTTGTTGACAGCACCACAGAATGGGATGGATTTCAAGGGACAGGGTATGGGAAAATATTTGCGCTAGAAGAGTTTGAATGTTCTAACATTGCAAAAAAACAAAAAAAAAACTGCAAATGAGAGTAGGTCTTCAAAAACCTTTTCGTTCTGTTTCATATTGAAAATTGTGGCTGAGTTGAAATAAAGTGTTCAAGTTGATTAGGTTAAAAGCGAAAACCGAGATACTGCTTGCGGTTCTAGTTGTTCTTGATTTACATCTAGAAAGTTGTGACATACATGGAGGCAAGATAACGTTTTACCTTAAAAGTAAACTAGCCATCATTACCTTATAATCATGGTCCTTCAAATGTTTAAAAAGACTTCAGTGCAGATGCAAGCATTGGAGTTATAGGCTCTTTTGCTCAAAGTTTACAAAAGGCTTGCATTTACTATAAAATTATCATAATCCTTTGATTGATCATGATCACAATTTAATGATGGTGGATTACCTTAAGATAGACATTTTATACCATGTTATGAATATTCATGGACAAGTTTGTGACATAATGAATATAAATTTACTGATAACTTTAACCCTTTCCCTCATATAGACTCATTTTGACGCACTCAATAAGGTACCACATAAAGCCTGATCTGCAGAAAACCACAGTTAAACCTTACCAAATATAATTATAAAGTCCTCATTTCCAGACCACTGAGGAGCAACGAACAGCATAAAACCTGATCAGCCTGCGAGTTACTCGCAGGCTGATCTGGTTTTATGCTGTTCGCATAGGTCTTTTCATGGTGTCCTCTATGAGGGAAAGGGTTAAATGGTGTATGAAACAATGGATTTTTCTTGGCACTGCCGACACAGTGTAGAATTTCATGAGCAAACAGAGGAGACCCTGATGAGACAGTTCCTATAGGAACAGTCTGATCTAGGTCTACTTTGATTGTCAGTTTGTCAAAATGAGTATAAGAGGTAAAGGATGAAAAGATACTAATAAGCAGTCAACTGTATGAAACCTGATCAGCTCGTTGAGTGACTTACAAGCTGATCAGGTGTTTTAGTGATATGCTAGTAATTTTCTAAATAAATCTTGTATTGCAATGGTGTAAGTTGTTACAGTGCATGTCTGTTAGTATGTTCTCCATTGCACAGGATTCTAATAAACACTTAGGATACTAGCAATTTGAAGTCTTGAATTTCCAACTGTTGGGAAAGGACTCCAGTTTACCCCTGTACAGCTTCTGAATGAATAAATGGGAGGATGCCAATTTTTTTTTTGGGGGGGGGGGGGGGGGGGACTATTTTTTTTCTGTTACAAATTACTCCTTCTTAGCCTAGGTAGTTGCTTGGCTTTGTGATACCTAATATAGCACTGTTTTAAACATGGATCTGAAGAAAACATGGATCTGAAATCATTTATCTTATTTTGTTAAATAGTGACAATGCTGCCTTACAGAATGCAATATCTAGGACTTGATCCCAGTTTTAGTATTACAACTACATTGTACAGTATAATACTCTTATGTTCAACATTATCCTGCTAAAATTTGGTCTGAGAGGTATGGATGCGATCCCCATTTAAGACTTGTCCAGAAGAGAAGATTCTATAATTCCAAGTATTAGTGACATCATAATTTATCATAATACATAATTGAACCAGGAAATATTTCCATTGAAATGTATATATGAAGTGATTAGCATGCAGAAATTACATTGCACTGCAGTGATGATCTGTGTGTATTGAGATGTGAAGGGCTGTGTATATTGTGTGTGTTGCAGACTGGTCTGTGTAATTAGAAGTGTTTAATTACCTGTCTATGTTCACAGACAAGTGGATGGATTCTACTCTTAAGTGCAAAATGATGAATTATTGACATAAACTGTACTTCCAATTAGGTGTTCATCACGTCTAGAAGTGTAAATTCATACATCTAGATGTAAATATTGAGTATGTATACATTTTTTGTGTGTATCCAATTAGGATATTTTGTGTTTTTTTTCTTTTCTATTTCATGTGATAAAAAAGTTGATAAATGTGTATGGAAGATATGAGTTAATCTTATTGAAGTGAGATGTAAACGATAGAATTACTGATTTGTAAAGTATCTTTTCTATCCAAACACTTAGTGGCCGGGATATATCGGTGTTACCTGTGTCCATCATTCCATCTTTCTGTCGTTCTCCAGGTATGTTAACATACAGTTGCTGTCATCTGTTTCAGTATGTGGGTCACAGGATGAACACATCTGACCGTGTGAAGAAGATCGTGCAGGAGGAGGGACGCACTGCTCGGAATCTCGTCATCTATAATGTCCCAGTGCAGGACAGCCAGGCCCAGACAGGTATACCATAGATTTAACTTAAGCTTATTTTACAATTGGATAGAAAACTGTATTGTTTTTTGAAAATCTTCTTCATGGATTTGATGGAAGTGCAGGGATCAAGCTTGACTGAAATTTTAGGGAGAAGTCACTTTTTACTTCTCCCTATCATATTTTTAGGGAGAAGTTTGAAAAAATGAGAGAAGTGATACTTTTGTCATTTTAATCGGCCGCATTCAAGACTTGTTATCTCGACATCAATGAAATCATAATTTTTATATTGAGATGAATATGTCGACATATGAATTTACATGTACCTGAAAACATGATCATATATAAACAATCATTCACAAAATTCTGCCAATCTCTGTTTATAAGTCTCTGATTTAAGGCATCATCTTCATTCTTTAGCTTGATCCCTGTAGTGGCTGCATAGCCCCTAATATGAGAGGAATTTGAAATATTCAGAGTTACTCATGTGCCCAAGTGGGTGCCCAAATAGAGTTAATAAACATGCAACATCAGACTGACCTTTGGTTGTACCAAGGTTGCATTGGTAACAAGTCAGTGTGTTAACCACTACAATATCTGGCCACCCAGAATTATTTGTTAGCAAGACAATGAAAATTTGGTGAAAAGAAACGTTTTTACTCAAATGATCTTCTGTTAACTGTGTTAAAGAACAGACATGTATGTTTTCAAAATAGGTTGTGTACATTCCAAGAAAAATTCCTGGGTACAGAAAGTCAAAATCCTACTATCCTGAGCCCTGAGCTGGAAACAAATTCAAATCTGACACCCTAACACACACCACAAAAATGGCAAGATAGTATAAGTGCCATAACCCTTTTACATGCAATCCCTCCTTTCAAGAATCTGTACTCTGATAGCTATCATACTACAGTAACTACCCTTTTTATTAGTCTGTTCGTCCGTCTGTCTGTCCATCTGGATGTTTGGAAATCTGGATCCTGCGATAAATTAAAAAATGTTTAAGATAATATTATGAAACTTGGTACATGAATATATGGCAGTATGGAGATTCTGCATGTCACTTTTTAGCTCACCTGAGCACAAAGTGCTCAAGGTGAGCTTTTGTATCGCCCTTCGTCCGGCGTCCGTCATCGTGCGTCGTCCGTCGTGCGTCGTCCGTCGTCAACAATTTTCTTTAAACGACATCTCCTCTGAAACTGCTGGACAGAATTTAATGAAACTTGGCAGGAATGTTCCTTGGGTAAGGCTCTACAAAAGTTGCTAAAAATGAAGAACTCGGTTGCCATGGCAACAAAAGAAAAATAATTTGAAAACTTTAAAAATCATCTCCTTCAAAACTACTGGCCAGATTTCAAAATAATTTGGTACAGATGTTCCTTGGGTCAACCTCTACCAAAGTTGCTAAAATTATTCTGATCCGTAAAAAAACATGGCCGCCAGGGGCGGGGCTTATTTGCCTTATATGTATATAGAGAAACCTTTAAACAACATCTCCTCTGAAACCACTGGACAGAATTTGATTAAACTTGGCAGGGATGATCCTTGGGTCAACCTTCACAAAAGTTGCTAAAATAAACTTGATCCATGTAGAACTCTGGTTGCCGGCAACAAAAAGAAAAAATTAAAACTATGGCCAGATTTTAAAATAAATTGGTACAGATGTTCCTTGGGTCAACCTCTACCAAAGTTGCTAAAATTATTCCGATCCGTAAAAAAACATGGCCGCCAGGGGCGGGGCTTATTTGCCTTATATGTATATAGAGAAACCTTTAAACAACATCTCCTCTGAAACCACTGGACAGAATTTGATTAAACTTGGCAGGGATGATCCTTGGGTCAACCTTCACAAAAGTTGCTAAAATAACTTGATCCATGTAGAACTCTGGTTGCCATGGCAACAAAAAAAAAACAAAAAAACTTTAAAAATCATCTTCTTCAAAACTACTGGCCAGATTTTAAAATAAATTTGGTACAGATGTTCCTTGGGCAAACCTCTACCAAAGTTGGTAAAATTATTCCGATCCGTAAAAAAACATGGCCGCCAGGGGCGGGGCTTATTTGCCTTATATGTATATAGAGAAACCTTTAAACAACATCTCCTCTGAAACCACTGGACAGATTTAGATTAAACTTGGGAGGGATGATCCTTGGGTCAACCTTCACAAAAGTTGCTAAAATAAACTTGATCCATGTAGAACTCTGGTTGCCATGGCAACAAAAAGAAAAAAAAAATGAAAACTTTAAAAATCATCTTCTTCAAAACTACTGGCCAGATTTTAAAATAAATTGGTACAGATGTTTCTTGGGTCAGCCTCTACCAAAGTTGCTAAAAACTTTCCGATCCGTAAAAAACATGGCCGCCAGGGGCGGGGCTTATTTGCCTTATATGTATATAGGGAAAACTTTAATCAACATTTCCTCTGAAACCACTGGACAGAATTTGATTAAATTTGGCAGGAATGATCCTTGGGTCAACCTTCACAAAAGTTCCTAAAATAAACTTGATCCATATAGAACTCTGGTTGGCATGGCAACAAAAAGAAAAAAAATATGAAAACTTTAAAAATCATCTTCTTCAAAACTACTGGCCAGATTTTAAAATAAATTGGTACAGATGTTCCTTGGGTCAACCTATTTATCTCAGGTGAGCGATTTAGGGCCATCATGGGCCTCTTGTTTTTTTTTTTCTAAGTCCAAAATTCTGATTGCTATTGTGACAGAAAAATTCTGCAACTCACCTGTAGGGGACTCATGTGTTGTGTGCAACACCAGTTACTTGTTATTCTATACTTGGATCACATATCAAGGTTGCTATTACTGAAAATAGAAAACTAAATGGTTGAATGAAGATCTATAGCATATATAACCTTGGATAAACCTCTATAGAAGTAGAATTCAGTATGTCATTGTTTCTTTTATTTAGATCGTTCAAGGGCAAGGCAGGTGAGGAAGCTGCCACAGAAAGACCTAAAAGACAGTGTTGACTTAAAGAAATTATCAGACTTAACAAAATCTCCAAAGTCCGAGGGTGGGAAGAAGCCTGATCTGAGAGCGCGCTACTGGAAGTTTCTCTTTGATAACCTGCAGAGGGCAGTGGACGCGATATATGAGACATGTGAACAAGATGAGAGTGCATTGGAGTGTAAGGTAGGGTCCTAAAAGATGGCTTTTTTCCCCCCTTCTTTGGCATAGTACCGTATCACTTTTTTGTGTCACCTGCGGAGAGAACACTCAGAGACTCACTCTTGTTTTCAATGGAAAAATCTGGTTATTAGTCAAAGGGTAGTTGGACTGGGGATAGGTTAGTCTCAAACTTTCTTATCTGAATTGTAAATTTGTCGTTGAGATATTCTAAAATAAGATTATACATGTACATCTAATGGAATGAGATGGAATGCCTGGACACAGTAAGCCAACATTTTGAAAGAAGATTTAAGGCAGTTCATTGAAAGGAAGTGTTGATAATGATATTGATGAAAACCATAATGATGATGGTAAATTTCATGATGATGATAATAGTTTTAATGATGGTGATGATGATGATGATGATGATGATGATGATGATGGCTGTTACAGGAAGTGATCATGATGCTGCAGCAGAGCACGAGAGATTTCCAGTCCCTCATTGACAGGCTGCACGTGCAAAAGGAGTTTGAGCAGGCAACCAAAGATGGGGACAGGTATGAAATGGTTGTAACTATATGGCCTATACTCATGGACTAATGGATCTATAAACTTGGTGTCATTTCCATTAAGGTAATTCAGCCATCATTAAATTCGAATCATGGTCCTCCAAATGCTTAAAAGGACTTAAGTACAGAGGGTTACCTTATCGCCCTAGGTATTGATGTTCCTACCTATACCGCAAAAGCTTGAATATATTTTTTTCTGGCAAATCTTAGATTCTTCAAATGTTTATATCAAGCATTTTGAAGATCCTTCAAATGCTAAAAAAGACTTCAATGCAGATGCAAGCAACCATTGACTTGGAGTCATAGGCTGTATAGTGCAATGTATGTAAAGGCTTGCATTTACTATATGATCACAATTTAAAGATGGATGGATAGCGTTAAAACTCATGCAGTCAATATTAGCTCAGCATTCGATACTTACATTTTAGCCAGGTGTCCTGATAGAACATTTGCTTGGAAATCAGGAGACCCTTCAGAAAATTAGAAGTCCCTGTCGTATTACTTGGATTTAGGATGGCTTTCTTAGCATAACCATTGCTTAAAAACTCAAATTTATCAAAGAGAGTTTCTGAGAAGAACGTTTTATGAAGAAGATTACATTGATTTACAACAAATGTGACTGCTCAGTTTACTTTTGATGTGCAAATTAATGACTTGATGATTAATAATTCAATGGAACTTTAAGCAATGGATTTTTCTTTGCTATACAGACCTTTAAAATCTGATCTGCAATGCTGTATAAGCAAACAGAGAAGGCTCTGATTAGACAGCTCCTGGATTTAGCTGTCGCGTCTGGGTTTGCTCTGTTTGTCAGTATGTCAAAATGTGTCTATATAAAGTTAAGGGTTAAATGAGTGATATAGAAATATAATGATACCAGACTTGTCCATCTAAAATCTTTATTTCAATGACTAGTCATATGTTATAAGATAAATGGTAAATATGTCAGTACAAAGGTCATTTAGAAATTTGATTAGATATGAGCCCATGTAGGATGCAGTCACTTAAGATAATTGAAACAAATACTCTCTTATCTCTATGAGATGTAAACAAGAAAATGTTTGAAAATAGCATACTTAAGGAAAGTTCAATGTAACCAAGAGATACACAGCATGTCTGAAATGTCAAGTTGAGTTTTCATAATGAATGGAAATACCTATCTTACTATGACACATTATGACACAGGTTTTCAAACTTAATTTGTTTACATATACATGTATGTTGTATTGTGAACTATGACCTTTATCTTCTTGTTTTTCTTCTCATGTGATCCCCCTTGTCATGGCCATTTGTTGCCTATAATAACAAAATTAAGAATACGTTATTTGTAAAATACCTTGAGGAAAATAATGGATACTTTTTGGTTACTGTAAAATAATTAATTTTCATTGACATTGAATTTCATTGATAATGTACCTAAGGAAATTTCGTGGGTACATTTATTCATGGATCTATTTCTAGAAAACATATATGAATGTTTATGAAAGACAAGTTTTCATGGGGATTAATATTTGTGGATAAAACCCTCCACAAGGTCGACAAAAATTTGTCTCCTACGAAAATTAATGATTTCACAGTATATTTTATTGTTATCAACTTATGGCACTGGTTTCTCTGTTCCAGACCCACATCCATAGCATGGGAGATTCGAAAGATGTCCCCAGGGAAATCGCCCAGTGGCTTGGGGCACCACACCTCTCCCAGTCCCGCCCAGAGGGTACTCAACTTCTCCTACCCAGGGGACCAGAAACAGCAGAAACCCAAGTAGGTTCAAAGAAAAAACTATTATGAAGATTATTTGTCTGTTTTTAGATGATGTGGACAATATCTTATCGAGAAGTGATTTCATGAGCATGTAGTACGAGTGAAAATGTTAATATTTGAGATAAGATTTAGTCCATCATAGCCACTCAAAATAAACAAATTTTCTTTTTATGTCATGCAAACTGCTGATGAAAGAATGGAACTATTTTGTGTATTCAATCCTGTTACAACACAGATGAGAACTATTTTGTGTATTCAATCCTGTTAACACACAGATGAGAACTATTTTGTGTATTCAATCCTGTTACCACACAAATGAGAACTATTTTGTGTATTCAATCCTGTTAACACACAGATGAGAACTATTCTGTGTATTCAATCCTGTTACCACACAGATGAGAACTATTTTGTGTATTCAATCCTGTTAACACACAGATGAGAACTATTCTGTGTATTCAATCCTGTTACCACACAGATGAGAACTATTTTGTGTATTCAACCCTGTTAACACACAGATGAGAACTATTCTGTGTATTCAACCCTGTTACCACACAGAAATTTTTTAACCTGTTACACAAATGAAACTATTTTGTATTCAACCTGTTACACAAATGAGAACTATTTGTGTATTCAATCCTGTTAAAATGAGAACTATTTTGCATATTCAGTCCTGTTAACAGTTAGATAAATACACGTGAGTTCTTGCCATTTTATCTCACTGATAGAATTAATATTAGTAAATTTCATCAGTTAGTTAGTATTATTAGAGGATTAATTGTTTGCTTTGAGTGGGTGTGAAATATATCTCATTTTGAAGTGATATTTTTAGCATGAGTGTAAATGTGAAATTGTATCACTTCAAAATGAGATAAGTTCTATATTCTCTCAAAACAAATTTTCTTATCTTTCTATTTTATGGTATCTGCTGCTACATACCCTTATAAGTACCCTTTATAAGTAAAGAAAGTAGCTTTGGCAGATCTTTATCACTCACACTGTGGGATATTGATTTTATCTTAATGATTAGAATACACTATTTTATCGACATGAAATAAATTCACTCTTTCTCTTATTATTCATAAGTTACATTATACAGGCATGTAAAAGGCACCACTCAGTTAACTTTTGTCACATCTGCCTTCTAGCACTTAACACCTATTTGAATGTATTCACACAGTAGCCATAAAGGATTGTAAGAAGATGTAAATCAAAGTTTTGGTTTTCTTTAAATTAAGACTTTTTATGTTGGACTTAAAAAATGTAATAGTTTTAAAGTAAAGACCAGACCTGTTAACCCCTATGGATTGTCCGTATTTTTTACGGATTAAATGTCTGAAATACGCACCACGGATCGATACTGAAAATTGTATGGAAATTGGCAAAAAATGACTATGTTACGTATTTTTGTCACTTTCAGCTAAATAGTGTGCTTTGGGCACATTAATGTACTTTTCATACCTTTTGTTGCTTAGATGTTTACTTTTAGTTATATCAAATAAGCATATAAAACACAATTGTTTATATTTGGAATACTCAGATGTTTTGGCAGCGACGTTTAATTAGTAATCTTTCGTGTTGATGGAGAAAAAAAGTGGACGGGTGATTCATATTCTCCTGCAAAAAACAAAATTAAACTCACAACGTTATCTATCATCGTATAAGGAACTATGTCCGTTACTGTTAAAGGCTGTTACTTTGTGCATTGCACGGTGTGTAGTTCTTGATTTTTTTAGTAAAAATGCGGGTAGAAATGAAAGCATAGTGACAGTAATCAACATGAAGAAGTAAAAACAGACAAGTATAACTTCTTTCGCCACATCAACATCTTCTTAAGTGTTTCAGATGTAAGTCAGTAACCAGTATAATGAAATGATAGATAGTCTACATCTGGGATATAATTCAGTTTTTAGCTCACCTGAGCACAATGTGCTCAAGGTGAGCTTTTGTGATCGCCTTTCGTCCGTCGTGAGTCGTTCATCGTCAACAATTTGGCTTGTTAACACTCTAGAGGCCATATTTTTTGGCAAATCTTCATGAAACTTGGTCAGAATGTTTGTCTGCATAAAATCTTGGACAAGTTCAAAATTGGGTCATGTGGGGTCAAAAAGAGTAGGTCATGAGGTCAAATCTTAGTAAAACCTTGCTAACACTCTAGAGGCCACATTTTTGGCCCAATCTTCATGAAACTTGGTCAGAATGTTTCTCTCCATAAAATCTGGGACAAGTTCGAATTTGGGTAATGTGGGGTCAAAAAGTAGGTCATGAAGTCAAATTTTAGAAAAACCTTGTTAACACTCTAGAGGCCACATTTTTGGCCCAATGTTCATGAAACTTTGTTGGAATGTCTGTTTCCATTAAATCTTGGTCAAGCTCGAAAGTGTGTCATGTGATATCAAAAAGTAGCTCAATATGAAAAATCAAACATATGTTGCTCATTTATAATCAGGTGAGCGATTCAGGGCCAACATGGCCCTCTTGTTTTATTGAATTGTTTGTTAAATTCATTCTTGTAAAAATTGTTATTTTGTCTGCAAAAATGAGCATCAACTTATGCATTTTTGTGTATAAGTAATTAATACATGTTAAATAGGTTTAATTACACTATGAATTAAAGACTACTGACAGATGTCAAAAACTACTTATAAAACACTGCCTGGCTACTGACACGCCTTGAAAGGGTTAAGCAGGTCTGAATGTAAAAGATTCTTCCTAAGACTGAATGTATTTCCTTTAAATTAATTTTTTTTCTGTATGGTTTTACCTACATAACAATATGTTTATATTGTATGTTAAACGTGAAAAATGTTTTATGTTCAGTAAGAAAACTTACTTAATTTTTCAAAAGAAATTATGTCAGATTTATCTACCTACCTTAAAATTCTAAGACAAATTCTTACCTAATTATGAACTGAACTCTTCATTTTCAGCAGCCAGGCGCCGACGGGGAATAGCTGGGCGGACCGGGTGAAGGGCATCAGAAGTAGCCCCGTCCCCAACCAGTCAAGGGAGACAACTCCACAGAAGGATATGCATCCAGTGCTGCCAGAGCCCCCAGTTCTCTCCCCTGTACCATCATCTCTTACAGAGTCCGACTCCTATAGAGAGACAAATGGTAAGTGCTGTACTAAGACTGCTTGTATATTAAACCCAAGAAAGTAATTCTTTGTGGATATTTTTTAGAAAGAGGTTATTATAGGCAATGACTTATTATCAAATTAATTACTTAGCGCAGAAAATATTATCAATAATGAGTTAATATATGAGTTTCCTGCATAAAATGAATATACAGTATGCAGCAAATACTGTTTACAGAAATCTATCTGCATTTAAAACATATAATATAAAACTCGCTCTTATTTTGTTAGTCTTTACTTTCATAGAGTTAAATACATTATCATAATTATATACATTGCACAGATTCCGACGACTCAGATGGACCAGGCTGGGAGACAGTCCATCGAGGTGGCAAATCCAAGCCCTGGGGTTCTCCATCCCAGCGGTCCCTTGAAAACCTCCATGTCACATCCCAGAAAGAGCAGCACAAGCTCACAAGGTCCGTGTCCGAGCCCAATGCAGCTATGCCCAAACACAACCGCCGAGGCCACAACTCTAAATCGAAAAATGGCAAGCATAGCCTGGGTAAACAATCCTCAGCTACTTCTAGTATTGAGGAGATCGCTGAAAACTCCAGACCCAGGGCTGGCAGTAAGGATAGTGAGAAAGAGAACAAGCCTAATACAAAGTCTCCACCTCCTAAGGTGGGGGCAGCAAGTGCTGGAGCCACTATAAAGAACTCTGAAACTCTTGAATCATCAAAATCATCTCCTAAAGTGAAATCCAAAATAGATAAAAGTGGTGCAGGGCCTACGAAAAGTGGTGCAGGGCCTACAAAGTCAAATATGGACAAAGCTAGTGGAAGATCTAATGCTAGTCCTGGTACACCTAGAAGTAGAGGCTCTAAAGTGACTTCATCAGGCAGTAAGAGTGTTAGACAGTCTACTAATGCTTCTGCTAAAAGTGGAGATAAAAGTGTGACTAATGCTGGGAGTGATGCTAAGTCAGATAAGACTGTCGAAAAGACAGAGGTGAAGAAAGAATCAAGTGATAAAGTATGTGATAAAAATGAAAAATCAGGGAAAAGGGTTGAGGCTAGAGATTCCAAAGAAGGGAAAGCAACAGAAGGGAAGCCAGACATTGATTTAGATGATGATTCCACTGTAAAACATTTGGATGATGTAAGTTTTTTTTAACTTTTTTTTCTTGTAAAAGCCTTGCAGATGAACACATGTGTCACCTGCTGAGATGTGATGGAAAAAGTATGACGGACAGACAGACAGATTGACAGAAAAGTGATCCCTATGTGTCACTCTGCCTACAGCGCATGACACAAAAATAGGATATATACAATGTACTAATGAGAGGTTATTATATGGATAAGAGTTGTAGAGCCTGCCTAAAACTGGCTAGTTTAATGTAATATTATCTTTTAGGTGCTTGCCAGTCTGGTATAATGTCTCTGAATGATCTTATAGTTGTTAGCTAATATAATCTGTCTCTCTATATTCTAGGTGCTTGCCAGTATAATAAATTGTCACTGTATATTGCCAGGTGCTGGCCAGTGTGATATATTGTCTCTGTATATTGCCAGGTGCTGGTCAATGTAATATATTGTCACTGTATATTGCCAGGTGCTGGCCAGTGCGATATATTGTCTCTGTATATTGCCAGGTGCTGGTCTGTGTAATATATTGCAGTGCTCCAGCTAGGATTTGAAAAGGGCCGGGAAGGGGTGCCTAAAAGGGCACTTTGAGGCGCGTAGAGCCGAATTGGGGGTAGGTGTGTGTGTGTGGGGGGCACCCCAAGAAAATTGTTTAAGTTCAAACCCTTGAGAAGTCAATTCTCCTGCATTTTCAGACAAGAAATTTTGTTTTACAGCAGCTTTTGTACATTTCTTCCAGATTCAGACAGTTATGTTGATCAGTGGTCCATTTATATATTTTTAAACAGACATTTCAACATTTTTTTTTCTAATTAAGATATTAAAAAAAGTCCTCTGCAAGAATGACTTATTTATGTGGAGATTTGAACAGTTGTTTGGAAATATTTGTGCAAATTTTTAAAAATCAAATTTGCATCAACGCTCTTTGATTACAAATGTTCATTTCAATCAATAAAAATAATACCAACAGAAAAAATATGAACCTGGCATTTCAATTCATTTAGCCTAAAGAAGAATTGAATTGAGCATCCAAGACTCTTCCTCAGGATATTGTGAAAATCCCCCATTTTTTTCATATGTACATTAATTAATGCACACCATATTATAATATAAGAGGTTTCACATTGATGACTATACTATTACATTATTATTATATGAAAAAGGCATGGGAAATTCACCAAAAAGGACAGGTGTACATACAATTTAGAGGAAAAACATATTTCTGAACTCAATTTTTTCAGGAAATATAATGAAATTCCACAGTATTTTTTTTAAATTTTTTTTAAAGTATTTCTTTTTTTAAATACTTACTAAAAAGTGAAGGTATGTTTTCCAATTTAACAGGACTTTGTAATACAGAAAATATTTTTAAGTAAATTAAGTTGCTTGTGTAGACTAAGATTAAAACTCTTTCAAGTCTTTTTGCATGAAAATTATTTGATTTTAATTAATTTCTAGGACCATTCACCTTCATCAACTCTTTTTTAAATCAAATCTATTATATCTTTTATGATATATAAATGTGAAAATTCATTTTTTTTAAGTAGATCTTATGATATTTTTTTATTTTTTTAAATAATGCAATTTTGTCTCAATGGATTACCCCACCCACTTCAGTACGATCATATCATTGTAAGTACAAAGTCAACCTTAATTTCAAATAATGATTATAAACTGCATTTAAAGTGTTGTTTTTTTATCAATCATTCATGTTTTAAAACACTACTAAAGCTTTTTGAACTTTTTTTATTGCTGTAAACAAGATTTATCAGTGCATGATTTTTCAACCATACTGTACCGGAAGTAAAAAAGTTATACTCAAGCATGCTTTTTACATGCTATTAAAACTGTCAGAGGCAGTTAAATTGAATATTAATGATAAAGATTATGACAGTATGATAATGTGTCGATGCAGAATGCCAGATTTGAAATATTACAAATATTTATGCCAAATTAGGCTATCTTTTTCGTATTCAAAAACAGTTCTGTAGAATCAACTTTTACTTTCACTTCAAAATTAACACGAGCCGTGAACATTATCAAAGGGTTGTAGGTTTGTGTTCACTTATTTCCTCTACAATCACCAGCAATGGTTGCCATGATGACCTGCTGCTCATAGCAACGGATTCGTTAATATACACCCAGTTGTGTACTGTAACTTCCGGAGTTTTTTATGAACATGACCAAAAAAAGGATGGGCAATTTGCCGACAAAAAGGCAGGGGCAACTTGCCGAAAAAAGGGCACATGCTGTGCGTGACAAAAGGGCAGCTGGGCGCCGCGCCCGGCTATTTAAGGCTAGCTGGGGCACTGTATTGTCTATGTATATTGCCAGTTGCTGGTCAGTGTGATAAATTGTCTATGTACAGGGTTCGAAATTAGGTACGCATACTCACTAATAGCTTGTAGGTCTGCCGAATAGCGAGTGGAAATAAAAGCCACTCGCATATTTGAGCGAGTGAATAAAAAAAGAAGCTAAATCATTTACAATCTACTTTTCAATTAACTGTCACATTGTATGTTCCAAATGAAATTTAAAAAAAACAACAAAAAACGAACAAACATGAAAAGCGGCCAAAATAACAGTCATATTGTCTGGGCATCTCTATCGTAAACAAATTCGGATTTCTCGGGCATATACGTCAATGTATAATATTACGTTTCGCGGAACACGTGGCTACGATTGGCTGCTTAATTTAGTCTTCGTCTCTGATTCGTTGTTTAAAATAGACCAGTAGAAATCCCATTACCGTCATACTTTACTGTAGCACGTGAATATTAACAAGGTAAAAAAAAATTTCGCAAAAGTCCGTTACAATTTTTTTCAAACGGCCGGCGGATAAATCCAATGAAAGTGACGGTGCCGGTACATCAAAAATACCAAATCTAGGGGAGATCTCTGAAAAGGCAGTGACTGCAAGCCTGAAAACGGGCAAGAAATGGCAGAAGGAACTAAATGTTGACCTGGAAATCGTTCTGTCCAGCGATTCATCCACTCAAATGGGTTGTAAAACACGTAAAATGTTTGCACCAGCTGACAGTGCATCTAAGGTATCTATAACTTCATTTAGATCGATTATCTAGCTTTTTCCCAGAATGGAAAGATCATATGTATCTATAAATATGGTCTTGCCTCTTTCTATCCATTCTGTTTAGCTTGTAAAATCCAATCTTTCATATGGTCTGTGGAGTGGGTGGGGGAATCAATGAAAACTGCCTAGGCTAGGGAGGGGTATCGCCAATTGTTTTTTCGGTATAGGTACTGAAGAGGCCAGTTAGGGGTTTGCTGCTTTTTAGCTCACATGAGCACAACGTGCTCAAGGTGAGCTTTTCTGATCGCCTTTTGTCCGGCGTCCGTCGTCCGTCGTCCGTGCGTCCGTGCGTGCGTCCGTGCGTGCGTGCGTCCGGCGTCAACAATTGCTTCAAACAACATCTCCTCCTAAACAGCTTGGCCAATTTGAAAAATATTTTGCAGGAATGTTCCTTGGATGAAGCTCTACTAAAGTTGTATAAATGGTTCTGGTCCATCGCATAATTAGGTCACAGGAGCTAAAAATAGATTTTAAAAATGAAAATTTAAAAAATCTTCTTCACTGAAACCACAAGGCCTAGCCTTTTGATTTTTGGTATGTAGCATGATCTTATGACTCTCTACCAGGATTGTACAAATTATGACCCTGGGGTCAAAATTGGCCCAGCCCCAGGGGTCACTTGATTTCACATAGGCTAATAAAGGAAAAACTTGAAAAAATCTTCTTCTCCGAAACCACAAGGCCTAGCCTTTTGATTTTTGGTATGTAGCATCATCTTATGGGCCACTACCAAGATTGTACAAATCATAGCCCTATGGTGATAAATGACCCCGCACCAGGGGTCACTTGTTTTACATAGAGTTATATAGGAAAATCTTAAAAAATCTTCTTCTATGAATCCATAAGGCATAGAGCTTAGATATTTGGTATGTAGCATCATCTTATGGGCCACTACCAAGATTGTACAAATCATAGCCCTATGGTGATAAATGACCCCGCACCAGGGGTCACTTGTTTTACAAGAGTTATATAGGAAAATCTTAAAAAATCTTCTTCCATGAATGCATAAGGCCTAGAGCTTAGATATTTGGTATGTAGCATCATCTTATGGGCCACTACCAAGATTGTACAAATCATAGCCCTATGGTGATAAATGACCCCGCACCAGGGGTCACTTGTTTTACATAGAGTTATATAGGAAAATCTTAAAAAATCTTCTTCTATGAATCCATAAGGCATAGAGCTTAGATATTTGGTATGTAGCATCATCTTATGGGCCACTACCAAGATTGTACAAATCATAGCCCTATGGTGATAAATGACCCCGCACCAGGGCGTCACTTGTTTTACACAGAGTTATATAGGAAAATCTTAAAAAATCTTCTTCCATGAATGCATAAGGCCTAGAGCTTAGATATTTGGTATGTAGCATCATCTTATGGGCCACTACCAAGATTGTACAAATCATAGCCCTATGGTGATAAATGACCCCCCACCAGGGGTCACTTGTTTTACACAGAGTTATATAGGAAAATCTTAAAAAATCTTCTTCTATGAATCAATAAGGCCTAGAGCTAAAATTTTTGGTATGTAGTAGCATCTAATGGTTCATTACAAAGATTTTCAAAGTCTTGGCCCTACGGTGATAAATGACCCTGCGTCCAAGTCTTCTCTGAAACCATATGGCCCATTGCTTAGATATTTGGTGTGTAGTATTGTCAAGGGTAAAATGTTTTAGATTAAGTTATATCAGAATCCTTGTCTGTTTAAAAACCTTGACATCAGTTGAAGCAATGGTACTCAGGTGAGCGATTCAGGGCCATCATGGCCCTCTTGTTTAGGACTGCCATGTTTAAGGAAGGCTATTTAAAATTACATGGCCCTTGAAATTATAAATTTAAATTGGTAGGCCATTTGTATTCTAGAAACTAAGTGACTGTTATCATTTTATGACAACACCATTTGGTACCACTGGTCATTTTCTGATTAAATGATTACTTAGTATGATGATAGTATTTCCATATTATCTTCTTTATTACTTCATGGTCCCTGAAAACTATGGTTTTAAAACATGTGGCTCAATCAAATGCATTAAAACTGACTGGAGATGTAACCTTGGTGCTGATATGATGGACACTCTAATGAGGATTTCTGTTGCCAACATCAGATTCAAAGACTTTGATCCTAGACCAGCAGTCAGGAGATGGTGGCTCAACGGTCAGCGAAGGAAGAGGCCAAACACGGCCCCACATGGCCCAAGAAATTGAATGTTAATTATGAGCTATTAAAACTGTTTCATAAATTTTAGCTAGTCATTTTTCATTTTAGCTAGTGAATAAAAATTGTACAAGCTAATTTTTGCTAGTGGTAAATATCGCTAAAATCGAACCCTGATGTATATTGCCAGATGCTGGTCAGTGTGATATATTGTCTATGTATATTGCCAGGTGCTGGTCAGTGCGATATATTGTCTCTGTATATTGCCTTTGTGCAGGTCTGTGTAATATATTGTCTATGTATATTGCCAGTTGCTGGTCAGTGTGATAAATTGTCTATGTATATTGCCAGATGCTGGTCAGTGTGATATATTGTCTATGTATATTGCCAGGTGCTGGTCAGTGCGATATATTGTCTCTGTATATTGCCTTTGTGCAGGTCTGTGTAATATATTGTCTATGTATATTGCCAGTTGCTGGTCAGTGTGATAAATTGTCTATGTATATTGCCAGATGCTGGTCAGTGTGATATATTGTCTATGTATATTGCCAGGTGCTGGCCAGTGCGATATATTGTCTCTGTATATTGCCTTTGTGCAGGTCTGTGTAATAAATTGTCTATGTATATTGCCAGATGCTGGTCAGTGTGATATATTGTCTATGTATATTGCCAGGTGCTTGCCAGTGTAATATAGTCTCTGTATATTGTCAGGTGCTGGCCAGTGTGATATATTGTCTCTGTATATTGCCAGGTGCAGGTCAGTGTGATATATTGTCTATGTATATTGCCAGGTGCTGGTCTGTGTAATATATTGTCTATGTATATTGCCAGTTGCTGGTCAGTGTGATAAATTGTCTATGTATATTGCCAGGTGCTGGTCAGTGTAATATATTGTCTCTGTATATTGCCAGGTGCTTGCCAGTGTGATGGATGAGGAGGACAGCCTGACAGTGGAGCTGGAGAAAGAACAAGACAAGGCACTGGAATCAGCCATCCAGGAGGAGGAGACCTGGTTACAGGAGCTGGCCCGTGAGGAGAACACTGTTATAGAGGTTGAGACGGAAAATGAGGAAAGTGACCTGGGGGTATGTGGTATATTTAACTAGATTGAAACAAGCTAAATGGGGTTAAGGGATATAAAGGAACAATTACTTATTTCATATTGTCCTTTCACATTGTGCTTTTTAGCTCACCTGAGCACGTGTGCTCAGGATGAGCTTTTAGGATCGATGAATGTCCGTCGTCCGTCCGTCCGTCCGTCCGTCCGTCCGTCCGTCCGTCCGTCCGTCCGTCCGTCCGTCCGTCCGTCCGTCGTCCGTCGTCCACAATTTGTTCGTTTGCACTCTAGCATCTTCATTTTATGAGCAATTATCTTCAAACTTTAAAACAATGTTTATAACCATAAAATCTCGGCCAAGTTCGATTATGGCTGATATCGGAACATTAGGTCAGGAGTTATGCCCCTTTTAAAATTCAAAAAAGCCAGATTTCACATTGTTTGCACTCTAGCATCTTCATTTCATGAGCAATTATCTTCAAACTTTATATCAATGTTTATAACCATACAATCACGGCCAAGTTCGATTATGGCTGATATCGTACCATTAGGTCAGGAGTTATGCCCCTTTTAATATTAAAAAAAGCCAGATTTCACATTGTTTGCACTCTAGCATCTTCATTTCATGAGCAATTATCTTCAAACTTTATATCAATGTTTATAACCATACAATCACGGCCAAGTTCGATTATGGCTGATATCGTACCATTAGGTCAGGAGTTATGCCCCTTTTAATATTAAAAAAAGCCAGATTTCACATTGTTTGCACTCTAGCATCTTCATTTCATGAGCAATTATCTTCAAACTTTATATCAATGTTTATAACCATACAATCACGGCCAAGTTCGATTATGGCTGATATCGTACCATTAGGTCAGGAGTTATGCCCCTTTTAATATTAAAAAATGCCATATTTCAAGTTGTTTACACTCTAGCATCTTCATCTTTTGAGCAATCCTCTTCAAACTTTATAGCAATGCTTATGACCATAAGGTCTCGTTAGTTCGATTATGGCTGAATTCTAATTAGGTCAGGAGTTATCCCCTTTTAATATTAAAAAAAATGCCATATTTCACTTTGTTTACACTCTAGCATCTTCATCTTTTGAGCAATCATCTTCAAACTTTATGACAATGCTTATGACCATAAGGTCTCGATTGAGTTCAATTGTGGCTGAGATGGGTCATTTAGGTCAGGAGTTATGCCCCTTTTAATATAAAAAAAGCCATATTTCACTTGTTTACACTCTAGCATCTTCTTTTTTAGCAATCATCTTCAAACTTTATGACATTGTTAATGACCATAATGTCTCAATTGAGTTCAATTGTGGCTGAGATGGGTCAATTAGGTCAGGAGTTATGCCCCTTTTAATACAAAAAATGCAAGATTTCACTTTGTTTATTCTCTACCAACTTCATTTTTTTAACAATCATTTTTAAACTTTAAGACAATGTTTATGCCCATAATCTCACAATCGGGTTCAATAATTACTGATATTGACTTGTAAATTTAGGAGTTATGCCCAATTCACCATAAAAAAAAGCCAGATTTCACTTTTACACTCAAGCATCTTTATTTCTTAAGCAATCATCTTTCTCAGGTGAGCGACCAAGGGCCATCTTGGCCCTCTTGTTTTTCAGATCTCTTAATCTTAATATATCCCGTGAGTGTCCGTCGTCCGTTGTGCGGTATGCGTTGTCAACAATTTTTTAGTGTTAACACTCTATCACCTTTATTTCTTAAGCAATCATCTTCAAACTTTAAGACAATGTTTATGACCATAATGTCTTGATTGAGTTCGATTATGGCTGAGATCCGTCAATTAGGTCAGGAGTTATGCCCCTTTTAATATTAAAAAAATGCCATATTTCACTTTGTTTACACTCTAGCATCTTCATCTTTTAAGCAATCATCTTAAAACTTTATGGCAGTGCTTATGACCATAATGTCTCGATTGAGTTTGAATATGACTGAGATCGGTCAATTAAGTCAGGAGTTAAGCCCCTTTTTAATATAAAAAAAATGCCAGATTTCACTTTGTTTACACTCTAGCATGTTCATCTTTTGAGTAATAATCTTAAACCTTTATGACAATGTTTATGACCATAATGTCTCAATTGAGTTTGATTATGGCTGAGATCGGTCCATTAGGTCAGGAGTTAAGCCCCTTTTAATATAAAAAAATGCCAGATTTCACTTTGTTTACACTCTAGAATCTTCATCTTTTGAGCAATCATCTTAAAACTTTATGGCAATGCTTATGATCATAATGTCTCGATTGAGTTTGATTAAAGCTGAGATCTGTTGATAGCATCAGGAGTTATGCCCCTTTAAATATAAAAAAATGCCAGATTTCACTTTGATTACACTAGCATCTTCATGTTTTTTAGCAATCTATTTAAAACTTTAAGACAATGTTTATGCCCATAATCTCGCAATCGGGTTCAATTATAACTGATATTGACTAGTTAATTTAGGCGTTATGCCCTTTTCACCATAAAAAAGCCAGATTTCACTTTTACACTCTAGCATCTTTATTTCTTAAGCAATCATCTTTCTCAGGTGAGTGATCAAGGGCCATCTTGGCCCTCTTGTTTTAGTAAGAAATAGTTTCAGTTATAGCTTAAAGTAATGGAGTGAAAGAAACTTAGGTCATATGACTTTTTTCTCAGCAGCTTGTGGGCAGCACAAGTACTTTAAACCAGGGATTAATCCTGTCTTTAGTAGGGCAATTAGCATTTTATGATTGAATATTTCCAAAGGTGTGATGCTTTCACAGAAGAAGAAAAAAAAAAACCTTTGTGTATTTTCTCTATCATTTTTGTATAATTTATGTTGTATTATTGAAGAAAAAAATCAAAATTGTTATCATTATTAAAAAAAACCCCCCAAAAAACAGCACTATTATACTTCTAAAAACATACTACATGTAGGCCTGTATAAATTCAATGAAAATACAGAATTCTTGTTTGTAGGCATAGTTTTGTTGGTATATGTCCTTAGTTTTCCAGCATAAAACCAATTTTGCTAAATATGATTTCAGAACACAATGAGTTCACTGGAGGCATCCACCCCTGCAGCCCTGGACTGGGACACAATGGTAGCTCTCTATGATGGTACGTAGGTGCATGTAACTAGTTAACTATCACAAAATGGAAGTTTCAAAAGTCTGTGGACTTTTTTTTTTTTAATTTGTACAAATATATAACATTGTAGAAAAGATGTGAAATAAACAACTAACTTCTGAAATACCCCTTATAAATTGTATATTTAATTTATGTTTGACATTGTTGTCAGCTAAATAATGGCAACTTACAGTTAATGGCATCCATCTTTTGCGTTAATAGGCATTTCTGGAGGTCTTTTGGATAATATAACTCACAAAGAGGCATTTTATGGTGAAGATGCAATCAGATGACATCAAACAAAAGATACTGGGACTATAAGGGAAGGGTATTGGATTTAAAAAAAAAATTGGTTTGTGTTTGCATAAATTTCTTTGATTTGGAAAGATGTCTATA
>CM037791.1:55113909-55163909 GCA_021229015.1 Solen grandis | reverse complement strand
TTTGTTCGCGCTCTACAGCCGTCACGATTGGACCGATTTACTTGATTTTTTCACAGAATGTATAATTATGTTCTTGTTGTGTAGGATTATATACATTTTTTCAATATTTGAAAAGATCAAGGATCTATGGCTGAACCAAGTTTCGAACTTTGGACCAGAAAATGTATTGAAGTATTACGAAGCACTCAGATAAGCTAGAAACATGAAATTTGAACAGAATATGTGTCCTATTGATTTCTTTCAGTTCTGAGAAGATTGGCGTCGTATGACGTAAAATGACGTCATGACGCGTTATCAAATTTTTATCCAAAATATACTGTTTTTTAGCACTGGAAGACAAGGTTTTTGACCGATTTCCATAAAATTTTCACTGAAGGTGCAACATAGCCTCTTTATTGTCATCAGTCACTTCCGCTTCCGGAAAAAAGCTAAGGTCAAGGTCACATGTCAATTATCGGTTTTTTTCTTCGGCCTTAAATATCTCAAAAACGAAAAATTTTATCGAGACACTATGCGTATAATTTGTAGTGCTTTGAAATGCCTTCAGACGATATATAGTTTTGAAGATCGGGGTTGAATCAGTTTAGTTTTTGCAGAAAAACCAAAATGCTGCAACCCTAAGCGCACTTACCTACTTATATCTCGATCATTATTGATTTTTGTTAATAAGAGTATGAATATAATTTGTAGATCAATGCCCGGCCGTTCTTTTGGTGTTTAAAAATTTCAAAGATTGACCAATATTCATTAAGTTATAAGGAAAAACAAAACGATATGAACATTATTTATCCCCGATTTTTGCCGTGTGCTCAAGGTTTAACCGCCCGTATCTACAAAGTGTTTAAAGATACATACAATTATGAAGCGAGTGAATTGTGGGAAATCAAAAGACCTTTCTAACGGTACCTAGCTTTGGACGTAATATAAGGAAGTTACATGAAAAATAAGAATTCAGTAAAACCGTTCTTTCATGCACTCCCGCAGTAAGTCCCGATCACTTGATTCCTTTTTCGAAGAAACTATTAATTTTTTAAAATAACATATAGAACATTTTTTATTTGTTTTGCATGATGTAATGCGGTTCTAATGATATGCAGATTTTAACGATCGGACCATAAATTATAAAGCTATTTGTCGAAAGGCAATAATAGACATGAACATCTTTTTGCCGACTTTTGCCGTTTTCTTGAAAAATAACTTTCTATATCTCAAAACCCGTAATAGAAAAGTTGAAACATTAAACACGTGAAATGTTGGAAATTTAAAGGCCTTTCTAATGGTACCTAGCGTTTTTAAAATTGGACATCGGACATCCTATAAGGAAGTTAGATAAGAAATAAGAAGTCAATTAAACCGTTCTTTCATGCATTTCTGCACTTAGTCCCTATCATTTGATTGTTTTTTTTTTTAAGAAACTATTAATTTTTGGAAAAACATAAAGAACAGTATTATTAGCGTGATGTAATGCGGTTCTAATGGTATGCAGATTTTAAATGATCGGGCCATTTATATAAATGTAATTTGTCGAAGGGCAATAATAGACATGAACATCGTTTTGCCGATTTTTTGCCGTTTCTCTTGAAAAATAACTTTCTATATCTCAGAACACGTAAACAGAAAAGTTGAAACATGAAACAAGTGAAATGTTGGAAATATAAAGGCCTTCCTTTTTTAAAATTGGACATCATATAAGGAAGTTAGATAGAAAATAAAAGTTAATTTATACCGTTCTTTCATGCACTTCTGCAATTAGTCCTAATCACTTGATTGCTTTTCTAAGATACAATTAATTCTAAGCTCACCTGAGCACATGAGCTCAAGAGAGCTATAAGAATCGATAAATGTCCATTGTCCGTCCGTCTGTCCGTCAATCCGCCGTCCATCCGTCGTCCACAATTATTTGTTTGCACTCTAGCATCTTTATTTCTTAAGTAATCAACTTCAAACTTTATAAGAATGTTTATTACCATAGAATCTTGGTCAAGTCCGATTATGGCTTATATCGGCCTATTAGGTCAGGAGTTTATGCCCCTTTTAATATTGAAAAAAGCTAGATTTTCACATTGTCATTGTCACTTTGCACTCTAACATCTTCATTTCTTAAGCAATCATCTTAAAACATTATGACAATGTTTATTATTATCCTCTCACGGCCAACTTTGATAATGGCTGATATTAACTTCTTAGGTCAGGAGTTATGCCCCTTTTGATATTAAAATATGCCAATTTTCCCTTTGTTTGCACTATTGCATCTTCATTTCTTAAGCAATCATCTTCAAACTTCATGACAATGTCTATTACCATAAAATCTCGGACAATTTCGATTATGGCTGATATCGGACTATAAGGTCATGAGTTTTGCTCCTTTAAATATTAAAAAATGCCAATTTTTAGTTTGTTTGCACTGTAGCATCTTCATTTCTTAAGAATCATCTTCAAACTCTATGACAATGTTTATAGCCATATTCTTTTGGCCAAGTTCGATTATGGCTAATATTTGTCAATTAGGTCAGGAGTTATGCCCCTTTTTGATATATAAAAATGTAATATTTCACTTTATTTACACTCTAGCATCTTCATTTCTGAAATAATGATCTTCAATCTTTAGAACAATGTATATAGCCATATTCTTTCTGCCAAGTTCGATAATGGCTGATATGCCAATTAGGTCAGGAGTTATGCCCCTTTTGATGTTTAAATTTGTGTGTTTTAAGCCATACTTTTTGAGTCAAGTTTGACTTCAAATTTCGACAACAGGCTCTCTTTACTTCGTGAATTTTAAATAATCTGATGGATTATGTCTTCAGTACAACTATGCTATAATTTAATAACTTCTACAGGCAACGATAACAGTTTTTCTCAGGTGAGAGTCTTTAGGGCCACCTTGGCCCTCTTGTTGAAAATATCATAAAGAACAATATAATTTATCATGATGCAGTGCGGTTCTAATGCTATGCAGATCTTAATAATGTGTCCATTAATTATTAAGTTATTTGTCGAATGGTAGTATTGACATGGATATCTTTTTGCGATTTTTGCCTTTTTGGGGGGAGGAATAACTTTATATATCGCAAAAACAGATAGATTTAAACCTAAAGTAATACATGTTTGAATTCAAAGACCTTTCAAACAATACCTGGGTTTTTAAAATCGGACATCATAGTTTGCATGAAAGAAAAATTTCTGGAAAAAAAAAGAAAAAAATTCCTTGTGCTTCTGCAGTTGATCCTAGTTGATATTTCGTATAAAAAAAATCTTGTATACCTTTTTAGCATGTTAAGAGGACTAGTGATACTTCATTCCCTTGTAGAACACGAAGATTGAATATTATTGTAGTTATCTTAAAGATGGTTCTGGAAAAAATAGCATTATGAAATAAAACTGAAAACAAAGCCACATATTCCCTTTTGAATTCAATGACTTTAAAATTTAAAAATTTATATGACATCACAGATTTCCTCTGCTATTCATTTATGTTTGCACTCTACAGCTGTCAATTCGGAAGGATTTCCTTCAATTTTTAAAGAATGGTGTATTTCAGAAAAAAAAATAAGTATGATCAGTTTGACAGGATTGAAGTGCAGAAAGCCCTTTCTTTTGTTCCAAACAAAAGGAGTCTAGTTCTTTTTTTTTCCTAACTAAACGCTTATTATTTCTATTTGCAATTCTCCTAGGACGATAAATTTTTATGACTTATTAGTCTTGTGAGGAAATTTTGATTTCTATGATTTTCATATCTCTATGACGTCATATGACGTCACAGTTAGAAATATGCAACAAAAGTTTGTACGCGTCTACAGCCATTGTTTGTGAACCGATTTTCATCAAATTTTCACAGATTGTGTATATTAAGTTCTAGTTGTGCATCCCGGTGTCCGTTTTTCCAAATTCGAAAAGTCCATGTTTTTAAGCGAATCCAAGATTCGAACCAAGGTCGTAAATTTTTTAAATGCTCTAAAACCTGTCCTAAATAAGATAGAAAGATGATATTGAGTCAGTATATAGGTCTCTAGAAGTTTTAAAACATTTTGTGAAAATAAATGTCAGATGAACGTCACGTGACGTCATTATTGATAATGTATTTCTAATATTAACAATAATATTTCTATATGTTGAAATTGTCTAAGGGCAAATGAAAATTTAATGATACATGCTTCAAACGCTGAAATTTTGATTTCTATGATTTTCAAATGCCATATGACGTCATATGACGTCACACTTGAATATGCAACAAAAGTTGTTACGCGGTCCATAGCCATTGTTTAGGAATCGATTTTCATCAAATTTTCACAGAATGTGTATATTAATTCTAGTTGTGCATCCCGGTGTCCGTTTTTCAAAATTCGAAAAGTCCAAGGTTCTATAGCGATTCCAAGATTGAACCAAGGTCGTAAATTTCAAATTCTTATAAAATCGTCCTATTTGAGATAGAAAGATGATATGGGTCAGTTAAATAGTCTCTGGGAGTCTTAAACATTTTGTGAAAAGAAACGTCATATGACGTCACGTGACGTCCTATAAATGAAAAATGTATTCTAATATTAACAAGATATTTCTATATGTTGAAATTATCGAAGGATAATGAAAATTTAATGACAAATGATTCAGACGCTGAAATTTTGATTTCAATGATTTTCAGAACCTATGACGTAATAATGACGTCACATTTAAATTGACTACAAAAGTTTGTACATGGTCCAGATCCATTATTAATGGCCGATTTTTATCAAATTTTCACAGAATGTGTATATTACGTTCTTATTGTGTATACCGGTGTCCGTTTTTTCAAAATTCGAAAAGTCCAAGCATATATGGCGGATCAAAGATTCGAACCAATGACGTCAATTTTTTAATGCTTATAAAAACTGTCCTATTTGAGATAGAAAGTTGAAATTTTGTCAGTTAGTAATCTCTGGGTGTCTTAACAATTATTTGCAAATAAACGTCATATGACGTCACGTGACGTCATTTGTTTCTTACTATTATTTTGATTTCACCCCTACTGCATATATGTAGCCATATCTCAATTAATATCGATTTTGTAAATATATGTATGAATAAGAATTATAGCTGAAATAATTGACGTTTCCAAAATTATTTAATTTATTAAAATTGGTTAACGCAATACAAAGTTATAAACAAAAAAAAAACTAAATGAAATGAAGCTAATTTTGCTGATAATATGCTGTTTTCTTGAGGTTTAACAGTCAATATCTCAGAATCGACTGAAGATAAGTTTATACATTATGCATATAAAATGTAGCAATGTTTAAGAGCTTTCTAACGTATCAAGCTTATTGAAATTGGACTTCATATAAGAAAGTTACATGGAAAATAAGATATTCATAATCATGCATCATAAAAATATGGAAAAGGTCACGCGCAGGGGTCACCAAGCTTAAGTACTTGCGCGACGAAAAAAAAAAAAATATCAAATTGCAATTGATGGCTATATCTTGATTTTGTTTTTTGTTTTTTGTCGAATGTTGACTGTTTCCAAAATAAGCATTGAAGTAATACATGTACAACGGCACAAGACAAAAATCCGTATTTGCAACACTATGTAGCTAGCGAGCAGTTTGCAAGCCTTGAAAAATTATTAACACGCAGCCCCACATTTAGACCATCTAAAAACTGCATTGTTATGCTAACGATATTCCATATTGCATCAGTTTGTAGGCTGGGATGTTACCTTTCAAAATATCACCATAGTTCGAAATTCCAGAATTTTATGGCAAAACAGGGAAGCCCAAACACGCCAAAATCGCTAAATACGTTTAACTATGTTACGGGTGTCGAAAGGATATAGCACTATACAAATATTCAATACTTCTCCTACTGAGGCTAAAATTAAACAAGGTTACAACTGAACTGGAGTGAAGAAATTCTATGTGTGATGAAAGGTAGAAACTTACATTTGAACACTTTTTCATTTTCTTTCATGTCATATGACATAGTATAAATTTTGTATGTAAACTACATGTACAAGATATGGGCGGACTTTTATTAAAATTCACAGAATGTGTTTCTATTTGTGCTATTTTATAGAAATAGAGAGATAGAAAGTTGCATTTTTGGAGAGATTATCTATTATGTCATCTTCTGTATATACATAAAAAGGGCAATGTTGCAGAAAGTCCTATCATTCGTTTAAACGAATGACATCTAGTTAGGACTTTCTCCCTTAAAACAGAAAGTCCTATTGGTTTATTATGTTATTATTATTAGGACTTTCTGCCTAAAGCAGAAAGTCATATTGGGTTTGTACTGTTTTTTTTATTATCTTCTTCTTCTTATTCTTTTTTTCTTCCTCTTATATTTGTGTTAATTTCGGGGTGTTGCCATTGACTCAGAACAATGAAAATTTTATGGCATATATTTCAAACCATAAGCTTTCGGATGCAATGAATTATATATTCATAGACGTCATATAACGTCAGATTTGACGTCACGTGAAAAAGTTTGTACGGGGTCTACAGCCATTATTTCTGGACCGATTTTCATCAAAATTTCACAGAATGTGTATGTTAGGCTCTTATTGTGCATCCCTGTGTCCGTTTTTCAAAATTCGAAAAGTCCATGGTTCTATAGCGAATCCAAGATTCGAACCAAGGTCGTAAATTTTTAAATGCTTAAAAAATCTGCCCTATTCAGATAGAAATTTGATATTTAGTCATTATATAGGTCTCTAGAAGTTTTAAAAACATTTTGTGAAAATAAATGCAAAATGACGTCACGTATGTCATTATATGACAATGTATTTCTAATATTAACAATAATATTTCAAATATGTTAAAATTGTCGAAGGGAATGAAAATTTAATGACACATGCTTCAAACGCTGAAATTTCGATTTCTATGAATTTCATATGTCTATGACGCATACGACGTCACACTTGAAATATGCAACAAAAGTTTATACGCGGTCTACAACCATTTTTTCTGGACCGATTTCCATCAAAATTTTACGGAATTCGTATGTTACGTTCTAGTTTTGCATCTCGTTGTCCCTTTTTCAAAATTCAAGAAGTCCATGGTTCTATAGCGAATTCAAGATTCGAACCAAGGTCGTAAATTTTTAAATGCTTATAAAATCGGTCCAATTTGAGTTTAAAAGTTGATATTTGGTCATAAAAAAAGGTCTCTGGAGTCTTAAGATTTTGTGAAAATAAACTCAATGTCGCACGTGACGTCATTATATGATAATGTATTTCTAAATATTAATAAGGTATTTCTATATGTTGAAATTGTCGAAGGGCAATGAAAATTTAATGACATAAATTCAGACCTGGAATTTCGATTTCAATGTTTTTTCAGAAGCCTATGACGTCATATGACGTCACATTTAAAATTTGACTACGTAAGTTTGTACAGGGTCAAGAGCCATTATTAATGGGCCGATTTTCATCAAATTTTCACAGAATTTTATTTTAAACGTTCTATTGTGTATCCCGGGTGTCCGTTTTTCAAAATTTGAAAAGTCCAAGCATCTATGGCGGATCGAAGATTCGAACCAAGGACTTTCATTTTAAATGCTTATAAAAACTGTCCTATTTGAGAAAGAAAGTTTAATTTTGTCATTAGTAGGTCTCTGGTGTCTAACAATTATGTGAAAATAAACGTCAAAATGACGTCACGTGACGTCATTTTTTTATTTTTATAATTCTTTCTTTTTCCTAACTAAATGCTTAGTTAACATGTTCAATAGCCCTGGGACGATGAAATTTTATGGGTAATTAGTCACGTAGGAAATTTGATTTCAATGATTATCAGCAGCCTATGACGTCAACATGACGTCACAGCTAAATATAGTGAAAAATTGTGTTCGCGCTCTAAAGCCGTCATGTATGGTCGGATTTACTTCAAATTTTCACAGATGGGACATCTTAAAACTAAGGTTACATATCCTGTCAGCTAACCGAAATTCCGAAAGACCGAAGTTCTGTGGGTGAAATAAATTCGAACAAAGACCGAAAATTTCATTTTAGGATGAAAGAGCTTCAGGAAAGATAGAAAGTTGATACTTACACAGTTTGCAGTTCTGCAGAAATTCTACATATATTTTTAGTCGTGACGCAAAATGACGTCATGTGACGTCATAGGCAAACTTCTTAATTTTCATTTTAGGGTAATGAAATTTTGACATGATGCCAGTTGTTCAGAATACTGAAAAATTCAGAGTTATAATAGCAACATATGCCTTTTGAACAAAAGCATCTACAGCACCCTATGACGTTATGTGTCGTCACAGTTAAAAATAGTGAAAAATGGTGTTCACGCTCTACAGCCGTCATTTATGGCCGGATATTCTTCAAATTTTCACAGATGGTACATCTTCAAACAAAGGTGTGCAAATCCTTAAGCTAACTGAAATTCCGAAAGACCGAAATTCTGTGGCTGAAATTAGATTCGAACATAGGGCCGAAAATTTTTATTTTAGGATTAAAGAGCTTCAGGTAAGATAGAAAGTTGAAACTTACACAGTTTGCAGTTCTGCAGAAAATTTTTTAATATATTTTGAGTCGTGACGTCCCAAAAGTCGTCAGTGACGTCATAAACATACTTCTTAATTTCATTTTAGGCAATGATTTCCCACATGATGCCAGTTGTTCAGAAAAAAATGAAGATTTAGAGTTATGACAGTAACAAATGCGCATTTGAACAAAGGCATCTTCACACCCATGACGTTATTGACGTCAGAGCTAAAAATAGTGAAAAATGGTTTTCACGCTCCCACAGCCGCCATTTATGGTCGAATTTTCTTCTTATTTTCACAGATGGTACACCTTGAAAAATAAGGTGTACAATCCTCCACTTACCGAAATTCCGAAAAACCGAAGTTCTGTGGCTGAAATAAGATTCGAAACAAAGTTCGAAAATTTCATTTTGGGATTAAAGAGTTTCAGGATGAGATAGAAAGATGAAACTTACACAGTTTGCAGTTCTACAGAATTTCTACAAAATTTTTGTGGGGTGACGTCACATGACGTCATGTGACTTCATAGGCATATTTCTAAATTTTCATTTTAGGGCAATGATTCGACATAAAGCCAGTTGTTCAGAGTAATGAAAATTTCAGAGTTAGACAGTTAAGTATGCGTTTTTGAACAAAAGCATCTTCACACCAAGATATGACAGTAACATATGCGTTTTTGAACAAAAGCATCTTCAGCACCCTATGACGTCAGGGACATCAAAGCTAAAAGAAGTCCCAATACGAAAAAAAAAAAAGAGTAAAGGGAGAGAATTTAATATATATTCTTTCTAAGGGAATTAATCTTAATATTTTTAAATTTTAGCAGAAAGTCCTATCATTCGTATCAACGAAAGAAATCTATTCTTCTTCTTCTTCTTTTTAATTCTTTTTTTCTTCCTCTTATATTTGTTAATTTCGGGGTGTTGCCATTGACTCAGAACAATGAAAATTTATGCTTATATTTCAAACCATGAGCTTTGGGATGCAATGAATTTTATATTCATATGATTCAAAATAACGTCAGCTTGACGTCACGGAAAAAGTTTTTACGCGGTCTACAGCCATTATTTCTGGACCGTTTTTCCCATCAAAATTCACAAATGTGCATTTAGGCTCTAGTTGTGCATCCCTGGTCCGTTTTTCAAAATTCGAAAAGTCCATGGTTCTAAAGCGAATCCAAGATTCCGAACCAAGGTCGTAAATTTTTAAATGCTTAAAAAATCTGTCCTATTTCAGATAGAAAGTTGATATTTAGCCCAGTATATAGGTCTCTAGAAGTTTTAAACTTTTTGTGAAAATAAATGCCCATATACGTCAGGGTGACGTCATTAATGATAATGTATTTCTAATTTTAACAAGAATTTTTCTATATGTTTGAAATTGTCGAAGGGCAATAAAAATTTTAATGACAAATGCTCAAAGGCTGAAATTTTATTTCTATGATTTTCATATGCCAATGACGTCATATGACGTCACATTTGAAATATGCAACAAAAGTTTGTACGCGTCACAGCCATTGTTTATGAACCGATTTTCATCAAATTTTCACAGAATTTATATTAAGTTCTAGTTGTGAAATCTCGGTGTCCGTTTTTTCAAAATTCGAAAAGTCCAAGGTTCTATAGCAAATTTCAAGATTCGAACCAAGGTCGAAAAATTTTTAAATTTTAAATAAAATCGGATTTATTTGAGATAGAAAAGTATAATTGGTCATTTAAAAATTAGGTCTCTGAGAGTCTTAAACATTTTGTGAAAATAAACGTCACATGACGTCATTTGACGCCATTATATGATAAATGTTTTTTCTAATATTAATAAGAGTATTTCTATATGTTGAAATTGTCGAAGGGCAATGAAATTTAATGACAAATGATTCAGACGCAATAATTTTGATTTAAATTTATTTTCAGAAGCCATGACGTCATATGACGTCACATTTGAAATTGACTACGAAAGTTTGAAAACGGTCCAGAGCCATTATAAATGGGCCCGATTTTCATTAACTTATCCCAGAATGTGTATATTACGTACTTATTGTGTATACCGGTGTCCGTTTTAAAAAAATTCCGAAAAGTCCAAGCATCTATGGCGGATCCAAGATTCGAACCAAGGACGTCAATTTTAATGCTTATAAAAACTGTCCTATTTGAAATAGAAAGTTGAAATTTTTGTCATTAGTAGGTCTCTGGGTGTCTAACAATTAAAGTGAAAATAAACGTCCCTAAGACGTCACGTGACGTCATTTTTTATATTATTATTCTTTTCTTCTTCCTAACTAAACGCTTATTTTAATAGGGTTGCAATAGTCCTGGTATTGAAATTTGTATGGCTTATTAGTCATGTGAAGAACTTTTGTTTTCAATGATTATCAGCACCTATGACGTTACATGACGTCACAGCTAAAAATAGTGAAAAATGGTGTTTGCTCTCTACACCGTCATTTATAGACGGATTTTCTTTGAATTTTCACAGATGGTACATCTGGAAACTAAGGTGTGCATATCCTGTCAGCTAACCGAATTTCCGAAAGAACCGAAGTTCTGTGGGCCCAAATAAGATTCGAACATAGGACCGAAAATTTCATTTTAGCATTAAAGAAACTTCAGGATGAGAAAAATGTTTAAACTTACACAGTTTGCAGTTCTGCAGAATTTCTACATATATTTTGATTCCTGGCGTCAATGACGTCATGTGACGTCATAAGCCTACTTCTTAATTTTTATATTAGGGCAATGATTTTGAAATGATACCAATTGTTCAGAATAATGAAAATTTCAGAGTTATGACAGTAAAGTAAGTGTTTTTGAACAAAAGCATCTTCAGCATGCTATGTCGTCATAAGACTCAGAGCTAAAAATAGTGAAAAATGGTGTCACGCTCTACAGCCGCCATTTATGGTCTGATTTTCTTCAAATTTTCACAGATTGGTACATCTTGAAATAAGGTGATATCCTTCAGCTAACCGAATTTCCGAAAGAACCCAAGTTCTTGGGTGAAATAAATTCAACATAGGGCGAAAATTTTTTTTTTAGCTTAAAGAGCTTCAGGGTGAGATAGAAAGTTAAACTTAACATTTGCGTTCGTAGAATTTTACATTATTTTTTGGGGCGTCAAAGCAACATCGATTTTTTATTTAGGGCAATGATTTTGACATAATTCCAGTTGTTTAGAATAATAAAAATTTTAGAGTTATGAATAAAGTATGCCTTTTGAACTAAAGCCTTATCACCCTAGACGTACATGACGCACACAAAAATATGAAAAAAAGGGGTTGCGCTCTACAGCCCCATTTTTGGCAATTTTTTTCAAATTTTCCCAATGGAAATCTTTAAAGTAAAGGGGTGCCCTATTCTGTCAGCAAACCCAAATTTCCGAAAGACGAAGTTTTCCCTGGCTGAAAAAATTTCAACATAGGACCGAAAATTTCATTTTTTATTAAGAGCTTCTGGATAGATATAAAGTTGAATCTTACACAGTTTACAGTTTTGTAGAATTTCTACACATATTTTTTTTTCCTGGCTCATAAGACTTCATTACTCCCCAAGCAAGTTCTTAATTTTTATTTTTGAGCAATGATTTTTAAATATGCCATTTTTTCAAATAAGAAAATTTTGAGTTTACAGTAAAGTATGGGTTTTTTGAACAAAAGCTCTTCAGCACGATATGTCGCATATGACGTCACAGCTAAAAAAAAATGAAAAATGGTTTCAAAAGTCAAAACCGCCATTTATGGCGGATTTCTTCGAATTTTTACAGAGGTACATCTTGAAACAAGGGGTGCAATTTTTTTCAGCTAACCGAATTTTCCCAAAGAACCGAAGTTTGTGCTGAAATGAGATTTGAACATAGGGCGGAAAATTTTATTTTTAGCATTAAAGAGCTTTAGGAGGAAAGAAATTTTAAAATTACACAGTTTGCAGTTCGTAAATTTCACATATATTTTGAGTCGTACCATATGACGTCATGTGACGTCAAAAACAACATCGTAATTTTCATTTTTGGGCAATGATTTCGACATACTGCCAGTTGTTCAGAAAAAAAAAAAATTTTAGGTTATGACAGTAAAGTATGCGCTTTTAAACTAAAGCACTTCATCACCCTATGACCTCACAAAAACGTCACAGCTAAAAAGTGTAAAAAGGTGTTTGCGCTCTACAGCCGTCATTTAGGCAGATTTTCTAAATTTTCCCAGATGGTATTCTTGAAAGAAGGTGTCATATTTGTCAGCAACCGAATTTTCCCAAAGACCGAATTCCGTGGCTGAAATAAGATTCAAAAAAGGGCCGAAAAATTTCATTTTAGGATTAAAGAGCTTCTGGATGGAAAATAAAGTTGAATCTTTCACAGTTTACAGTTCTGTAGAATTTCACACATATTTTTATTACTGGGTCATATACGCATGTGACTCATAACAACTTCTAATTTTCATTTGAGCAATGATTTTGACATGACCCGTTTTTCAAATAATGAAAATTTCAAAAAAAACATTAAATAGCGCTTTTAAAAAAAAGCATCTTCAGGGCTCTAGATGTCGTGACGTCAGAGCAAAAAAATGAAAAGGGTTAAAGCCACACCGCCATTTATAGTCGGATTTTCTTTGAATTTTCCCAGATGGACATCTTGAAAGTAAGGGTGCATACCTGTCACTAACCCAAATTCCGAAGTTCTGTGGGGTTAAATAAGAATCGAACATAGGGCCGAAAAAATTTATTTTAGATTAAAGGCTTCAGAATGAGATAAATTTTGAAACTTACACATTTGCGTTCTGCAGAAATTTCTACATATATTTTTGGGGCGTGACGTCAAATTCGCAGTGACGTCATAAGCAATTCTTAATTTTTTTTTAGGGGAAAAGATTTCACAGATGCCATTTTCAGAAAAATGAAAATTTCAGGAATTTAATGAAAGTAGCCTTTTTTAACAAAAGCATCTTCCGCACCCTATGATGTCATGTACGTCAGAGCTATAAAAATGAAAAAAATTGTTAACCTCTACAGCCGCCTTTTTTGGGCTGATTTTCTCAAATTTAAAAAATGGTACATCTTAAATTAAGGTGATATTCCCACTAACCGAAATTTCGAAAAAAATGAATCTGTGGGTGAAAAAAGATTCGAACATAGGACCAAAAAAATTTTATTTTAGGATTGAAGAGCTTTAGGATAGATAGAAAGTTGAAACTTACACATTTGCAATTCGCAAAATTTCTACAAATATTTGAATCTGACGTCATAGGGCGTCAAAGCAACCATTAATTTTAAATTTGGGGGAAGATTTCGACAGAGCGAGTTGTTCAGAAAAATGAAAATTTCAAGTTATTGCAGTAAAGTAGCGCTTTTTTAGCAACAGCATTTTCAGCACCCTATGACTCACCTGACGTCAGAGCTAAAAATAGGAAAAAGGGGTTTTTCCCCTCTACCCGCCATTTATTATCAGATTTTCTTCAAATTTTTACAAATGGGACATCTTAAACTAAGGGTGAATTTTTTGCCCCCTAACCTTAATTCGAAAAAACCCAAGTATTGTGGCTGAAGTAAGATTCGTACATAGGCCTTTTTAAAAAGAAAACAAGTTTGTAGTCATGTCCTGCATCATATGAAACTTTTTTAATCACAATTAATACTTATTCTTATCATTTGCCTAATTTCGGAATATAATGTAAATTGTTCAGCATAAAACATGAAATACTACCAAGGTAGTATATCTCCTGTTTTTTGCATTAACCAGCTTCAGAAAGTCCTATCATTCTTTTCACGAATGCATCGTTTTTATTATTTTTTCTCCTCAGGGATTTTCATTTTTTTGCAATCGTCCTAGGAAAAATTTCGAGGCATATATTCAATCTATTTTAAAAATTTTCTGTAATTTTCATAGCAATGCTCAATGCGTCACATTTGGGCAATTTCTAAAAAATTTGTACGCGGTCCAGACGAAATTAAATAAACCTTTTTAAAAAATTTACAGAATGTGATAAAATTTTTCTAGTTGTGCATCTCGTTGTCCTTTTTTCAAAATTTTCGAAAAGCACAAGGTCTATGGCGAGTAAAAAGATTAAAACCCAAAGGATTTTCAAATTGATAAATGCCAAAAATCGTCCCAAATGAGAGAGAAGGTTGATATTTTGTCAGATATAACTCCGATAGATTTAAATATTTTGTAAAATGGACGTCTTGTGCTCAATGACGTCATAAAATTTCTAATTTTAAACACATAATTATATATGTTAATATGGCCAAGGAAAATGAAATTTTGATGTCATTTTCTCCAAGAAAATTATTTTGATTTCTATGTTTTTTATATGCCATGACGTCATATGACGTCACACTTGAAATAAGCTACAAAAGTTTGTACCGGTCCGAGCCATTATTAATGAACTGATTTCATCAAATTTTCACAGAATGTGTATAATAAGTTCTAGTTGTGCATCCCTGTATCCGTTTTTCAAAATTCGAAAAGTACAAGGTTCTATAGCGATTCCAAGATCGAACCAAGGTCGTAAATTTTTTCAAATTCTTATAAAATCGGTCCTATTTGAGATAGAAAGATATATTGGGTCAGTATATAGGTCTCTGGGAGTTTTAAACATTTGTGAAAATAAATGTCATAAAACGTCACGTGACGTCTTTATATGATAATGAATTCTAATTATAACAAGATTATTTCTATATATTGAAATTTTCAAAGGGGCAATTAAAAATTTTTAATGCCGCATGCTTCAATGCTGAAATTTCGATTTCAATGTTTTTCAGAAGTCTAGACGTCATATGAACGTCACATTTGAAATTGACTAAGAAAGATTGTACAGGGTCCAGAGCCATTATTAATGGGCCGTTTTTTTAATCAAATTTTCACAGAATGTGTATATTAATTCTGATTGTGTATCCCGGTGTCCGTTTTTAAAAAATTCGAAAATCCAAGCATCTATGGCGGATCCAGATTCGAACCAATGACGTCAATATTTAAATGCTTATAAAATCTTTCCTATTTGAGATAGAAAGTTGAAATTTTTCAGTTAGTAGGTCTCGGGGTGTCTTAACAATTAGTGAAAAAAAACGTCATATGCGTCACGTGACGTCATTTGTTTATTATATTATTTTTTTCCCTTTCTTCGTAACTAAACGCTTATTTTGATATGTTGCAATAGTCCTAGACGATGAAATTTTTATGGGTTATTAGGCACGTGAGGAAAATTTTTATTTCACCCCTACTGGGATATATGGTAGCCATATCTCAATAAATATCGATTTTTGTAAATATATGTATGAATAAAATTATAGCTGAATAATTGACGTTTCAAAGATATTTGTTTATTAAAATTGGTTTACCCCAATACAAAAATTTTTAAGGAAAAAAAACTGATAATATGCGTTTTCTTTAGGTTTAACAGTCAATATCTCAGAAACGACTGAAGATAAGTTTATACATTTATGCGTATAAAATGGGAGCATGTTTTAAGAGCTTTCTAACGGTATCAAGCTTCTTGAAAATTGGACTTTCATATAAGAAAGTTACATGGAAAATAAGATATTTCAAATCAGCATCATTAAAAATATGGTAAAGGTCACCGCAGGGGTCACCAAGCTTAAATACTTTCGCAACGACTTAAAAAAAAATAAAAAAAATTCAAATTGCAATTGATGGGGTATATCTTGATTTTTTTTTTTGGCGAATGTTGACTGTTTTTCCCAAAATAAGCATTGAAGTTAATACATGTACAACGGCACAAGACAAAAATCCGTATTTGCAACACTAAGTACTAGCGAGCAGTTTGCAAGCCTTGAAAAATTCACACGCAGCCCCACATTTTAGACCATCTAAAAACTGCATTGTTTTTGCTAACGATATTCATATTGCATCAGTTTGTAGGCTGGGTGTTACCTTTCAAAATATCACCATAGTTCGAAATTCCAGGAATTTATGGCAAAACTACGGAAGCCCAAACACGCCAAAATCGCTAAATACGATTAACTACGTTACAGGTTCGAAAAAGGGTATAGCACTATACAAATATTCAATACTTCTTCCTAATGAGGCTAAAATTAAACAAGGTTACAACTGAGCTGGAGTGATGAAATTCTATGTGTGATGAAAGTTAGAAAATTACATTTGAACACTTTTCATTTTTCTTTCATGTCATATGACATAGTATAAATTTGTAGTAAACTACATGTGCAAGATAGGGCGGACTTTTATTAAAATTTACAGAATGTGTTCTATTTGTGCTATTTTATATAGAAATAGAGGAGATAGAAAGTTGCAAATTTTGGGGAGATTATCTATTTTGTCATCTTCTATATATACTATATAAAGCAGATGTTGCAGAAAGTCCTATCGTTCGTTTAACGAATGACATCTAGTTATTATTAATCTTCTTCTTCCAACCTAATTCAAGAGTTAATTTATATATGTTGCCAAAAGGCAAGCAACATGAAATTAAAACGCTTCGACAAAAAGTATAAATTTTTAAAATCAAGTGTTTTCAATTTTCAATGACGTCAGATTTGACGTCAGCTTAAAAAGTTTGTTCGCGCTCTAGACCCTTCAATTCTAGTCCGATTTTCTTAATATTTTTACGGAATATGTATTTTATATTGTAGATGTGCACCTTGGCATTCAAATTTTATGGCAAAACCGGTTTCGAACTTAAGTCCTAAAATTAGTTTTTAATGTTACAAGGCCACCTAATGCGCTAGAAGCATGAAAATTGGACAGCATATCGGCCAAGAGGTCTGCTTTCTATTTCCCAAAAAAGATTTTATCTCAAGTTACGTGGTTATGACGTCATGCAATAGAAAAAAATCATATTTTTGAAAATTTCTTTCGCTCTGGTATCATTACTTTTAACTCAATCTTTTTGTAAATTGTATTACAGCGATTAAATGTTTACATTTATAAATTCATTTATTTTAATTTCCAATGACGTCAAATGACGTCAGATTTGACATCAGTTTTAAAAAGTTTGTTCGCGCTCTAGATCCTTCAATTCCGATCAATTGATTTTTCACAGAAGACGTATTTTAGGATGTAGAGTGCACCTTAGTATTCAACTTTCTAACTTCCAAAACATTGTTATTTTTTATGGCAAAAAACGAGTTTCGAACTTAGGTCCTAAAATTATATTTAATGTTAAAAGGGGCCACCTAATGAGTTAGAAGCATGAAAATTGGACAGAAATATCGGCCTATAGGTCTGCTTCCTTTTTAAAGCCTTTTTCCTTAAGTCACGTGGTTATGACGTCATAAACGACAAAAAAAATCTTTTTGAAACATTTCTTTCGCTCGGGTATCACGACTTTTGACTTAATCTTTTTGAAAATTCATTGCAGCGATTTAAATGTTTATATTTATAAATTTATTTATTTTTAATTTTCATGACGTCAAATGACGTCATATTTGACGTAAGCTTCAAAAGTTTTTTCGCACTCTAGAGCCTTCAATTCTGGTCCGATTTTCTTGATATTTTCACAGAAGATGTATTTTAAAGATGTAGATGTGCACCTTGGCATTCAAATTTCTAAATTTGAAAAGTTAAGATTTCATGGCGATACCGATTTCGAACTTTGGTTCTTAAGTTACATTTTAATGTTACAAAGCTTCCTGATATTATTATTAGAGCCAGAAAAATACGGATATAATATTGCATTTGTTATCACGGCTTTCTGCAAACCTGAAGAAAATGACAAATACATGTTATTCTACTATTTTTTTTATGTTTTCCAAAAAGTTTAACGGTTTCCTTTTCTAAATCTGTAAAAATAAGCAATAATATAAAGCAAAGACATTTATAACGTTAATTACATAGAAATAAGAAATTATTTTCATAATTTTGCTTACACCTCCGCCTTTGTTTCCATCTAATTTTGCAAATGTAAAACTCAATCAATTTAAAGGTTGAAAGTCATGGATTTCAATGTATTTTTTTTTATTTTTTACAATTTCAGTTGTGGATCAAATTGCAATGAATATTTGTTAAGTATATGCTTTCGAACAAAAAGATATTAAATAAAGTATAAAAAAAACAACAACTTTAAAATCGATTGACTAACGTAAGAAAAAAACTTGAGGATTGTATTATCTTAAAATTTTCCTGTCTTTTTTTCTGCATGATAGTAAACGGTTGCGTTATCAAATAAGATCCTATATATGTTTTCTCAATATCTTCCAAGAAGATGAAAATGAAAAAAAAATAAAAAATATAAAGCTTAATTTTGAACATAAGTATATATTATGATAATGATGATTTACGTATTAAATTAAACATTATTAGCCAACATTATTCCATTTCTTTGTATTAACTTATATTTTCAATACCTTTGAAATAAGCAAACGGAAAGCCGCTTCGTTTGTATCTTTAAAAAAACGACTTCTAGTTTTTCTTATTATTATTATTCTTCTTTTTCCAACTAATTCAAGAGTTAATTTATATATGTTTCCAATGGCCAAGCAACATGAAAATTAAATGACAAAAAAGTAAAAAAAATTAAATCAAGTGTTTTCAATGACGTCAAATAATGTCAGATTTGACGTCAGCTTCAAAAGTTTGTTCAAGCTTTAGAGACTTCAATTCTGGTCCGATTTTCTTAAGATTTTCACAGTAGATGTATTTAAAATGTAGATGTGCACCTTGGCATTCAAATTTCCAAATTTAAAAAGATTGCGATTTTAAGGCAAAACCGAGTTTTCGAACATAAGTCCTAAAATTATATTTTAAAAGTTACAAGGCCACCTAATGCGCTAGAAGCATGAAATTGGACAGCATATCGGCTAAGAGGTCTGCTTCTATTCCCTTAAGAATTTTATCTCAAGTCACGTGGTTATGACGTCATACCCAAAAGAGAAAAAGCATATTTTTCGAATATTTCTTTCGCTCTGGTATCATTACTTTTGACTCAATCTTTTTGAAAATTTTACTGCAGTGATTAAAAAATTTATATTTACAAAATTTCCCTTTTTTTTTAAATTTTCAATCGTCAAATGACGTCAGATTTGACGTCAGCTTCAAAAGTTTGTTTGAGCTCTAGAGCCCTTCAAATTTTGGTTCGATCATCTTTATATTTAAACAGAAGATGTATTTTAGGGTGTAGATGTGCAACTTGTCATTCAAATTGCCAAATTCGAAAAAATTGAGATTTTTTGTCAAAACCGAGTTTCGAAATTAGGTCCTAAAGTTATATTTTAATGTTACAAGGCCACCTAATGAGGGAAACATAAAAATTGGACAGCATATCGGCCCCGATGTCTGCTGCCGATTCCTAAGGCTTTTTCGTAAGTCAATGAGGTTTACATTATTTTTCTGAAAGATTTCTCTAAGGTCATATGGTTATGACGTATTAAAAAGACAAAAAACATTTTCATATATTTTTCTCGCTCTGGTATCATGAAAATTTGAATCAATCTTAATTAAATCTTCGAATTGATTTGAGTTAAAATTTAAGTGATGCATACTGCAAGAAATGTTTGTTTTGTCACGTGATTTTTACATCATGCATACTAAAGCAAGATTTATCTTAAAAAATCATATAAAATCGCCAATTAGACCAAGGGACTTAAAATTTTCAATAATGTCGAAACTAAGTACGTTCATAAGCTTTGGAAAATTTTTTAAGTGATTACGTCATCAAAAATGCAGATATTAATGTTTACTGGAATGCCTACTTGAAAATGTGAAAACAAACCTGTTCGCATTCTCGTTTTTTTTTTTTTATTATTTTTTATTAATAGAACGTTAGCTGAACATGTCATTCCAAAAAAGATACTTTTCTTTAGTCACTTGATTTTGCTGTCGTTGAAATATAAAAATAAATTCATTTCAATTTGTAATCTCGCCCAGGGGTAAGGGAATATTGATGCCATACTTAAACATACCTTAAGTAATTTATGTTGTGTCATTTGTTTATGCCCAACATTGATTGAAGAAGAAATATATTAAAAAAGGGTCATAAGTTTGGGGACATATTAACTTTAAATAAGTAATTTTGGGCCGTACCTTAACATGCGCAAAAAAGTAAAGAAAATTTTGTTATCAAAATGACTTATTCATGTTTTTCATAAAGGGCTAATTCATGGACATCTTTAATTTGTTAAAAAAAAAATTAAAAGTGGTCATTGGGTTAGTTTAGCAAAGCCCCATTTTTTCTTTTGCAGGAATGAGATCCCGGCATTGAATAGTGATTTGTGATACGTTTTTGAGTAAATGAGTCGCATTTACAAATGATATTAGTATAAATTTTACCTAGAGCCAGAAAACCTTTTACGAATAACTTATTGCATTTTTTTCAGGTTTCCCCCAAACCTTTAAGAAAATGACAAATACAGTATTTCCTCTACCCGATTTTTTTATGTTTCTAAAGGGTTTTAACGCTTTCTTTTTTCTAAATCTTTTAAAAATAAGGAAATAAATGATTTTGCTTACTTCTCTGCCTTGTTTCCCACCCTTTTTTTTTCAAAATTTTAAAACACAAACCATTTAAAAAAGTTGAAAGTATTTTTTCTTTTTTTTACAATTTCCGTGGATCAAATTGCAATGAATATTTGTTAAGTCATATCTTAGGAGAAAAAGATATTAAATACAGAATAAAAAAAAAACAACAAATTTTTAAAAACGATTGAATAAGTGTAGAAAAAAATTCTTGAGGTAGTATTATCTTTTAAAATTTTCCTGTTGGTTTTACTTCATTAAGTAAACCGGGTTTCGAAATCAAAAGATCCATTTAAGGCTTTCTTAATCTCTTCTTTAAGACGATAACAATGAAAAGAAAACAAAAGAAAACTTTTAAAGCTTCTTTTTGAACAAAAGTAGATATTTTGATAAAAAATGAAATTTTTGTATTAAATTTTACATTATTGTGCATCATTATTTCTTTCTTTGTATAAAACTTATATATTCAATACCCTTTTAAAAAAAGCAAACGGAAAGCCGCTTCCCTTTGTTTCTTAAACAAACGGGCTTCTTAGTGTTTATTACGGCTTTCCCCAAATCTTGCGGAAAACGGTTTTGGGTTTGTGTTTATTAGGAATTCTGCCTACAGGCAGAAAATCTCATATTGGGTTTTCTGTTTTTTTTTTTATTCTTCTTATTAGGACTTATCTGCCTACTGGCAGAAAGTCATATTGGGTTGTACTGTTTTTTTTAAATTTGTTCTTCTTCTTCTTATTCTTTTTTTTTCTTCCTCTTATATTTTTGTTAAGTCGAGGGGTTGCATTTAAATCAGAACAATGAAAATTTTTATGGGGATATATTTCAAACCTGAGCTTTCGGAAAGCAATGAATTTTTTATTTTTTTGGGGCCGTTCCCTATAACGTCAGATTTGAACGTCGGGTGAAAAAGTTTGTACCCCCGGTCTACAGCCCTTATTGCTGGACCGATTTTCATCAAATTTCACAGAAAGTGTAAGTTATGCTCTTTTTTGTGAATTTGCTGTGTCCCGGTTTTTCCAATTCAAAAAAGGCAAAGGTTTTTATGCGAATCCAAGGGTTCGGGAAAATGGGCGTCAAATTTCAAATGCGTATAAAATCGTTCCAGAAAAAACTAGAAAGTGATATTTTGGGGTATTAGGGCTCTAGGGCTTTTTTACATTCCAAAGAATTTAACGTCATTGACGTCACATGACGTCATTATGCAATAAAATTTCGTATTAAAAACTTAACGGTTTTTAAGCCCTGTTTGGCTTTATTTTTTGTATGATTTGCTAAATTTTGTTGAAGATGCAATATTTGATTATTTGGGGGTATGTCACTTCCGTTTCCCGGAAATCCCAAAGGTCAAGGTATATATCAATTTTTCGGTTTTCTTCGGGCCCCAAATCTCAAAAACGGTAATTAATCTATCGAGACAATTTGGTTTTAATTTATAGTGCTTAGAAAAACCCTTTCAGATGATATTTTAAAATGGGTGGATCGGTGTTTGAACGGGTTTAGTGTAAAGGGCGGAAACATGAAAATTTTTTTAACCCCCAGTGTGTTTAACAGTTTATTTCTCGAAAACTTTTGGGTTTTTGGAAAAAATGATGTTTAATAAATTTTTTGTAGAGCAATGTTGTGCGTTCTTTGGGTGCTTAAAGTTTATGATTGTAAGATTATGGAGTTATGGGGAAAAAAACAAAGTTCTTTGCATATGTTTTGGGGTGATTTTTCATTCTTCAGGGGGTTTTTAAAAGGGTTAAATCTCAAAAAGTATTATTAAAATATTCCTAAACAAAAAAGCGTGTGGAAATGTAGAAAATTTTTCAGAACAATTATTTTGGTCCCTTTAAGTTTTGAATTGACCCAAGTTTAAGGGATTTAAACATCAAAATAAGAGTTTAAACTGTAAAAATTTCACGATTTTGCCGTTTTTGTAAGAGTTTCACGGCTTTATATCTTAAGACTCAAAAAAATTAATAAGTCAACACATTAAGCAAATGGTATGTGGGAAAATTTTTAAAGACGATTATTTTGTCCCTTTAAAGTTTGAAATTGATCAAAGTATAAGGAAGTTACATCAAAAATCGAATATAAACCCAGAGTGTAAGAATTTTCGAGAAAATATCCTACTTTCGCTTTCACGTTTAATTGAAGCATTTTGGGGGAAATATTGTAAGTTTACAGCTATGTATTAGTCATATAAAATTGCAAAACAACTTTTTACTTATTTTTATTGATATTACTAGCAAAACCCAAGCGTCCCCTTTTTCCGGGGGCCGAGGGGTTTAGAGACCTCCGCCTCGGGAGCGGAAGGTCGTGGGTTCGATCCCGACCCGACATACCAAAGTCGTAAAAAAATGGTACGTTATAGCTCCCTTGCTTGGCGCTCAGCATATAAGGGTATTTGCAGGACTGTTGGGCGGGTAGTGATGTGACTGGGTGTGGATCATGCCACATGTCAAACGGCGTGATACTGCAGTGTGGTAGCCCAAATACCCGCATAAATTTTAGACATCGTGACGGGGGAATTACTGTCGGTGGGACTTTAAAACCCCAAACAAACAAAAAATTCATATATAGCAGTGTTACTACACCGATCCCTTAACCCCGAGGTGTGCACACGGCGCAGTTGGGGGGGGGGGATATTAAAGTTGCTTAAAAAAATATGTTTATAGATAAACATTTTTCATAAGAATGAGGAGTTTCGGGAAAAATTTTTTGCAAAAGGGACTCCTAAGGAAAGGAAAAGGTGCTAAAAATTTAAATACTAAAATACCCAAATTTTTGATTATTAGGTTTAACGTCCCTCCCACAGTATTTAAGTTTTTGGAGACAATGTCTACTTGAGACAAATGTAGTGTTGGGCACACTGCACAGTATCACAGTCGTAGACAAAATTTTGGCATGATTTCCACACCCAGTCACATTTCCGCGGGCACCGGGGCCCATCCGTCCCAGCTACCCCTTATTAAGCTGAGCGCCAACCAGGGGGGCTATTAACCCGGGACCTATGTTTTACGAATTTGGTAAATACAAAATGAATTTAATTGATATAAGTTTTTTAAAAACACTTTTCAGATCCCTGTGTTTTTCTCGGTTTGATTTGGTATTTCCGGGGTTTTTCCTAGCCCTTTATTTTCCGTGACACCGACTATTTTAAACGATTTTTTTTACATATTTCGTTCTTTTCCCTTTAAAGTCAGTCAGTTGATATTTTCCGATTCTCAAACTAATTCAAAACAAGATAAAAAAAAAAAAAAACAGCCATCACATAAAATTGGGTTGAAATCCCCGGGAAAAAAAGAGCCGACAGTCAAAAAATGCGCGAATTTATTTTGTTACTTTCCCTATTTTGGGAAAAAACTGTGCCCCGTGTGTGAATCTTTAATAACACGTAAATATTAGGGCCATCTTCTAATATAGCAGCATAACGTAGTAATAGGGCGGGACCCAAAACTCTAGTTAGTCGTGTTAATTAAGATAGGGTTAGTGTTTTTTTAGTAAGCATTAGTCCTTTAAATCCCTGTGGCACGGGAAGCCGCGGGGACCGATTTAATGGACTTAAAGCTTTCTAAATAACCCTTAACCTACTTAGGTTTGGGAAATATGTTTTGAAATTTAGAGTCGCACATTCCAAATATAGTATTGATTTTTAGGGCCCGCCCCATCAACCTGTTCCCGGCGTGAAAATTTCATCCCCGTGGGAAAGTGGGGCTTCATAGGGATTCTTCTTAATTTTCATTTTAGGGCCCAAAGATTTCGGGGGCCATGAGGGGGAGTTTTTTCAGAATAATGAAAATTTCAGGGGTTATGACAGTAAACCCATGCGTTTTGAAAAAAAGCATCTCTCAGCACCCTTTTGACGTCAAATAACGTACAGCTAAAAACAGTGAAAAATTTTGGGGTTCGCGCTCTGCAGCCGTTTATTTTTTGGTCGGATTTTTTTCAATTTTCACAGATGGTTCATCTTGAAACTAAAGGGGTGCCCTTTTCCGTCAGGGTAACCGAAATTCCGAAAGACCGAAGTTCGGGGGCTGAAATAAGATTTGAAATAGGACCGAAAATTTCCTTTTATGATTAAAGAGCTTAGAATTTAGTAGAAATTGGAAACTTACACAGTTTGCAGTTTTGCAAAAATTTTCAAAAATATTTGAGTCGTGACGGGGATATGACGTCATGTGACGTTCATAAGCATACTTCTTAATTTTAATTTTAGGGCAATGATTTCGACATTGATGCCAGTTGTTCGAATAATGAAAATTCAGAGTTATGATAGTAATGTATGCGCTTTTGAACAAACAGCATCTTCAGAAACCCTATGAAGTAATTTGAGGTCACAGCTATAAATAGTGAAAAATGGTGTTCGCGTCTACAGCGTCATTTATGGTCGGATTTTCAAAAAAATTTTCACAGATGGTACATCTTGAACAAAGAAGAGCACATCCTGTTAATCGAAATTACGAAAGACCGAACTTCTGTGGCTGAAATAAGATTAAAACTTAGGACCGAAAATTTCATTTTAGGATTAAAGAGCTCGGGGAGAGATAAAAAAAGTTGAAACTTACACTTTTTGCTTTTTCTGCAGAATTTCTACATATATTTTGATTTTTGGGACGAAAATAGGATTCATGTGACGCAAAAGCATACTTCTTAATTTTATTTTAAGGCATGATTTTGACATAATCCAGTTGTTCAGAATAATAAAAATTTTCAGAGTTAAGACATTTAAAAGTATGTGCTTTTGAACAAAAGAATTTCAGCCCCCAATGACGTCATGTGACGTCAAAGCTAAAAAGGAAAGCCTTTACGAAAAAAAAAAAAAGTAAAAGGTAGAGAATTTAATATAATTCTATCTAATGAATTAATCTTAATATTTTTCAATTTTAGCGAAATTTCCTATCATTCTTTATAAACGAATGAAATCTAGTTTTTCTTTTTTTCTTCCTTTATATTTGTTTTAAATTTTCGAGGTGTTGCCATTGACTCAGAAAATTTTGAAAATTTTAGGGCTTATATTTCAAACCGCATTGAGCTTTCGGATCAATGAATTTTTTATTCATATGACGTCATATAACGTCGGATTTGACGTCACGGGGGAAAAAAAGTTTTTTACCCCGGGTTCTACCAGCCAATTTATGGACGATTTTCATCAAATTTTCACAGAATGTGTAGTTAGGCTCTGGGTTGTGCTTTCCCTGTGTCCGTTTTTCAAAATTCGAAAAGTCCGGGTTCTATAGCAAAATCCAGATTCAAACCAAGGTCGTAAATTTTTAAATGCTTATAAAATCTGTTTTATTTAAAATAGAAAATTGATATTTAGTCAGTATATAGGTCTCTAGAAGTTTTTAAACATTTTGTCAAAAAATGTTTTTATGACGTCATGTGCGTCTATATATTAGTATTTCTAAATATTAACAAGGGAAAATGTCATATGGTTGAAACGAAGGGAATGAAAATTTAAAGACAAATGCTTCAAAACGCTGAAATTTTGATTTCTATGAATTTCAAATGCTATGACGTTATGACGTCACACTTGAATATGCAACAAAAGGTTTGACGCGGAGTACAGCCATTGTTTTGAACCGATTTTCATCAAATTTTCACAGAATGTTATTTTTAAGTTCTAGTTGTGCATCCCCCGTGTCCCTTTTCAAAATTCCCCAAACAGGGGCCATGGTTCTATAAGAATTTTAAGAATTCGAACCAGGTCGTAATTTTTAAATGCTTATAAAAAAAGGTCCTATTTGAGATAAAAAGTGGGTATTGGTCAGTTATAGGTCTGTGGAGGGCTTAAACATTTTTGGGGAAAAAAACGTCATATGACTCACGTGGCTCATTATATGATTTAAAGTATTTCTAATATTAACAAGAGATATTTTTAAAGACTAAAGATTCAGACAATGAAATTTCGATTTTAATAATTTTCAGAAGCCTATGACGTCATATGGGCGTTCAATTTGGGAAAATTGACTACGAAAGATTTTACACGGTCCAGAGCCCCTTATTAATGGGCCGATTTTATCAAGTTTTTACAGAAAGTGTATATTAATTCTTATTGTGGTATACCCGGGGTCCGTTTTTCAAAAATTTGAAAAGTCCCAAACATCTATGGCGGACCAAGATTCGAAAACCCAAAGGGCGTCAATTTTTAAAAGCTTATAAAAACTGTCCTATTTGAGAAAAAAAGGTTTAAAAATTTTTTTTCGGTTAGTAGGTCTCTGGGGTGTCTAACAATTATGTAAAATAAACGTTCATATGAAAGTCACGTAACGTCATTTTTTTATTATTTATTTTTTTTCTTCTTCCTACCTAAACGCTTATTTTAATATGTTGCAATGTCCTGGGACGTGAAATTTTTATGGGTTATTTGTCCCCGTGAGGAAATTTTTGATTTCAATGATTATCAGAGCCCATGACGTTCACATGACGTCCCCAGCTTAAAAATAGGAAAAATGGTGTTCGCGTTTACCCGTCATTTTTGGTCGGATTGTCTTCAAATTTTCACAGAGGGGACATCTTGAAACTAAGGTGTGCATATCCTGTCAGCTAACCGAATTCCGAAAGAACCGAAGTTCTGTGGCTGAAATAAGATTAACATAGGACCGAAAATTCATTTAGGATTAAAGAGCTTCAGGATGAGATAGAAAGTTGAAACTTACACAGTGTGCAGTTCTTTAGAATTTCTACATACATTTTGAGTCATGACGTTATATGACGTTATGTGACGTCATAAGCATACTTCTTAATTTTTATTTTAGGGCAAGAATATTCGACATGATGCCAGTTGTTCAGAATAATGAATGTTTCAGAGTTATGACAGTAAAGTATGCGCTTTTGAACAAAAGCATCTTTAGCAACCTATGCGTCATATGACGTCAGAACTAAAAATAGTGAAAAATGGTGTTCACGCTCTACAGCCGCCATTTATGGTCGGATTTTCTTCAAATTTTCACAGATGGTTACATCTTGAAACTAAGGTGTGCATATCCTGTAAGCTAACTGAAATTCCGAAAGACCGAAGTTCTGTGGCTGAAATAAGATTCGAACATAGGACGGAAAAATTTCATTTTTTAGGATTAAAGAGCCTTTCAGGATGAGATAGAAAGTTGAAACTTACACAGCTTGCAGTTCTGCAGAATTACTTAATAGTTTTGAGTCGTGACGTCAAATGGTCGTCATGTGACGTCATTAGCATACTTCTTAATTTTCATTTTAGGGCAATGATTTCGACATGATGCAAGTTGTTTCAGAATAATGAAGATTTTAGAGTTATGACAGTAAAGTATGCGCTTTTGAACAAAAGCATCTTCAGCACCCTATGATGTCATGTGACGTCAAAGCTAAAAGAAGTCCATACGAAAAAAAAAAAAGTAAAAGGTAGAGAATATAATATATATTCTTTCTAACGGAATTAATTAATATTTTTCAATTTTAGCAGAAGTCCTATATTCGTATCAACGAATGAAATCTAGTTTTTTCTTCTTCTTATTATTTTATTATTAGTTCTTCCAACCTAATTCAAGAGTTTAATTATATATGTTGCCAATGGTCAAGCAACATGAAAATTTAAAAATGCTTCGACAAAAAAGTATACATTTTTAAATTCAATAATTTTTAATTTTCAAATGACGTCAATTGACGTCAGATTTGACGTCAGCTTCAAAGTTTGTTTCGCGCTCTAGAGCCTTCAATTCTGATCTGATTTTCTTGATAATTTTCACAGTAGATGTATTTTAGAAGTAGATGTGCACCCTAGCATTCAAATTTCAAAATTTGAAAAGATTGTGAGTTTTATGGCAAAATCAAGATTCGAACTTAGGTCCCTAAATTTATATTTTAATGTAACAAGGAACCTAAATGCGTTTGAAGAATGAAAGTTGGACAGCATATCGGCCAAGAGGTCTGCTTTCTATTTCCTGAAGGACTTTATCTCAAGTCACGTGGTTATGACGTCTACAATAGACAAAAAGTATATTTTGAAAAAAATCTTTTGCTCTGGTATCATTACTTTTGACTCAATCTTTTTGAAAATTGTATTGCAGCAATTAAAAAGTTTAAATTTATAATATCATTTATTTTTAATTTTCAATGACGTCAAATGAGCTTTAAAAATTTTTTTCGCGCTCTAGAGCCTTCAATTCTGGTCCGATTATCTAGATATTTTCTCAGAAGATGTATTGAGGATGTAGATGTGCACCTTGGCATCAAATTTCCAAATTCGAAAATATAAGATTTCATGGCAAAACCGAGATTCGAACTTAGGTCCTAAAATATATTTAATGTAACAAGGGCACCTAATGGTTTAGAAGCATGAAAATTGGACAGCAAATCGGCATAGAGGTCTTCTTTCTATTTCTTTAAAGGATTTTTCTTAAGTCACGTGGTTATGACGTCATAAAAACTACAAAAAGCAACTTTTTTAAAAATTTATTTCGGCTCTTATATCATGACTTTTGACTCATCTTTTTGAAAATTGTATTGCAACAATTAAAAACTTTACATTTATAAATTCTTTGTATTTTTTATTTTTCAATGACGTCAAATGACGTCAGATTGACGTCAGCTTTAAAAGTTTGTTCGCGCTCTAAAGGTTTCAATTCTGGTCCGATTTTTTTTTATATTTTCACAGATGATGTATTTTTAGGATGTAGATTTGCACCGTCGCATCCAAATTTCCAAATTCGAAAAATAAAGATTTCATGGCCAAACCGAGATTCGAACTTGGTCCTTAAATTACATTTTAATGTTACAAAGCCCCCTGATGCGTTAGAAGCATGAAAATTGGATAGCATATCGGCATAGAGGTTTACATCTTTTTCTGAATGATTTTCTTTTACGGTCACGTGGTTATGACGTCATTAAAAAGACAAAAGGCATTTTTTAACATTTCTCTTGTTCTGGTATCATGAATTTTGAATCAGTTTTAATTGAAAACTTGAGAATTGATAGAGTTAATATTGAAGTGATGCATACTGCAAGAAATGTTTGATTTGTCACGTGGTTATGACGATCAGAATACTAAAGCAAGAATTATTTTAAAAATTCATTTAAAATGCGCCAATTAGATCAATGAATTTAAAATTTTCAAAAATGTCGATAATATTAGTACGTACATAAGGGTTTAAAACATTTTAAGTTTATTACGTCATCAAACATGGCAGATATTCATATTTGATGGAACGCTTACTTGAAAATGTGAAAACAAACCTGTTCACATTCTCGAATATATTTTTTCTGGATTAATAGAATGTTAGCTAATCATATCCTTCCAAAACAGATAATTTTCTTTAGTCACTTGATTTTGCCGTGGTTGAAATATTAAAATCATTCATTTAAATACGTATTCGCGCTTCAGCGGTCATGAGTATTGTGCAATCTAAAGCATACCTTAAGAATTTATGTTGTGTCACTTGTTTATGACAACATTGATTTGTAAGCAAAATACATTTGAAAAAAAACATAAGATTGGACATATTAACTTTAAATAAAAATATTACCGTGCCTTGACATGTGCAGAAAATTTCAAGTGAGTACGTTATCAAAAATGAACTATTCATGTTTTTTTATAGGGCTAATTCATGAAAATATATTAATTTGAAGAAAGAAATGAAAGGGGTCATTGGTTTGGTTGAGAAAAGATCCGATTGTTCTTTTGCAGGAATGAGTGCCTGCTTTTGAATAGTGAATTGTGGTACATTTTTTTCTAAAAGAGTCGCATTACGATGAATTTAGTAAAATTATACTAGAGCAGCAGAAACCCTATACGAATAACTTATTGCATTTATTTTCACGGCTTTCTGCAAACCTTCAGAAAATGACAAATACATGTAGATCTACCTATTGATTTTTTGTTTTCTAAATGTTTAACGGTTTCTTTTTCTTAATCTGTAAAAATAAGCAAATGAATTGTTGAAAGTGTTCAAGACTTTTATAACGTTAATTACATAGAAATAAGAAATTATTTCATAATTTGCTTACACCTCTGCCTTTGTGTCCATCTAATTTTGTAAAACTCAATCAATTTAAAGGTTGAAAGTCATGGATTTCAAAGTATTTTCTTTTTCTTTTTTAAAATTTCAATTTTGGTCAAATTGCAATGAATATTTGTAAAGTAATATAGCTTACGAAGAAAAAGATATTAAATAAAGAATAAAAAAAACTTCTAAAATTGATTGACAAACGTAAGAAAAAAACTTGTGGATGACATTATCTTAAAATTTTCCTGTTTGTTTTTCTGCATGATAGTAAATGTTGCATTATCAAATAAGGTCCAAATATATGCTTTCTCAATATCTTCCTAAGAAGATGAAAATGAAAAAAATAATAAAAAATAAAGCTTAAATTTGAACATAAGTATATATTTATGATAATGATGATTTACGTATTAAATTAAACATTATTAGCCAAAACTATTCCTTTTTCATTGTATTAACTTATATATTCAATACCTTTGAAATTAGCAAACCGAAAGCCGCTTCGTTTGATCTTAAACAAACGACTTCTAGTTAGGACTTTCTGCCCTTTCGGGAGAAAGTCATATTGGGTTTGTACTGTTTTTTTATTATTCTTATTATTCTTTTTTTCTTCCTCTTATATTTGTGTTAATTTGAGGTGTTGCCATTGACTCAGAACAATGAAAGTTTTATGGCGTATATTTCAAACCATGAGCTTTCGGATGCAATGAATTTCATATTCATATGAGTCATATAACGTCAGATTTGACGTCAGGTGAAAAAGTTTGTACGCGGTCTACAGCCATTATTCTGGACCGATTTTCATCAAATTTTCACAGAATGTTTATGTTAGGCTCTAGTTGTGCCTTTCGATGTCCTTGTTTCCAAATTCGAAAAGGCAAATGTTTTATGGCGAATCCAAGGGTTTGAATAATGACGTCAAATTTCAAATGCGTATAAAATCGATTCCAGAAGAACTAGAAAGCTGATATTTTGACTGAATATTAGTCTCTAGATCTTCTTTACATCTGTAAAGATGTACGCCATATGACGTCACATGACGTCATAATGCTAATAAAACTTTCGTATAAAAACTTAACGGTTTTTAAGCCCTGTAGGCTTTATTTTTTTGTATGATTTGCTTGAAATTTTGTCTGAAGATGCAGTATTAGATTTTTTGGAGGCATGTCACTTCCGTTTTCCGGAAAATCCCAAAGGTCAAGGTCATATATAAATTATCGGGTTTTTCTTCGGCCTTAAATATCTCAAAAACGGTAATTATTCTATCGAAACACTATGCGTATAATTTATAGAGCTTAGAAAGACCTTTCAGATAAATTTGTTTTTGATGATCGGGGTTGAATCGGTTGAGTTATGGCGGAAAAATAAAAATTTGGTAACCCCCAGTGTGTTTAACAGTTTATACCTCGAAAATCTTTGATTTTTTAAAATATGATGATGAATATTATTTGTAGAGCAATGTTTGACCGTTCTTTTGATGCTTAAAGTTTAATATTGGCCAAAGATTCATGGAGTTTATGGGGAAAAAAAACGAAATTCGTGCATATAGCTTTGGTGATTTTTCATTCTTCAGGAGGTTTAAAAGCTTATATCTCAAAAAGTATAAAAAATATTCCTAAACATAAAGCGTGTGAAATGAGAGAATGTTTAACGAATATTTTGGTACCTTAAGTTTTGAAATTGGGTCAAAGTATAAGGAATTTACATCAAAAATAAGAATTTAAACATGTAGAAAATTTCAACGATTTTGCCGTCATTGTCAGAGATTCACGGCTTATATCTCAAAACTCATATGGAATAAGTCAACACATTAAGCAAGTGAGATGTAGAGAATTTTAAGACGATTATTTTGGCACCTAGAGTTTTGAAATTGATAAAAAAATAAGGAAGTTACATCAAAAAATAAGAATTTAAACATGTAGAATTTCAGCGATTTTGCCGTCATGTCAGAGATTCACGGCTTATATCTCAAAACTCATATGGAATAAGTCAACACATTAAGCAAGTGAGATGTAGAGAATTTTAAGACGATTATTTTGGCACCTAGAGTTTTGAAATTGATAAAAAAATAAGGAAGTTACATAAAAAATACGAATTCATAGCCACTTGTAAGAATGTTCATAAAATATCCTACTTTCGCTTTCACCATAATTGAAGCATTTTCGGAAAATGTAAGTTTACAGATATGTAGTAGTCATATAAATTGAAAGAAAAAACTTTTTACTTATATCATATTGATATTTCTAGCTAAACAAGTGTACTGTTCCGGGTGGCCGAGTGGTTAGAGCGTCCGCCTCGGGAGCGGGAGGTCTTGGGTTCGAAATACAGAAATACAGTATTTCCAACAAATACCCATGTTAAACAATAAATTATGTATTTATTTAATTCTCACAAGTAATGATTTTTTCCAGGGTCGTTAGAATCGATGTATTCCGCACTCATTCCAGTGTTGCATTTTGTTTTGACTGACGGCTACCATAATCGCTGGTTCCCCAATGTCATATTGTAATCATCACAAAAGCGATAACCCAATTCAATATGGTAGCAGCCAGTCATAACAAAATGCAACAGTGGAATGAGGGCGGAATGCATCGATACTAGCGACTTCTAGAAAAAAGCATTACTTGTGAGAATTAAATAAATACATAATTTATTGTTTAATATGGGTATTTTGTTGGAAATATTGTATTTCTCGTGAAGTTGCCGTTCAAAAAAGCATTGGCTGTGATATGCATTGCTTCGGTCACATCGTGTCTGAGTACAGTTTCCATTGAGTTTCATGACTTGTATTGTCTTTGTAGTTTATCTTAGATAGAAAATCGACTCGGCAACAAAAGGGCCTATTGTTTCTGCGTTGAACAAGCCCGGCATATTTGAAATCGGCTGAAAATTGTTCAGATACGAAGCTCAGAATAAGACCATGTCAGTTTTCCTATAGATTTTGAACGGAGAGTTACATACCTTTTCTTATTTTATGATATCAATTTATTTTCTTGAATTGTGAAATTTTGTTATAAAATGTGTTTTGAATTGTTACTTGTGTCATTGGGGGGTCCCACGCCGGTAGCCTGTGCGTGATACTGCACTGTGGCAGCACTATAACAGCATTAAGTAGACATCGTCTCCAAATGACTAAAATCCTGTCGTGGGACGTTCAACCAAGAAAAAAAAACTAAACAAATGTTGACAATGATTTAATGTTTTGTCAAATCATTTTATTTACGTTACATATACATATCAGTTGCAGAAATTCGTTACCCCACAATCCTTTGAGCGTTTTGACATATGTCATTTAGACCGTTGTTGAAACATTGCAATTTCCCGACTTTATTGTTGCATCAATCGATAAATGTTGTACAAGCTATATTCCAATTTATGATAAATGATAACCTATGTGAAAATATATGTTATAGTACAATGTAATTTAATTGCCAGCTTGAGATACCATGAGCGTGTATAAGTGTAGACGTTTGAAACAAAATAATCAACACATGTCATCCGTTCAAGACGCTGCAAGCGAATTTGTCCGTTATCTAAAGGCGCAAAATGGAGTTACTTTGTGTAATACAGTCGTCTCGATCGTATGTACAAGCGTTATTGGAATTTAACTCACGAGGCTACACGCGTCGACGATTCTATTGCATGTAGCATTTACTTTTTTATTCCCGCGACTGTACACGAAAATAAAAAAAAGAATTTTGATATGCAGAATTAATAGGTTTAAGTTTAATTGCTTATATTTTGAAAACCTATAAAACTAGACTCAAATATGCTACAATGGAATTGTCGGGATTTTCAGGCCATTTATTTTGGTAACTAGAATACTAAACTTGGTAAAGTTATAGGGAAAACAATATCACAAAGTTCATGCATGAGAAGTCCATACGATAAAATAAAAATAAAAGGTAGGGAATTTAATATATATTCTTTCTGACGGTATTAATCTTATATTTTTCAATGTTAGCAGAAAGTCCTATCATTCGTATCAACGAATGAAATTTGCAAGACCTTTTTAACTAGAGCCAAAAACCTAAACGGATATCTTATTGCATTTGTTATCACGGCTTTCCGCAAACCTAAAGAAAATGACAAATACACATAATTCTATCTACCGATTTTTTGTGTTTTCTAAAGGTTTTAACGGTTTCTTTTTTTAAATCTGTAAAAATAAGGAAATATAATAAAGCAAAGGAATTGTTGAAAGTTTCAAGACGTTTATAACGTTAATTACATAGAAATTAGAAATTATTTTCATTATTTTGCTTACACCTCTGCCTTTGTTTCCATCTATTTTGAAAATGTAAAACTAAATCAGTTTAAAGGTTGAAAGTCATGGATTTCAAATTATTTCCTTTTCTTTTTTACAATTTCAACTACATGTATGTGTATCAAATTGCAATGATTTTTTGTTAAGTCATATGCTTACGAAGAAATAGATATTAAATAAAGAATTAAAAAAAAAAACACATTTAAAATCGATTTGAATAATGTAAGAATTTTTTTTAGGATAGTATTATCTTAAAATTTTCCTGTTGTTTTTATTGCATGATAGTAAACGGTTTGCTTAATCAAATAAGATCCATATTTATGCTTTCTTAATATCTTATGACAATAAAAATGAAAATAATAAAAAAAATGTTAAAAGCTTATTTTTGAACATAAGTATATATTTATGATAATGATGATTTACGTATTAAAGTTAACATTATTATGCATCATTATTACATTTCTTTGTATTAACTTATATATTCAATACCTTTGAAATAAGCAAACGGAAAGCCGCTTCGTTTGTATCTTAAACAAACGACTTCTAGTTGAAATTGAGTCTTTATTTCATATGACCTTGACCAAGACATCGAAACCCACGCTCTGCATTTCCTATCAGTATGGTTGACATATCTGTCAAATAATTTCAGACCCTTGCAGTGGTTCTTAAGATACAGAGCGGACACAAATTATTCTACCATTATAATAGTATGACATGTGACCTTCAAGTGTGATCTTGACCATGAACCAAGACATCTCAAACCTACACTCTGCACATCATCTCTGTATGCGTAACACATCTATCTTTCAGATAGAGACACAAAATTGCTAACAGACGGATGGATAACCAGTGGCATAACATAAAACCGCCCTTTGGGCGTATAAAAAATAGAATCATGTACTTATCATCGTCCTAAGTTTCTGCATAAATGTACGATTAATTTTGATGATTGCATGTTTTATTCTTTTTTCGGTTAAAATCTCAAAACACATTCTTTGTTGTGTTGACATTGCAAACATATGATATCTTTTAAGGTAGTAGACCTCTAATGCATGATATTTTTTTTTAATTCTGGTTTCATTTGTCTGTTATCTAACCCTGTATTGAAATGTTTGTTCAAATTGTGTGGTGGGTATACGTGAAAATACTGTTATAAAACCATCAAATTTCCCATTTTTCAATTACAATTTTCCTTTTTACTTGCATTTCCAATATACAAACTTGTGTTACTGTAGTTATAGTTGATTAAGATACCGTTTCCTTTTTAAAATTTGCCCTTTTATGGAGAACGTTTTGAAATACCCTCAATTATCGCATTTGTGCATTTTGATTGATCTAGGGGGATTCCAAAAATGACGCCAATGAAAGTTATTCGTAGATTTTCTTCGACTTTAAAAAAAAGGAACGGTATTTTTGCCTTTAAATAGATGAACACCAATCAAAGTTTTTACATTTTATTAACAATGATATAAGCTACTATGAATTAAACTTCTGAATGAGAAAGAGTCACATTCCGAGTGGTGTGTTATGACAAAGAATATCTAAGGTAAGGCGATCTTTGCCGACATTAGCCGAGCTCATTCAGGTCCCTCTACCTTAAATACAATACTGATTAATATAGATATAGTTTTGGAAAATGATTTGAGCATAATTTCTTAATAAAACCGATTTAAATGCAACACTAAATAAGACCTATTAATGCGACGTATATAATATATAACACCAAATAAACTGGTTTGATAAAAGCACACCCCTTTTAACGTTTTGTGTCATCTTCCAAGAGTAAATAGCATCGCCCATTATAAAATCCTTAAATCAAATAAATTTGTACACATTTTGATGTTTAGTGTGAGTTGTTAATGTTTGTGTAAAATCTGAAATTTAGTTTGGATATATACACGTGAGCTGATATGTTAATACTTTTTAAATTATTGTTAAACTGCTGTTTTATAATTATTGGAAATTTAGTCACTAGATTTGTCTTTTAGACTAGCTTCTGGTGTACTGTAGCCATCAGCTACAACCTTGCATCTGCCTCCTGGATATACATTAATGATTTGTCATCTAGACCAGCTTCCAGGGTACCGTAGCCAACGGCTGCCACCTTGCATCTGTTTTTTATATATTTATATTGATTAATATCAATTTGCGTTATTTATGAGCTAACGAATAGGTCTATCGGCGTAAAATTAATTCTAGCGGTTATAGCTATACTATGAGAGAACATGAAATAAATACGGTTGCATAATATTAATTGGCATTCGTTTACACTGTATATGATATACTTGTTATATCTGTCTTTGGAATTGAGTTTTTAATTCTTTTGATAATTAAACATTACCGATAAATTAAGCCAGAAATCAAACACTGCTTTTACCGATTTGCGGGGTGAAATATATATATTCAAAGAAAATATATATATATACGCCCCACATTTCAATAAAAAATGTTATTAATATTAAAGATAAATGTATATTTCTAAGTTAGTTTGGTTAATTCATTTTAGCAACCGTGAAAAAAATGGTTTCATGTACAGTTTATTGTCCTAAGTTTTGGCATAATTTTAATATTAAATCGAATGATTGCATTTGTTTTTTTTTCGGTTAACATCTCGGAAAACATTTATTGTTGTATTGACATTGCAAGAATAGGTTTCTTTTAAATACAATTCTAAATTACACAGATAGAGTTTTTGAAAAATTATTTGAGCATAATTTCGTTTAAACCCGATTTAAATGCAATACTATATAAGACCTATTTATGTGGCGTATATATATATATATATATATATATATATATATATATATATATATATATATATATATATATATATATTGGCAGCATTAAGGTGACCATTAAGAGTTTTTTTTGAATAATTAGGGAGACCTCTAATATAAAGGAGACCAAAGTCGGTCTCCTTAATTTTTCAATATTTAGTAAAAACTAATTTTACTTATTGAGACAGGTAGCTCAACACCGTAAGTGATTTTTGTTAAAGTAAGAAACATTGTAAGAATTTGTTTTCCTGATTATTTTTTATTTTTGTATGAAGAAAACGGATTGACAGCAAAGTAATATTATATTTGCTAATATTAAAAATGTAGCATTAAGGAGACTCGATAAAATGTCGAATAAAAACACTATTTAACTATATATTGTCCTTTTTATGATTTCTTACTCTTAATTAAATAACATTAGTCTGATATATCACAGCAAATATCTTATAAGTTTGAAAATAAAAAAACATTAATTTGCCACCTCATGGAATGAACATTTCTCTCTTTTTCCAAAAAATATACGTGTTTATTCTGCGGACTCCACCGGGAACAAAGTCGGGTAAATGTAAATATATACATGTACATCTATGTTCAATCATTTATTAAACACTTATTATTCCCAATTAGTATAACAATAAATAATTTTATTTATTCATTTTATTTATTTTTCTTCTTTCTGTCTTTAAAAAAAGTTTAGATCTCGATACCACATGATGAAATAGAACAGTATGTAAAATGATTTTAAGTCTTTTCTTATACATGTATTCTTAAGTGTCAAAATTAAAAAGACGAGTATAGCAGATCCGTGGTCGGTTGGTAAACCGAAGATATTCTAGAAATAAGAGAATGAAAAATTTAATAGCTATAAAGGTCTTGGTAACTGAGAAGGGTCGCACCCTCATCTGAACATTTTTTTTATTATTTTCCGGGGTGGATGTCAATCGAGATTAAATTAAACGGTAGTATGAATGAAAGTAATATTTTAGGAACTTATTTTTAAAAATATCGCAGAAATCAATGACCTCTCCACCACACCAATGTGAACAGCCCCTTCTTTCGGCTGCGCGATCGTGTAACTTAGACGTCAGCTTTTTATACCGGCCCTTTCATACCACGCGCCAAAATGGCCGTCTGCATGCCATACGGGAAGCGAATGGTAAGTCATTTATGGATTGTTTTGTATGGATGAAAATCAACGCCAAAATTATTTTACAATACAAATGTTTCAGTTGGTGATTCAATGGTGTGGCATATGATGAATATTGATTAAAATCAAAATATATTACTGACAAAGAAGTTGCATATCGATATCCTGGAGTAGATCTATCCAGTTCTCGACAGCATAAGAACTATGAACAAAACGATCCCTCACTTTTATATTAAATTTATCATTAAATGCATCAATATCTTCCCTACAAATATAATTAATTTTCAATGGTAATCAAAAACAAATTTAAAAATAACTCAAAATCCAACAACAGTCAAATAAAATATTTCCAAAATGGCGTCTGGAGTTCTCGACAATGAACTGAAAATGAGTCTGCCATGAGAATGGTGCACATATAGAGACACAATCTATAAACAACAGTTCCATTAAAGTATGTGTTCTTAATCATAGAACAGATTGGTTTGTAAAATATTAGATGATCCAATTGAGAAAAAGAAGCACTAGATCTATCACATTGAAAGTGTCCAACATGTTATTATAGGGTGCCCTCCGAGTTTTGTAACTGGGGGTACAACAGCAATTTTTCTTAACTTTGTATCCTTTCAACTAGAGAGTCCTTACAATTTTTGAGGTTTATGGCCAATTTTGGGTGTAAAAATACGGTTAAATGGGTCTGCTGTATTACAATTATCAAGTATAAAGTTTACTATCATATTAATAACAGCTATGGCTCTAAATGATTTACATAAATCAGTGATCGTATACTTGCTGAATATTATTTGTAGATACAACAAGTGGTTTAAAAAAATCATAAAAAGAAGCATTAGTGAAAATGGTAGAAAATCAGTACTTCTTTATTAAATGAATATTTTTACCTGTTTCCCAAACATTTTCAATAAAATGAAGGTTTAGAAACAAGGATCAATCAACGTTGTTTATTGTTGATGGTTTCTCTGTAAAATTACTTGACGTCAAATATTGCACAAATAGCCTGAGAAAACCAATATTGCGAGAACTCAGTACTTGAGGATACAATATTCAAATGGACCAATCTCAGAATCTGTTTGTTGTGTGGATTCAAAGGTATAAGACGCAAATTAAAAAAAAAATAATATTAGAATTCATGTCATCATGTTACAAATTATTCTGTTTACTAGCAATAATTTCTCTTTTATGTGGATGAACTTTTGACAAAATAAACTTACAGAAGTTGTCTTATTTAATGATGCCCTGTGTTTTTCAATCTGGGATTTTGCAGGTTTAATGCACCTGTTTCTGTCTCCAGATCAGCAGTCTTTAACTAATATAACAGATTTTGATAGTAAAGGTTCTGTAATGACTTCCTATTAAAATTGGCATGAAAGTTTTTTTTTATTAAAAAGATTATTGAAACAGGTCAAATTAAAAAATTATTTGATATCCAACCTAGAATTTTACACCCTGCCTTCTTAGCTAACATCCAGTATCTGCACTTGACTTCAAATATTCCCATCTTCCACAGTGGCTAGAGTGTCTGCCTTGAGAGATGCTGTTGTTCAATCCGCATCCATGACATACTTAAGTCGTTAAAAATAGTACTGGTAGCTCCCTGCTTGTCACTCAGAATATATACAGGGTAGTTCCAGGACTGGTTGGCCCGGTGTGGGTTTGGTATCATGCCACATGTCTACAGATTGATACTAAGTGTTGCAGTTGATGGGATGTTACACCAATCAAACAAACATTGATCAGTATTTTTTAAATGGCATACAAAAATGCCCATTTCAACCCATAAATCTGAATGCTCCAGATATAGTGCAAAAAATTATCTTTATCTCAAACTCAAGAGGACATTTTACACCCTGTTAAAATAAAAAAAAAGCAAGGGAAAACCCTACTGTAAGAATATTATTTGATATTTGGCAACACCTAACATCGTTTTGTACTTACATCTCATATTGCACTTAACGCAAGAGATTTATATATTTATATAACATTTCCTGACTTTATTTATGAGTGAAAATGAAATTAATTTTAATTAAACCAGTATTTCAGAATAGAGTTTGATCAGTGGCTCTGCTAAACAAATTCCATCATTACTGTTGTAGTGAAAGTCATAATGGTATGAAACATGCACACACAACAACACTTCAAAAGCCCTAAACTTGCTTTCAGTAGCCAAACCTTTCCAGCTGTTAAGTGCAACTTGTTTACACAACATTGCAAAAAACAAAGCTTTGTGCTGCTTTTTATTCCCTGATAAGCAAAGGGAATATATAGGAGTCACCCTGTGGTCTGGCATTTGGTCGGTCAGTAGGTCAGTCTGTTGTAATTTCAAAATTTTGTTTGGGGCATAACTCAAAGACTAATATAGATATTAACATAAAACTTCAAAGGTGGATAGATCTCACTGAGAAGTGCAGTAAAATTTACAAAAAAAACTACAAAATATAGGGTTACAGTTATTAAGCACTGCACTTCCTCTGAATGAGATCTACCTACATATGAAGTTTCATCTTAATACCTTTTATACTTTTAGCTCTAATACTCATTGAATAGTCTGAGCTATTGTGGTCACCCAGTTGTCTGCGTCTTTGTTGGCGTCCAAGTTAGCTTTAACAATTTCTTGTCCAAGAACCACAACTCTACCTAGTCCCGTTTTTTTAATCAGTTCTCTTTATTTAAATTTGGGTAATCATACTGACAAAATGCTGGTACAGAAATGATATTATGTAAATCATAACCTGTAATAATTATAAAATTTCCACAAGCTCGGAAATATTAATTATAGCCTGGATATATTTTAATTAATAAGGCAGTGCTTATGTTTCAACATTTATATCTCCTTCAAACAATGATTTTTACAGTTTCAAATCCATAAATGACATGATCAAGAAACTGACGCTGGCTATATATCAACGGGGGCTCATTATTTTTATAGATTGTTGAATATGTTTTATAATCTGATAAATAAGTTGATTTTCCAGTTGAACATATTGTTTGTAAGAGGCACTGCTTTTGGACAGAGAATCAAGCATTTGAGAATTTTCCTGAATGATAATTGGTATTTATTTATTTTATTTTTACTTTTGTAGCTAAAGGCTGGTTTGCAGACGTCCGGATCCTTAAAGGTAACTGTCAGCCTTAATTTTTTTAAAAAGTTGCAACCTTATTGCTTGATGTCATTTCTAAATAAAAATTCAGAACCATGTGAAAATGCTGACCAGCTACCAAATGGGTGATGTTTATTAAAGACCACATAATATCTTAACCATAAATATAACAAATTTTGGATTACATATTGCAGTTAATATATAGAATAATGTGATACCATATAATATTTTCCCTCATTTATTAGTGCTCTACCGGTTCACTTGAGGAGACTATAGGTTTGCCCTCTGTCTGTCTGTCAGTCCGTGCGTCTGTCTGCAAAATCTGGATCCTGTGATAGCTCTGAAAGTACTCAGAATTTTTTCATGAAACTTGAAATATAGACAGATGGCATACTGGAGATTATGCTAATCATTTTTTTTTTCTATGGCATCATATCTGGTTGCTATGGCAACCAATATACTAAAAATATAGCAAATGGATTCTGCAATAACAATAATTTAATTTCATGTCAGTTTACTGCATTACCCCTTTAAGGCCATTTTAAGCAGTGTTAAAATTAGCTGCAGTCTGACAGCCCAGGGCTACCATAAGTTCAGTTTTTGGTTACTGATTTCTAACAGAACAGTTCATATCTTTTCTTGAGATTTATACATTCAAGTATATCTTCTATATATACCACCCGGCAGGGTCATTCCAGGGCTTTTTTTCCTTCTATAGTAGAGGCCGATCTTCGGTGACTTCCCAATCATAAAAAGGCTATATTTTTCCCAATTTTGGCCAAAAGAATTCCCAAAATCTAATGAAAAATTCCCAATATGTTCCAACTATTTTTCTCCTTAAACCTATAAGCGAATATTCATTAATACAGAGAGAAAAAAAACAACAGTAATGCAGTTGTTTCCGTAATGCACAAAATTATACGTCACTCTACACTGCATACTACTTAAAGTAAAGCACCTGCTGTTCGATGACCCAATCAACACGCATTCTAAGGCTCAATGTGGAATACTCGGGTTTTATTGGACGACTATCATTTGTCACACCTTCTACCGACTATTGTTTTACCTTCATTTAGAGAGCTGTTATGAAGTTGCACAATCATCTCAGTTTGCGAAGATACATTAGCATTTTTATTGCTTGTTTATCTTTTTAAAACATTCAGATCAGTTGCTCGGTTCACCAAGTAATTTCAATACATAAAACTCGTTTTTACCTTGATGTTTAAATAACCAATTCCTTATTGCTAAGGAAAAAGTCAAAAACGTAGCCAAAATGAAACGTCCCCCAAACATAACATACTCATTTTTTTTTTTTTTAAATTTCACTTTTGATTTATTATTATTTTTTAAACATTAATAAATTATTTATTATATTATTTTAAAAACTTAGAGTTAATTTCATTAATCTAATTTTCAATTGAAATATTGTGAAAGAAAGTTGTAATGTCTTTATTTCAATAATAATGTACATGTTTATTATTTCTATTTATTTTTAAATATAATGTACCAAATGAATGTGCATTTGACATTTCAACTAAAGCATATATAAACACAAAAATTTATTGGAGCCACTTGTTAAAAAATCTGCCTCCAACTTAAGAGATTTGGCTCTATCTGGTGAATGCCAAAACATTTTTGCAGCTAGTTCTAGTCTTGGTGTTGACACCAAGGAGGAAGATTGTTTATGGACATTAGTACCATTTTAAATAGTGCAGCGATTTGAACCAAAGACAGCTCTGTTTTATGTCTAGTTTTTATATCAATTCGTTTTGATTCTTTAAGATTCATAAGACTGTTAGAATATTACTGAGTATACATGTGAACTGAGTCTACCTTTTTCCCAAAACGCCCCGAAATCGCGTTTCAATTTCCCAAAATAGAAGGCTAAGGCCCCTTCCCAAATTTCGGAAAAAAAGCCCTGCATTCGGATTTTCATGTGAGGAAGCCTTCCAGCTGGCTTGCGGTAGGTCGGTGGTTCTACCCGGATGCACGGAGGCATCCGAGGTCTTCCTCCACCTGTAATTAGCTGGACATTGCTATATGACTGAAATACTGTCGAAGCGACAGTAAACTCAAATAGTCAAGTCAAGTCTATAAATACCAGCATATTAAAAAAAAATGAACAAATCACAGTTATCAGACTTGGTAATTTATGTATATCTACCCGTAAATACATAATTAAGATGGGACATTATAAAGTTGCATCAAGAATGATCTTAAATAGGAAAGTGAAAAACGTATAATTCTTTTCATAGACAATATTGTAGGAATATATAGAAGCTATGCACATATAATATGAACTTTGATATTCATACAAAATATAAAAAAACAACAACTAAACAATGCTTTTATTTATTATGAAAGTCAATTGATTGGAATTTAGCCCTCACAGTGTTTAAAAAACATGGGCACACTGATTTCTCACACATTGGTGAGTACTTTAAATTGTGAAAAAGTAAAAAAACTTGTGAGCCATGTAAGTTTAACATTGAGTTTAACGGTGTTCTGTTGGGTTCAAGAACAATCTAAAGCATGTAAATAAAATGAAGGTAAAAAATAAATAGTATGTCATTAGTTGTTGTGTCTATTCATGCAATGACGTCACTATAATTGCGTCACATTAATCTGGATGCATTCACTGATGAAGTTGGATAAAAAAAACCATAAAAAAAATGCATGTAAGCTTCTTTTTCAATAACAATAGATGCTTAATTGCCAACAATTTGCAATACTAGTTTCTACTAGTTTCTATTTTTATATTTACCGGTAACAATTATACAACAAGATGACACAAATAAAGTTTTATATTGACAATATTATTGTGCACAAAAAAAGTTAATCTCACACTTGAATATCGATCCTTAGATTTGGAAACACCCAAACATACATTAACATAAACATTATGTATAACTAGGCATATTTTATTCTTTATATTTATACCAACAAGTAATCGTGTTATTTTTATTAGGTATGTTCACACCCACTATAAACTGACCAGTTCAGATCTTAGTCGACAATAATGTTCAATAAGTGCTTTCTATGTGTAGTAGCTAGGTGAATATAATTAGCCACATTAAAAAGCATTTTCTTGTTATTTGATCAGGGATTTTCTTAGCCTTTTTTCCCTGCCAGAAAACGGCACCATTCCCAAATCAAACGACCCTGTTCCCTATGGAAAGTCACTTCCATTTCTCTCAATTATCTGAAAGTATATTTTCCAAGTTAATAAAATAGAGAAAAAAAAAGAATATGTAAAAAAAGTGGAGGAAAATAAAAGCATTTAGAAACAAACAATTGTCTTGGCCGATGCAAGCAAGTGTCTTTTTTGGGGGCTGTGTATTGTACGGCTCTTTCAGTGAAAAATATAGGTAATTTATTTAAGCAGCATGATTTACTTTCTGATACTGATAAGGTGTTGGAGAATACATGTTATCAGTAGACGCTTCGAATTTAAACAATCTATTTTCGTAGATTTGAGATTTGAGAAACATTAATTATAATAATAAAGATAGAACTTATATATATGATTAGTAATATGAAATCTGGGAACAGCAAGGTATTGTGCTAGAAAAAGCCGTATATAGGATATATATATATACGCCAAGGTAGTCCAAATATTTAGACGTATAATTAGACATAGATTTGAAGTTATATCTGAATTGGTCAAATCCAAGCATATGCCAAGAAATGAAAAAAGTAAAATATCATAAAATGAACTTGAAAATCTGACAAAATGCAGCCGTAGTGTCTTTTAATGAAGGACTTTAAAAATAGGATTAGAAAGTTCCTCTAAAAATTTAACAATTTGTCCAGAAAAATTTCCAAAATGAGATTTTTCGTGATAAAAAAGTCCGAATTTTCGCTTTACTCCTTTTCCAAAAATGGGTAGGAAAACCCCTGATGATGTTAAAATGCCTATTAATTTGTACATGGATGGTCTAGTATATATGTATCAGTAATAAATCTTTCATATACTGGGCTGTCACCATTTTTAGATTAGATTTTTTAGATATTTTGTGGTGTTAAAGTTTGAGCAAGTGAAAAATGTGTTTAAGAAGTAAAATCTTCAGTCTGAGAGCCCATTGGATTCAAATATGAATTTCGTACAAAGTGTGAATTGTATTCGTAAGGACTGCAGTATTACATTGAATATATTTCACTTATTAAGCATTGTCCAGCAGATTACTCAATTTAATTAAATTTAAAAGAGTCCTTGATCTCAAACATTATACAATAGTTACTCTATGACTAGTAGAAGAACCCTTTTGATATTGGGGTCTGTACATGTTTACCTTAATGAGATGCAAAAGTAGGTACACAGCTTCAAGGATAAAGTTGTACAGGGTAAATGGTCATTTGTTTTTCTTGGCTGCAACTAAGACCTGAGTTTCAGAATTTTGCAGTTTACAGTTAAGTTATGCTTTTACTAAGGAAAGTTCTTGAACAATTTGCGACATACCCACACAGTGAAGTTTATATGTAACATAGCTATATAGATATTCTGGCATATAGGGGGGGGGTATATATGTTTTACAAACATTTTTTTTTATTTTTTTTATTTTTTTTATATTAGAGGAATGAAATCTGTAATAAATATATTACATATCAAACATTTTATAGTTCCAGATGTGGCAGCAGCATCTATCAGAAAAATAAAAACGCAGAAGCCAACAATATCAGGTATTTTTAGCTTTGCCATGTTCAACATACAGCATGTTTTACACACACACACAAAAGTAAAAAACTGCCTCCCCTTTGAAGATCTTGACTTTTGTATGCGGGTCTGTAGGTCTCTTTGGAAGTGCATATCCTGACCATTCAAAGAATGTCCTCTGTCATTAAACCTGGTAGGGAGATAGATCACATCTGTTTGATAGTAGTGGACACATTTGCCATGGAATTACAAATGTTGTTCTGTTGATTATTTAATTAATCTAGCAGTTTACCCCTGTTGATTTTAAGGTCAATGGATAAACAGTCAAGGTCACAATTATCTCGAACAAATAAATGTGAAAATGTTAACTGATTGCATTATTCCTTAAGCATCTAATTTAACCATAGAATGAAATGTATTATTAAATTATTAGAAAATCCTAAACAGTAATTATTAGGACTTTCTGCCTACTGGCAGAAAGTCATATTGGGTTTGTACTGTTTTTTTATTAGGGCTTTCTGCCTCAAGCAGAAAGTCCTATTGGGTTTGTTCTGTTTTTTTATTATTCTTATTCTTTTTTTCTTCCTCTTGTATTTGTGTTTATTTTGATGTGTTGCCAATGGCCCAGAACAATGAAAATTTTATGGCATATATTTCAAACCATGAGCTTTTGGATGCAATGAATTTCATATTCATATGACGTCATATAACGTCAGATTTGACGTCAGGTGAAAATGTTTGTACGCGGTCTACAGCCATTATTTCTGGACCGATTTTCATCAAAATTTCACAGAATATGTATGTTACGCTCTAGTTGTGCATCCCGGTGTCCGTTTTTAAAAATTCGAAAAGTCCATGGTTCTATAGCGAATCCAAGATTCGAACCAAGGTCGTAATTTTTTAAATGCTTATAAAATCTGTCCTATTTAAGAAAGAAAGTTGATATTTATTCAGTATATAGGTCTCTAGAAGTTTTAAAATTTTGTGAAAATAAATGTCATATGACATCACGTGACGTCATTATATGATAATGTATTTCTAATATTAACAAAATATTTCTATATGTTGAAATTGTCGAAGGGCAATGGAAATTTAAAGACACATGCTTCAAACGCTGAAATTTTGATTTCTATGATTTTCATATGCCTATGACGTCATATGACGTCACATTTGAAATATGCTACACAAGTTTGTACGCGGTCTACAGCCATTGTTTGTACACCGATTTTCATCAAATTTTCACAGATTGTGTATATTAATTTCTAGTTGTGCATCCCGGTGTCCGTTTTTCAAAATTCGAAAAGTCCAAGGTTCTATATCGATTCCAAGATTCGAACCAAGGTCGTAAATTTTCAAATTCTTATAAAATCGGTCCTATTTGAGATAGAAAGATGATATTAGGTCAGTATATAGGTCTCTGGGAGTCTTAAACATTTTGTGAAAATAAATGTCATATGACGTCACGTGACGTCATTATATGATAATGAATTCCTAATTCTAACAAGATTATTTCTATATGTTGAAATTTTTGAAGGCAATGAAAATTTTATGCCGCATGCTTCAGATGCTGAAATTTCGATTTCAGTGATTTTCAGAAGCCTATGACGTCATATGACGTCACATTTGAAATTGACTACGAAAGTTTGTACACGGTCCAGAGCCATTAATAATGGGCCGATTTTCATCAAACTTTCACAGAATGTGTATATTCAGTTCTAGTTGTGCATCTCGGTGTCCTGTTCTAGAAATCCGAAAAGTCCATGGTTCTATAGCGAATTCAAGATTCGAACCGAGGTCGTAAATTTTTAAATGCTTATAAAATCGGATCTTATTTGAGATAGAAAAGTGATATTTGGTCAGTATATAGGTCTCTAAGAGTCTTAAAGATTTTGTGAAAATAAACGTCATATGACGTTACGTGACGTCATTATGTGATAATGTATTTCTAATATAACAAGATATTTCTATATGTTGAAATTGTCGAAGGGCAATGAAAATTTAATGACAAATGATTTAGACGCTGAAATTTCGATTTCAATGGTTTTCCGAAGCCTATGCCGTCATATGACGTCACATTTGAAATTGACTACAAAAGTTTGTACACGGTCCAGAGCCATTATTAATGGGCCGATTTTCATCAAATTTTCACAGAATGTGTATATTACGTTCTTATTGTGTATACCGGTGTCCGTTTTTCAAAATTCGAAAAGTCCAAGCATATATGGCGGATCCAAGATTCGAACCAATGACGTCAATATTTAAATGCTTCTAAAAACTGTCCTATTGAGATAGAAAGTTGAAATTTTGTCAGTTAGTAGGTCTCTGGGTGTCTTAACAATTATGTGAAAATAAACGTCATATGACGTCACGTGACGTCATTTGTTTATTATTATTATTCTTTTCTTCTTCCTAACCAAACGCTTATTTTAATATGTTGCAATAGTCCTAGGACGATGAAATTTTTATGGGTTATTAGGCACATGAGGAAATTTTGATTTCACCCCTACTGCATATATGTAGCCATATCTCAATAAAGATCGATTTTTGTAAATATATGTATGAATAAGAATTACAGCTGAATAATTGACGTTTCCAAAGATATTTAGTTTATTAAAATTGGTTTACGCAATACAAAGTTATAAGCAAAAAAACTAAATGAAATGAAGCTAATTTTGCTGATAATATGCTGTTTTCTTGAGGTTTAACAGTCAATATCTCAGAAACGACTGAAGATAAGTTTATATATTATGCGTATAAAATGTAGCATGTTTTAAGAGCTTTCTAACGGTACCACGTTTATTGAAATTGGACTTCATATAAGAAAGTTACATGGAAAATAAGATATTTCATAATCATGCATCATAAAAATATGGAAAAGGTCACGCGCAGGGGTCACCAAGCTTAAATACTTGCGCAACGACTTAAAAAAAAAAAAAAAAAAAAAAAAAAAAAAAAAATTGCAATTGATGGGCTATATATTGATTTTGTTGGGTTTTTTTTTTTTTTTGTCGAATGTTGACTGTTTCCAAAATAAGCATTGAAGTTAATACATGTACAACGGCACAAGACAAAAATCCGTATTTGCAACACTATGTAGCTAGCGAGCAGTTTGCAAGCCTTGAAAAATTCACACGCAGCCCCACATTTTAGACCATCTAAAAACTGCATTGTTATGCTAACGATATTCATATTGC
>CM037791.1:55063809-55113809 GCA_021229015.1 Solen grandis | reverse complement strand
GGTTATTGAGATACAAACTGAATAGTAGCTTGCATGCAAAACTTTAACCAAATTTTCTAACCAAATTTCTAAGTCAAAAGGGGACCATAATTTACATTAAATTCAGTCAAGAGTTACCTACCTTGGTTGTCTGATGCCCCTGGACATATTTATAAACTTTCAAGTCAATACCATAAATGATTATTGAGATATAAGATTGATAGTAACTTGCATGCAAAACTTTAACCAACGCCAACGCCACGCAGGGCGACTACAATAGCTCGCATATTCTTCGAATAGTCAAGCTAAAAATGACCAATATATAACTTTTTACTGTTTTAATATATTTACATATTTCATGAATAAAAAAATCTAATAAAAAAAAAAGAAACTTTTTTTTATTTACCGAACTGGTCTACATCTATCTACATGTTACGTTGCTTCAGTCACACTTAATGACTATTATACAACGGTGATTAAGGTCACAAAGATAAAGAGAAAGAGAAGGATAGGAAAGGTAGAAAAGTTAGGATAGTTAAAAGACAGAGATAGAAAAATGTCGCTCAGCTATGTTTTTATCCCTTTAACCTAAGCCTCTCCGGTTACGGTGGCCGCTGCCGATACAGCCTTAGGAATCACTAGAAATTACTTGTAGCCGGGCCGGGACTGCAACTAGAAGGTCAGGGTCGATAACCTCTGTTTGAAGGATACCAAATCAGGGGAATTTACTATGTGTGATATGGTAGGTTATTCCAGTTTCTAACTGTTCGGGGAAAGAACGAAAATTTATGATAAGTAGTCAATGTAGGTGGCTGTATGTAGCTCTTATTATGAGAATGTCTGGAACGGCCTGGTCATTTACTGAAACATCAGTAAATCTTCTTGTTCTGATTTGGATCATCTTATATCTTACACACCAATATGAAGAACACAGAACTTCATTGCAACTATTGTTTATAGATAATGTCTCTTTGTGTCCACCACACTCGTGACAGACTCATTCTGAGTACACTAACGACAACTGAAGACGCCACTTTGGAAATATTTTGATAGTTGTTGGTTTAGGACAGTTATTTTTTAAAAATTGTTTTCAATTACTATTGACAACTTATAACATTTGAAGGGAATATATTGATGCATTCGGGAATAACCTAAAAATGAGGATTGTTGTCTCGACTTCTTATGGTGGTGAGAACTGGATACTCTAGGAAAGTCCTGTAGCATTATTAAAAGGACAACTAGAGGCAGTAATAAACCAATGCCAAGTCAAGACAGAACATAACTTGCGCTTGCTTCGAGGCATTGCCTTTTACATATTAATATAATTGTTACAGTAATTCCAATCGAAATGATGGTACAAACCGTCCCAGTGCGATTCTCTCTTGCGCCAACAATCCATCAGGGTCTCCACCAAGCTGTCAGACACATAGGTTTCATTCAGATATTGAGCCTCTGCTCCCAACTTCAGAAATTTGGTCGGGGAAACACACGACTCGCTGTCTGCAATTCTTTTATCACTCATGATTAGCCCATCCACCATGTGATTTTTTTTTTAGCCGGAAAAGGGTTGATGTTTTCATTTGCGACAATAAAAAAATATAATGTATGTTTCTGTAGCTTAGATTTCACTAAGTTTTCGCTTAAAATCATATCACGAGAAAATATTTGTTTTGTATACCGATTTATGGTGTGATTAACGATTTTACGATTTGTGATTTTACCAAACCTACAAAAGTATTGGCCTAAAACACGCAATGGAAATCTTTTGGCGCAATGGAAAGAATATGATATTTTTCAGACAGAATAACTTAAGGCTTATATCAAATTCTAACCCATGAATTAGTGTTTATACACGTATAGTAAGCCGTTTAAGACATTTATTTCAAATATTCATAGATCTAATTATGTTTTGTTGTTGACACAGGGACTCGAAGTTGCATGGGGCGAATCATTTCGTACTTAGAGGTAACATTAAAAATAAGAAGGGAGGGTACGGCTATTGGTATTTTGCGAAACGGAACGGAACGAAACGAAACGGAACGAGGGGCACTATATAGGGGAAATTAAGAATTCAAATTTAAATTTGGAAAATCAATACAATCATAAAAGTAAATTATATGAACTTTGTATATCATAGTCGAATGATGTAAAATGCCCAATGAAACTCATAATTCGCAAATTATTAACTTTTAGTCTTGTTCCGTTCCGTTTCGCAAAGTACCATTACCCACACGGGTATTGGTATTTTGCGAAACGGAACGAAACAAAAATCAAAAAGGGTTAAATATATCAGTGAAAAGGAATAAAACCCTATCTTTAATTGGTAGTTAAAAGTAGTTAAAATTGGTAGTTATTGGGAAAAAAAAAAAAAACTTTGTATATCATAGTCGAATGATGTAAAATGCCCAATGAAACTCATAATTCGCAAATTATTAACTTTTAGTCTTGTTCCGTTCCGTTTCGCAAAGTACCATTACCCACACGGGTATTGGTATTTTGCGAAACGGAACGAAACAAAAATCAAAAAGGGTTAAATATATCAGTGAAAAGGAATAAAACCCTATCTTTAATTGGTAGTTAAAAGTAGTTAAAATTGGTAGTTATTGGGAAATTAAGAATTCAAATTTAAATTTGGAAAATCAATATAATCATAAAAGTAAATTATATGAACTTTGTATATCATAGTCGAATGATGTAAAATGCCCAATGAAACTCATAATTCGCAAATTATTAACTTTTAGTCTTGTTCCGTTCCGTTTCGCAAAGTACCATTACCCACACGGGTATTGGTATTTTGCGAAACGGAACGAAACAAAAATCAAAAAGGGTTAGATATATCAGTGAAAAGGAATAAAACCCTATCTTTAATTGGTAGTTAAAAGCATACCATTGATTAGAAATCGAGCACATTAGTACATGTATATGAACCAGAGAGCAACCTTATATGATGTACCAGTCTGGATATATAGTCTTGTAAACAGTACTTAACATAAGCTGTCCAATGATGAAACTCACACGCAGCACGTTAAAAAATGAAATAATATTCGTTTTGTTTCGTTCCGTTACGCAAATTACCATTACCTACACAGGTATTGGTACTTTGCGAAACGGAACGAAACGTGAAAAAAATCATTTACATGAAATGTTTTTCAGAAATCAATATCTAATAATCGTTTATACTTGCATGTACAATAATGATCGCAAGGATTTGCCCTCATCAACACCATAACTGGTTTCTGGGAATTCCAGACGTTTCACCCCCAAACCATTTCCTCCCCTAGACGTTTCACCCCCCAAGCTGTTTCCTCCCAAGTCGTTTCACCCCCAATTTTCAAAGATCGAGACGTTTCACCCCCACTTTATATTATACTTGTTAGTATGTATATTATTGTATTTTTTTCCTAAAAGAAGATAATGCAATTATACTATTCAATGTTATATGCTTAATTTTAAGATTAAATATATATTTATATTTAAGAGATAAAAATTAAAATGGTCTTTCATTGCATATAATCACGGACATATATACTAGATGTTATGTATGATACATCCATGATATAATCAAATACCTATTAAACATATCAGTTGATGATGTGTAATTATGTCAATGTAAGTATGATCATTTCTAATCATACTTAAGTTTTTGTAAGTCTTGAATGAATCAAATATGTTGAAGTGTGTGTGTGTGTGAAATGAAAATATGATATAAAAAATAACAAGAATTTTAATAAAAAAAATAAACAACACAAATACATATTTACAAGATTAACAATTGAAAAGTCCAGGAAAACTCTTATTTTCTTACATAGTTAGATATTAACCATGGCTTTCTGTTTATTGAAATATAAATTAATCATGTCTTGGTATAACTTACATAACATGTGCAATACATCTATGATACTCTTTAATCACCATTTCTTACATGATGCACACACTAGAGTAGTAAACAGAGGTTAAATTAAAATTTAGATTTCCTTAAAAATATTTGTTAATATTTATATTTTTATCGTATTTTGCACTTGTCTAGAGATTTAAGAGTCTTTTTTCTGACAGCTTACTAATTCGTATATAAAAGTTATGTACAAAATGATGATTTACATGAACCCCACTTTCGTAAGACTTTTGCCTCATCGTTTAACATTTAAACCTCACTATGAATTAAATGTGAATATCTACCAAATGCTGATGAGCGATGTATACTGGTAAAAATAAAAATAACACTGAATGAACTTGGTCTACGACACGTGTGGTTATACCAGAATAAATTGTGTCATAAATTTAGGAAATATAATTTAAATTTTTTTTATAAAAAAACTGGTTTTCTAACGTAAATAACTCAAATAGATTAGAAATGTATCATTTGTTTAAGCATGATTTTTGTTTGGAAAAATACTTACAGAAAATAAATTTAAATAAATTTAGAATAGCCTTAACAAAATTTAAAATATATTCGCTCGACCTATCAATAAAAAAAAGGCAGACACAATTAATCCCGTTTTTTACTAGTAATAATAATAATAATTATATCATATCACTAGTATCTTTAGTAAGATTTACTATTACAAGAGTTCGACTATATCACCATATTGCAAAAAGTATCATGTATTGGCTATAAATGTGTATTGTAGAATTTTATGCAAAATAATGAATATGTTGTAATGTAAAATAGTGTAAATGTGTATTGGCTATAAACATGTGTAATATGTTTAATGCTGAATAAACAGATTAAAGAGTTCTATTCATTAAATAATTGCTAATCTGATGTGCTTATTGGCCACACTTAACGGCACGTGTCACTTAACTGCTACTGTGTATAGTGGAGTCATCCATCCGACATGCTTAATGACACAGTCGCACAAGGTGCTTGACAATAATTATGTAATAGAATGCAATCCTTTTTTTTTTTTTTTTGATTTTTACACGTCTGATTTTTATAATAATCATTTATTTTTTATTCAAAGGTCATTGACATTATCATAAATATGTCGATTTTTAAATTATGGGAAGATTATATTATACTTGGAAAATACGTAAATTATCTTTTTTAGTGATACTGTCAGTACTATTCCACAACTTTTGTATTTAACAATGTCATTAAATAACTAAATATATATACAATAATTTCTACCCAAAGGACTTCAAATAAAAATAATAAAAAAAATATGTGGGAAAATATGTTTTAAAATACATATAAATAAACAATGCATTTAAAAGTTATTGAATTGGTGTTTTTTCTCATGTGTTTTTTTCTCATCTAATACATGTGCACAAGATCACATTAACCTTTCAAAGTCTTAATTGCATTGTTTATTACCTTTAACACTATCACCTTTTTACTCTCACACCTTTATTTTCAGATCATTAAACCCAATCTTATAAATAACATCAAAGTGGGTGCCTTCAAATGCAATTATAAACAATTAAATTAAAACATTAATGAAATCAAAATATTAAGTAACAACATTTTTTTTATCTAATCACACTTTAGCACTTATCAAATTTAACGTAATTATTGATTAATTCTGTAATTTATTAATTGTAAATGTATATTCAGTAAAGACAACTTACCGTAATTTGAATAACATTCTATAAAAATATTGAATTAGGATAATATAAAGTAATTCAATCAAATGCTTAAATAAAATAAAAGAGGGGAGGAAACGACCTGTTATATGCTCAAATACAGGACGTTTCACCCCCAATTTGAGGGTGAAACGTCTTGGGAGGAAACGACTGGGGAGGAAACGACTTGGGGGTGAAACGTCTGACAACCGTTTCTGGTACACTTTACTAAAGGGTAAAGTTTGTTATTTAACGTGGCTAGTCGACGAAAGTCCCCGCTTTGAACGGATAGAACAACTTTCTAGCCGTGCCCAAGGCAGGCTTCATATACCTCTCCAGCATCAAGTCTAGGCCGATACTGCTGGAAGCAATCACCGAGCACTGAACACTAGTCGTGATATCAACTGCGGCCGGGAATCAAACCCGCATCACTGGTGTTGTATTCCAACCTTATAACCACTGCGCTACTGACTACCTATATTTTAACAATGTACATACTCTCATACTTTCATAGATACACGTATCTTCATTAAATAACCTTGACATGCAATACTGCCGGGCATATTGAAAATATATACATATGTATGTAGTTATCATTGCCGAGCCTTGACCCGCAATTCGACTTTCTAAATGTATTTTATCAGATTATAAGAAAAAATAATGTTTGTGAAGAGAAGACTTTTTACATATTTACTTGCATGTACATGCGTGTTTTAAAATACGATTATTCTTCTAACTACACTGACCGTTGTTGTTGTCAACATCTTAAATTACATAATACGTATGTAACCAAATTAGCCCGTTCTCTATCGTTTCGCAAAGTACCAATACCCACACAGGTATTGGTATTTTGCGGAACGGAACGAAACGAGACAATGTATATTAATAAAAATGAAAATTATCAGGAATATCAGATAATAGTTTGAACAACAGTCGAGCCTGGATCTGCAACTCATCTTTTTATGTATCAAGGAGAATTTATATGTTTGTGTTCCATGCATGTAATTGCTTGTTATGAAATATGATTTACATATTCTTAATTGAATTCATACTGTCAGCATTTTGAATAACATAAAACATTTGTAACCAAATTTTTATATTTTGTTTCGTTCCGTTTCGCAAAGTACCAATACCCACACCGGAATTGGTACTTTGCGAAACGAAACGGAACGAGCAAATTTTAATATGTTCAAGAATTATATATTTAAATATATTTATTTGTAGCCCTGTCGAGCTTCGATCTGCAACTTGTCTTTTTATGTATGAAGATTACAGGAAAATCATAGTCCTGAATGCTTTATATGTATTTCTTTGCATGTAACTGCTTGTACTGAAATTAGCGTCTGAAAATAAGAGAGAAATAAAGAATCCCTAAACAAGGTACATAACAACACAATTAAAATGTTACAGGCTCGAATTGATTGAGCCTGTTTATGGACATATATTTCCCATCTCGTTTCGTTCCGTTTCGCAAAGTACCAATACCCACACAGGTATTGGTACTTTGCGAAACGGACCGGAACAAGAACATTTTTATGTATTTATACATGAAATATTTCAGGCATTCATATTTTATAACCGTTTAGGGTTGCCTGTACAACACTGGTCGAACCTTGATTGGTAAAATCATTGATTGGTAAAATCATTGTTTTTCAAGTAATTGCCTTTAAAAGTCATAATCCGAAATTACTGATACAATACTGTAACTTTATACATGCCTACGTACCATCATAGAGACATATACCTTGCTAAGATATCTCGACATGTTATAGAGCCGCACATTATCGAATTAAAATAAATCTTATCCTATCTTACATATTAAATAATAATTCATTCATGAATGTATACATGTGTAACTGCCTTGCCGTGCCGCATCCGAAAGTTTAGATAAATATGATTCTTCATGTCGGCATATTGAATTAATTTACATCATACATATATAACCAAATTAGCCCGTTCTCCTCTCGTTTCGTTCCGTTTCGCAAAGTACCAATACCCACACCGGTATTGGTACTTTGCGAAACGAAACGGAACGAGCAAATTTTAATATGTTCAAGGATTATATATTTAAATATATTTATTTGTAGCCCTGTCGAGCTTCGATCTGCAACTTGTCTTTTTATGTATGAAGATTACAGGAAAATCTGTATGTTCGTGACATAGTCCTGAATGCTTTATATGTATTTCTTTGCATGTAACTGCTTGTACTGAAATTAGCGTCTGAAAATAAGAGAGAAAGAATCCCTAAACAAGGTACATAACAACACAATTAAAATGTTACAGGCTCGAATTGATTGAGCCTGTTTATGGACATATATTTCCCCATCTCGTTTCGTTCCGTTTCGCAAAGTACCAATACCCACACAGGTATTGGTACTTTGCGAAACGGAACGGAACAAGAACATTTTTATGTATTTATACATGGAATATTTCAGGCATTCATATTTTATAACCGTTTAGGGTTGCCTGTACAACACTGGTCGAACCTTGATTGGTAAAATCATTGTTTTTCAAGTAATTGCCTTTAAAACAGTCATAATCCGAAATTACTGATACAATACTGTAACTTTATACATGCCTACGTACCATCATAGAGACATATACCTTGCTAAGATATCTCGACATGTTATAGAGCCGCACATTATCGAATTAAAATAAATCTTATCCTATCTTACATATCAAATAATAATTCATTCATGAATGTATACATAACCTTAAATTTAAAAAAATTTACATACATAATAACCAAATACCCTTCTCCTTTCGTTCCGTTTCGCAAAGTACCAATACCCACACCGGTATTGGTATTTTGCGAAACGAAACGGAACGAGATTTTTTGTAAATATAGGCAAGGAATTCATATATAATAATCGGTTATGCTTGCATGGATCTGCAAGACCTTTTTTAGCTTTAAAAAATACGTGTCAATAAACACACTGTAATTATACACACGTATACGTACCTTCATAGATATATGTACCTTTATTAGATATCTGGACATCGACATGCACTTAAGGGCCTCCATGGCCGAGTGTTAAATGTCGGTGACTTCAAACCACTTACCACAAACCATTGATTGGGTTCGAGCTTCAGTCGGGGCGTTGAATTCTTCATGTGAGGAAGCTATCTAGCTGGCTTGCGGAAGGTCGGTGGTTCTACACAGGTGTCTTCACGTGATGAAATAATGCACGGACGGTTACCTGGGTTCTTTCTCCACCATCCATGCTGGAAAGTGGCCATATGACCAATAATTGTATCTGCGCGACGTTAAACCCAACAAATAAATTGACATGTAATAGAGTCGCACATAATTCTTTGTTGTCCGTATTGTTTCAATCTAAATTTATCTTGTATATTGTTGTATGTTAATGCATAATTTATAATGCTTACATCTCTGTATGTATGCTTTTTCTATTTTCATTACTTCGTTTAAGTGTACAAGTATTTATCATGCAATTATTTTCAAAGGCTAGTTAATAGAAATATAAAATAAATAATATGTCGTTCATTAATAACTCATACAGGGAGAAATGTTCTGTGTGAAAGTTTAGGGGGGGGTGCTGATTATAATAATGGAAAGAAAAAACGTCAGCGTCTCCCACGGATAACAAACGATGAGAAAAAAAAAGAGAAAAAAAGAGAATTATAAAAGACAAAAAAAACCCATCGACTACATAACCCCATTTAATGAGAGAAAAACAGTTCTAAACAGAGATAAAAGAATGATGACAACGATTATTATATTGAGTTCTTTTCTTTACGACATAAAAAAATCTCGTTTCGCAGAGTACGAATACCCACACAGGTATTGGTACTTTGCTAAAAGAAACGGAACAATATTTATATTATAGGAATACTTTTCGCATATAGTTCCTTGCATATAACTGCTATTAATAACATTATTATTCTTCTTTTTATTTTGCAATTCTTACTGTCGGCATCTTGAATTACATCTTGAAAAACAAATTAGCTTTTTCTATCATTTCGTTTGTTCCATCGCGTTGGAGTTAAATTAAATTCATTATATAATAACGATTTGTACCAAAAGTTGTACAAGTTGCACACCTCCGATTTTAATCCCGGCTCTGCACAACAATTGCAGAGTTATCGTCCCTGAAATAGTTAAAAATACTGTTTTCATCTTGCTACGCACCTTACTTAAAAAGTTTTGAGGTAAATTGATACAACCTTGCATGAGTCATGATATGCACTGGCGCATCTATTACACTCCCTATTTCTAGAGTTATAGCCCCTGCAACGGTCAAATTTGCCCATTTTCACCTTACGGACCTATTATTATATAATTGTGGTAACCTTGGGTGTATTTTATCATGATATGAACTTACGCACATATTTCTCACCGGGGTGTCTGATAAAATTCAATAAAAGACCGAAATAATACAAATTGGGATTCTAAAATATATTGAATAAAAAATGTTTGCTGTGGTTTCAAACAATTACATCGTACCCGAAAAGAACTTGCGATAGGTACTTATCAAATGGGCTTCGCGCTCTGTTTACTAGTAACCGGGAATGTAAAATTATATACCCAAGTCCCAGTCAAATCATCAAATACCATGTCACTTATGTAAATGATCTCATCCGAAGGTCACTATTAAGAGGTCAAAGTATATCTATAAATGTTTTGTTTCTTCAAAGTTATGCAAATCATTTGAATAATAAGTATATATCATTCATAATTAAATAACATTCCTAACAGAAGTATAATTCCACTTTGGCTCTTCTACATTGATTATGGTTGTATTTGATACGCTGGATCACGAATAGTTACATCCGTGTTAGGTTTAAAATAATGGCCCCTAATAGGGAACAAGAGCCACCATTTGAACAAATTTAGGAAAAGATCCTGCAAACTTTTAACTAAGTTTGATGACGCTCTGTGAAATGGTTCATAAGAAGAATTTGTATTGGCCACCCATGTTAATAGACACTACGACTACAATTCATTTTTCTATGAAAAAGTCAGCACGTGAAGTTGAATACATCTCTCAATAATTTCTTGTGACTGTCTTTCAATTCAATCTGGTCATGATTAATCAATCCATTCCAAAAATATGAATGCCTGGTTAACACACACGCTCTCTTCAGACAGTAGAAACGTTTAGCTAAACGTTTAAACGTGCACTTTTTTACAGTCTTTCCATCTTCTTTGACAGGATAACTGTAACGTTCCTTGTGGGTAAAAATGACATCGTAAGGTTCCATTGCCTTTTTCGAAATGGTACAATTGCAGGATATGCAAGTCAGTTGCTCGTTTGGTCGTACAACAGAGTGTGCATACTCTAACACAAAAGGCTCATCATTGTGCCAGATTTCTGTGTACTGAAATGGTCTCTGCTCATTTAGATTTAACTCGTCTGTACCCGAGGCTGAAAACGATCTTATTATTTCAGTTTCGATTGGAGATTTGAAGATGTTCTGTTTCCCTTTTCGTGGTTTCTTTACTCGTTTCTCTCCAGAAGACGGACTGATATGTCTTTTTACGGCTTTTGAAGGGTCATAACAACGACTTTTAAGAAAATCAAAAACTGAATATGTATTGTCAGCTATTACTAATGCGTGACTACAAATTGAAACTTTTTTATAGAAGTCACAAGTGCACTCGAATTTGCACCCATGTCTTCGTACAATGTATACCTTTTTGTCATAGATGATGCATGTACTATTTTCGTCAATATCGCTTATTCGAGCATGAGAAACCACTCTTTCAGTTTTCTCCCAAATCTCATTTATGAGACTTCGAGGGATATTTTGAATATACTCAATGCACTCCTCTGGCTGAACCGACAATTTTTTTGTCACAGTGTGATTGTCATTTTCCAAAGTACTTGGTGACAAAAGTTTTTTTACATGTTGCTGTCTTTGCTCTGGTGTCATTGTTAGCCATCTTGATGGTTGTACTTCAAAGTGTTTGAATTCCTCAGATAATCCATATTCTCCTTGACAAGAAATTGCCTTTATGCATTCTCTTTCCTGTGGGAGGACAATCTTGGTATATACAACATCATGTACCGCAGCTTGGTCAACAAATCCTCCAATGGCCTGTTTCAAAACGTTATTGATAGACTCTGCCCTTTGATTCTCATATTTATTTGGTGGATTTCCTAGGCCGCCCGCAATTCGCACTTCTCGCCCCATACACTTTAAATTGTTTTCTTTTAAACTTCTGATTTTCATCCCCTTCGACTCAAAGTATTGCTTAAATTGTTGAGGCCATGCTTTCGATATATTTTGGTAATGTCTTTCAAAATCGTTAGTCTCAGAGTCTACAAGCCCGTGCACTCGAACGGATTGGTATTCATGACCCAATACGTCATTAATTATCTTCTCTTGGTTTTCGACTTTCATCTGATTAAGTTGTGCTTTCAAATCATCTTTTACATGATTGAAGCATCTAAGGTGTACATTTCCAGCTTCAAGTGGATAGACATCCTCAAATCCCTTTTCAAGAGCCACCTCTCCATCCGTTCCATAAATTAAGTTTTTAACTCCATTTTTCTTAAGCTGACTTGACAAGTAAGTATAATCTTGTAGCGTTCTTGTGGTGCTGGTCATCATTCCAATAAATATCGAGGGGTGTCTCGAAAGGTGATTCTTGAAAACAAATGCCGGGTGAGCCATAGACATGCACGTTGTGTAAAATGGCTCCACTTTGTATGTCATATCAATCGCAAGTTGAGCTTTGTGACTTGATGATTTAGAGCAATATATCTTCACCATGTTCAGATTGTTGGTCGTTGCTGCGAACGTATTTGGTGTAATTTTCCCCTTCATTTCTCTGAATGAAAAATCGATATCCCTTAAAAACTTCTGAGCATCCATAGACAGGATTAATTTCTGAAAGTCAGCTGTTTTCACAGGGCCTGTATTTCGCGATTTTGTAGCTGTTGGTATTTTCTTCTTTATGTTGTATATTTGTTGTCTGTTCTGTGGCAGATCTCCAAGGGTTGCATCATTCATTAAATTTTCATTTTCAGAATCTATCAAATTTATCACTTCCTTCGCTGAACGGTTCTCTGAAAGATTTCTGCTCTTTTCCATAACTGAAGACTTGGTCCTTATGTAAACGTTACGAGATTTGCTATTTTTATGCGGTTTTAAACGAATACTCCAATTTCCTAAGTACTGTACTAGGGCATACCGCGCTAAGTTGCCATTTTCATACACAAGGGAAATGATTCTCTCTTGTTTCCCATCCCCTATATCATTTTTAATACTGTATTTCCTTTTAATAATGAAGTTTAATTCATCCCTCTGAAGATCCTGTGTCATGTTTTTCTTTATTCTTGTTATAACTTTTGTTCCTGCCAATTTTCCTTCGGAAACTATTGCCTTTACCAAAACTGACGGAGAAGAATGTGAATCATATGTACCAGAGTTATCACATGTAAGGTCCTTCACGTTAACATTCTTTACATCAATGACAAATACTGAATTGCTTTTTGGAAGAGGTATCTTGGTGCATATTTTGTTTTCATCATGACTTTGAAACACACAAATACTCAGAATGTCTGCAAGACTCAGTCCAATTTTTCTTTCATCGTACAGCTGTTTGTCAATTGTACAGCTTGAACAATCGGCTTCTTCAACACTTGGATGGGAACTGCAGTATGGATAAGAATTCTCTAAGTTATCTTGCTTATGTGGAACCCGTGACTTTATCCTTTTTGAAGCCACATACTCATCAACTTCATATGCGATCGTTCCTTCTTCATCTGACAAATCCACCAAAATGAACACTTCCGATAATATTTCAATATCACATATGTGAAGATCTACTTGTTGAAGATCACCTTCGGATGATAATAGCTTTAACAGCTGGGTGGTAAGATTTTCCAGGTCATCAAAATGGAACACACCTGCAGTACCTTCTATACAAACATCTCCTTCGGCATTGCAAGAGTGTGGGTCAAACAAACTAAACATACAGTTTTGAAAAACTATTGATCGGCATTTATCACCCATTCTGCAGAGTAATAAAGCTCGCTCTTTGTTCTTAAATACATGCTGTAAGGTGCCCCTTATGTCTTTTGCTAAACAACAGATAAGATTGTTTGTCACGCCAGTGCTTGCCTTCAGACATGCCCCATGAAATACAATTTGCACCTCCCCTGGTAACTCATCTGCATCTAACTTTCCCTCGTTTCTTTGATATGGCCAACCTTTGCCCCGCAGTGTGTCTATGTGCAATTGATCTCCAGCTCTGACGATACTGTTGATGTCATTTCTTGTCCAGATATCCGGATTTTTATACACTGCGGCTATCAATGAAACTAAACATATGCTGCTGCACTGTGTTCCAGCAGCAGCATGTTGAAACACATCAGATGAGGCTTGATGAAAGTCACCCATTGTCACATGCTCAATACGTGGAAAACCCTGTAATATTGTAACAAAGATGTAAATTAAATATTTTAATAAATGTATCACATGTCTCTATCATATCACTGTCAAAATAACATTTTGATTGTTTACATAAACATGATGAAAACTTTAATTAGTGATACATCATTGTATTTATTAAATGACAGTATAATGTTTTTATAGCAAGTAACAAAAAAAAAAACCTTTTCTTTTTGTGATAAGATATTTATAATATTAAAAATGTGATCTGGGGAAGAGGACCATCACAGGGATGGATCAAGAAAGTTTTGGCTTGGGTTGGGTTTTATGTTTGAAAGACCAAACTACATCCTTTAAGGGGTGGGGGTCTGGGGGTCTTCCCCCATGAAAAAATGAAACCTGGTGCATTTTAAGTGCACATCTTGAAATGGAGTGTCTACATATTTTTTCACAAAATTTCAGACTTTATTAAAATTGTGTTGAAATTACATTTTATTTCTTCCAAAAGTGGAAAAATAATCTTAATGTTTACTGATTTCTAGGGTAAAACTATGATTTTCAAAGAATTTTTCAGATAGGCAGATGCCTTTATAAATGGTCCTTCTATAGAAAGAACAAGATATGTCACAGAATCTGAATGTGACGGATGCCCCGAAAGTACATGTTCCTAGTTTTGAAACATTTCCCTGACATTTAAATAGACTTTTCAATGAAGTGGAAAAACAAAAGAAATGAAGTGTAAACAAGGGTCAGGACTGCCACAAAACTAAACTAAAATTAACCCAATTTTTACCTTTGAACTCTAAGTGTGACCTTGACATAGAAGTTACAGACCTTAATCTTTTGCATGACACATTGTTTCATGATTGTGAACATTTGTGTTGAATTACTTTAAAATCCATCATAGAATGACAAAGTAATGAAGTAAAAACAAAATATAAACCCCATTTTTGATCTTTGAACTTAAGTGTGACCTTGGCATTGGAGCTACAGACATAAATCTTTTGCATGACACATCATCTCATAATGGAGAACATTTGTGTTGAATTATTTTTAAATCCCTCAAGGAATTACAGAGATATTGAGTGGAAACAAAAATATACCCCATTTTTGACATTTGACCCCAAAGTGTGACCTTGACCTTGGAGCTAAAGACCAGTGCGTCACGCAGGGCACATTGTCTCATGGTGGTGAATATTTCTATTAACTATTATCAAAATCCATCAAGGAATGACAAAGTTATAGTGCAGACACGAAATCCAGACAGACAGACAGACGGACAGATTGACGGTTCGACTACGATATGCCCAACCCTTCATGGGCATAAAAAGCCCTTATAATATATAAACACTATATACATACATATATATACCAACTAGAACTATCACTAAATGTGATTAATACCCCCCGCAATACTGCTTTAGAAATGATGAAGTTATTAGGATTAAGAAGAAGAGTATGAAAAAGACATTTTTACATTAGTTTTTTTTCCAGATTTTTGGCCGGGTTACACAGGTTGTGCTTGACCATTGTATGAAATTGTTTTGAATTCTAACCAGTAGTTTTAAAGTTAAGCTCCGGACAAGGAAAAGTAACAAAGGGCAATAACTCTGTAATTACAATAGATAGAGTTATGGTTCTTGTGCACTGCACTTCCTCTTATTGTGCTTGACCATTGTATGAAATTGTTTTGAAATCCAATCAGTACTTTACAACTTATACTCCGGACACTGTTACAAGTTATACTCCGGACAAGGAAAAAAAATACAAAGGGCAATAACTCTGTAATTACTCTAGATAGAGTTATGGTTCTTGTGCACTGCACTTCCTCATATTGTGGTTGACCATTGTATGAAATTGTTTTGAAATCCAACTTGTACTTTTCAAGTTATGCTCCGGACAAGGAAAAGTAACAAAGGGCAACAACTCTGTAATAAGTCAAGATGGAGTTATGGTTCTTGTGCACTGCACTTCCTCTCCATGTGCTTGATCATTGCATGAAGTTGTATTGAATTCCAATAACGCAACGGACCGCTGGACCGACCGACCGACCAACCAACCGACCGACCATCGGGTGACTCCTATACACCCCCCCAAACTTCGTTTCGGGGGTATAAAAATCATCATCACATTCAAGGGGGACTTTTTATAATTTACTAGTACATATATTTCAATCTACTATGATTACTAGCTTATTAAATTTATTCAGTATTATGTAGACAATTAATGTGCCTCTACATTGACCAAGAGTAATCTACGACACAGACATTATGTTGACAAATTGCCTAGAGGCAGTGTTTTGACTGAAAGAATTTTATGACAGGAAACTCAGCAGGGGTCCAGGCCCCAATAAACAAGGATTTATTGACTTACATGTATCCTAAGTCAGTTCTTGCTAATATTTCACTGTCAATGTGCCTTTTTTTTTTTACAGAAAAAAAAAATAGGCCAGGGTGTCTGAGGGGCTTTACCAAACTAACCCCCCACCCCCCGTTCATCCTGGCCTGCATCAGGTCCCTAATCCCTCACATGTACTCCATATGATTTATGAGAAGAAGATTAATGAAGTTTTAAAGAACTAAATAAATCTATGTAACTACAATTATGCAACTACAGAGGATGACACTAAATAAAGATACATAGTTTCAGAGGATAATATTTTCAAAGTTTTTACTATACAAGTCTATGTGCCCCAAGTGAAGATCAATTTAACCCCGTGTGTCATGATTTGAACAAACTTTATAATGGGACATTAGATTATTGTCCATGCAAAATATTAAAAAAAAGCTATTTGCCTTATGGTTTCCAAAGAGAAGAGTTTGAAACATTTTACTATACAAATCAATATAAACTATTTGACCCTGGGGCAGGGCCTTCGGGAGCCAAGATTTGAACAAACTTGAAATAATTCTACTAGATAATTGTACATTTCAAAGTATCTTAGCTTCATAGTTTTATGATTTTTGAAGATTTTACTATAAGTTTCATTAAAGTTTCATAACTGCGTAAAAGTATGTTCACTGTATGGGGCCAATTTCATCTAGGGGGTCATGCTTACAAACTTTGTAGGGACAAAATTGAAATAGTGGAGGTAAAAATCATCAAACTTTCAACGAACAAATAAATCTGAAACATGTGTCTTATCAACATTGGTATATCAATGATTACCTGAAACTTTTCAGTTTGTTTACCAGATTTCAGCCCTGTACTTGAGTTCGGGGAATCTGTAAAGTTAAACAACAAAATAAGTATAATGATTAACCATTTAGAAATCATATTTATGCTTTAGTTTGAAACAAGTACGCAAAATGTACATACTTATGGTAGTGATGGTCTAATAGGAACGGTTTTTGAAATGGTTTAATTTGCAGGCATAGTTTTAAAGTTGAAAACATTTAAAGGTCTCCTTGGTGATGCTAAATACCAAAGCTAAATGATATTGGTCTTGTGCTGTCAAAGGGTATTTTTGAACAAGAGGGCCATCATGGCCCTAAGATCGCTCATTTGAAGTATGCTTCAGTCAACACTTGGTGAAGATTTATCAGTCGATTTAAGAAACAAGAGGGCCATGATGGCCCTAAATCGCTCAACTGAGATAAATAGCCTTCAATGCCAAACATGCTAAACATACTGCTTTAGAAATAAAGATGCTGAGTCATAAACAGTGAACTTTGAGTTTTTCAGAAATTTCTTAGAATGCAAACAAGTGAAATCAGCCGTTTTCATCATTTCAAAAGGGGAATAACTCCTGTCCAAATGGGCAAATATCAGCTGAAATTAATTTTTTTTTTATGACACTTAACATTATCACATTTTTTTTTAGAGATGATTGGTTTAGAAATAAAAATGCTAGAAGGCAAACAAAGTGAAATATAGCCTTTTTTAGCATTGAAAGGGGCATAACCCCTGACTTAATGATCCGTTTTTGACTATAATAGTACTAAGGCGAGATTTTATGGTTATAAACATTGTCATTAAGTTTGAAGGCAATTGCTTAAAAAATGAAGATGCTAGAGTGCAAACAAAGTGCAATCTGGCTTTTTTCAGGGGCGTAACTTCTGACCTGATGGTCCAATTTCAGCCATAATCAAACTTTGCCGAGATTTTATGGTTATAAACATTGTCATAAAGTTTGAAGGCAATTGCTAAAAAAATGAAGATGCTAGAGTGGAAACAAACTAATTATGGACGACAGACGGACATACGGACGGACGAACAGACATGCATCAATCCTAATAGCTTATCCTGAGCACAAGTGCTCAGGTGAGCTAAAAAGGTTGTTAAGAGGTATGAGCTCTCAATCATTTGAACAGAACTGCGAGAGGACTATATAATAATGCTGGAAACCAAGTTTGATGAAGATCCATCAATCAGTTCATGACAATAAGTCATTTATAGGTAAATGTTGTTATTTTCTAGCTCTAGGGACTCCTAAAAGTGGCCAAGTTGAATCATTTGAACAAAATTGAGAGAAGACTACATAATAATGATGCATACAAAGTTTGATAGAGATTCATATTTATAAAACTATTTACTATATATAAACTAAATAAGACTCAATCTGCCAATTGCAATTCCTTTTTCCAATGCAGGCTATTTTCTGAATCTTTTTTTTCCATTGCATCACATCATATTACCTAATGTTATTTCTTCTTCCATTTCTTGTGATCTTGTAAACTCTTCTGGTTGCACATCTTTCTCAACTGGAGACTTTGTTGGTGTTTGAGTAAAGATCGGCTGCTGCACCTGACCCGTCTGTGCTACAACAGCTGGTTGGCCTAGGCCTAATGGTTGTCGTTGTTGTAAACTGTCAGCTGTTGAACTTGACCTATAATAGGAAAAGACCTTTACAAGCTCTAAGCTTTTTCCCATCTTGGATACTTTTTTTCTTTCATATTGTATATGTTTTTGTAAATTAATTGTATTTATTATATATACCTATATAAACTCTGACAATATGGCTAAATGTACACCACAAGTAAATATGAACAGACAGAAATAACCTTTTGTATGGTATGTTCCCAGGCTTATTCCATTTAATATGCATGAACTGACACCATTCAATAACTAGCACACACATTAAGTACACTCAGATTCTACTTCAACATCAACAAACATTGAAGATTTCATTGATAACAAAACAACAAACTGAATGGTTCAGTATATACAATGACCATCAGTGATGACATGTGTAGCCTCATGAAGGCCAATTACATGTTGCAGCTACTGTGTACAAAATCATTCTTGAAACCAAAACAACCTGTGTAATATGCACAAGAATTTGAGTTATCAATCCATCCTGTAAGGTTTCATTGAAATTGCATTAGTGTTGTAACAGGATTAGTCCAGACAAATTTCCAAATTAAAATCATCAAAGGGCAAAAACTCTGACAAAAATCAATGAACTAAAAAATGTTGATGGGATGCACTAGACATGGTATTGATCATTCCCCTAAAGCTTTGATGCTGAGGAGTAATCCAGACAAACTTCTGTGTAACTGGCAACATAAAAAACACGTTTTAATTCAAGGGCAATAACTCAGCCAAAAATTATTCAAGCAAAGAGCTCATGTTATGCACAAGTACTTGACCTCTCAATCAATCCTGTAAATTTTCATTAAATTTTTAAATTCAAAAAAGGAGTAGTCCAGACAAACAAGAAATTGTCAGAAGACAATAAAGCTCGCCGAACAGGCCACTTTCCCAGAGCGCTAAAAAAGTCACTGAAATTAAACCACTGAAAACCCATTTGAGTTTTTTCTTTTCCTAGAATCCTAGAATTAAACATTTGATTTTTCAACTGAACGATTTTGTATATACTGTCAAATTATTCTGAATGTCAGACAGCTCTGGTGTGTGCATATGCAATATTATAAGGTAAACTAGAACTGTCGCCTAAGGGCTTACTAATACCCCCCCGCAAGTGTTTTTGTCAAACATGGCTTTGGAGCATGAAATCAGAATTCTTGTATGCAACACTCCATCTTAATATACAGAGGACATATGTGCCAACTACATGGAAATTCCTTTGTAACACATACCTATGGATATACCTATGTCTATGGATAAATATCATTAAGATTAAAAAATACCATCAAAGGGACATATCTTTAAAACAGGGGGAGGGGGGGGGGTAACCCAATGTTATATAGAAAAAGCGCTGCTACAATGTCTAAGGATCATTGACAGCAAGTATCATTAAAATCCTTCCAGTAGTTTAGGCGGAGTAGTCCGCAGAAGTTTGTAATGCAAAAATCATCAAAGGGGCATAACTTGGTGAATAGGGGAGGTAACTCAATGCTATATAGATAACGCGCTGCTACAATGTCTAAGGATCATTGACAGCAAGTATCATTAAAATCCTTCCAGTAGTTTAGGCGGAGTAGTCCGCAGAAGTTTGTAATGCAAAAATCATCAAAGGGGCATAAATTGGTAAATAGGGGAGGTAACCAAATGATATATAGATAACGCGCTTATACAATGTCTAAGGATCATTGCCAGCAAGTTTCATCAAAATCCTTCCAGTAGTTTAGAAGGAGTAGTCCGCAGAAGTTTGTAATGCAAAAATCATCAAAGGGGCATAAATTGGTAAATAGGGGAGGTAACCAAATGTATATAGATAACGCGCTTACAATGTCTAAGGATCATTGCAGCAAGTTCATTAAAATCCTTCCAGTAGTTTAGGGGAGTAGTCCGCAGAAGTTTGTAATGCAAAAATCATCAAAGGGGCATAACTTGGTAAATAGGGGAGGTAACTCAATGCTATATAGATAACGCGCTAATACAATGTCTAAGGATCATTGCCAGCAAGTTTCATCAAAATCCTTCCAGAAGTTTAGGAGGAGTAGTCCGCAGAATTTTGTGTCTACAGACGGACGGACGGACGGACGGACAACCTGATTCCAGTATACCCCCCCCTAACTTCGTTGCGGGGGGGTATAACAAGAGGGCCAAGATGGCCCTAAAGACGCTCACCTGAAAAAATTGCCTTCATTGCCTGTACAAGTTACATAATTGCCTGTACAAGTTGTACTGTCAGAATACATAATCTATGACATCATTTCAGTTCAATGAACAAAACAGTGCCTGTGGTTAAAATTTGAAGTCATACTTGACTGAGAGATAGTATTGCTTTAACACACAAATTTAAACATTAAAAGGTACATAACTCCTGAACTGTGGCCTTTAGTGTGTAAACAAGATTTTTCTAAGATTTGACCTATTGACCTACTTTTCAGTCCAGCCCGGCCTATTTTCGAACTGGTTCGAGATATCATCAAGACAAACATTCTGACCAAGTTTGAGGAAGATTGGATTAAAATTGTAGCCTCTAGTGTGTAAACAAGATTTTTCTAAGATTTAACCTACTGACCTACTTTTTGATCCAACCTGACCCATTTTCAAAAGGGTTCAAGATATCATCAAGACAAACATTCTGACCAAGTTTGAAGAAGATTGGATCAAAATTGTGGCCTCTAGTGTGTAAACAAGATTTTTCTAAGATTTGACCTACTGACCTACTTTTTGATCCAACCTGACCCATTGTCGAAAGGGTTCAAGATATCATCAAGACAAACATTCTGACCAAGTTTGAGGAAGATTGGATCAAAATTGTGGCCTCTAGTGTGTAAACAAGATCTTTCTAAGATTTGACCTACTGACCTACTTTTTGATCCAACCTGACCCATTTTTGAAAGGGTTCAAGGTATCATCCAAAAAATATTTTGACCAAGTTTGAGGAAGATTGGATCAAAATTGTGGCCTCTAGTGTGTAAACATCAAAATTGTTGACGGACGACTGACGACGGACGACGGACAATCAAGTATCCCAAAAGCTCACCCTGAGCTATGCTCAGGTGAGCTAAAAAATAAATGAATAAATAAAAAAATAAAAAATAAAAACGAGATCACCGCAAGCTAGCATGAACAATTTTTTTGCATTGTTCCCCCCCCCCCCCCACCAAAATCTAAGTCAAAAAGTGGCTATAACTGTGTCAAACAAGAGGGCCATGATTGCCCTAAATCGCTCACCTGACATAAATAGCCTTCAATGCAAAACATGCTAAACATACTGCTATAGAAATAGAGATGCTAAGGCGTAAACAGTGAGGTTTTCAGAAATTTCTTAGAGTGCAAACAAAGCCAAATAAGCCATTTTTATCATTTCAAAAGGGGCATAACTCCTGTCCTAATGGCAAATATCAGCCAAATTTCATATTTTATGACACTTAACATTGTCACAAATTTTAGAGATGATTGGGTAAGAAATAAAGTGCTAGAAGGCAAACAATGTGAAATATAACCCTTTTAGCATTGAAAGGGGCATAACCCCAACTTAATGGTCCAATTTTGACTTAAGTCAAACTAAGTCGAGATTTTATGGTTATAAACATTGTCATAAAGTTTGAAGGCAATTGCTTAAAAAATGAAGATGCTAGAGTGCAAACAAAGTGAAATCTGGCTTTTTTCAATATTAAAAGGGGCGTAACTCCTGACCTAATGGACCAATTTCAGCCATAATCAAACTTAGCCGAGATTTTATGGTTATAAACATTGTCATAAAGTTTGAAAATGATTGCTTAAAAAATGAAGAGGCTAGAGTGCAAACAAACTAATTAAGGACGACGGACGGACGACGGACATTCATCGATCCTGATAGCTCATCCTGAGCACACGTGCTCAGGTGAGCTAAAAATTATTGATGCTGCTAAAAATCAAACAAGACCTTCATCTCATCATGATAAACTTGAGGGACAAACATTCCTGAAAAGTGTCAACCTATTTATGAGTAATTACACCAACAAAATGATTTTTTGTGCAAGTTCTCAGTTGATTAGGGGTCATAACTATGTAAAAAATGTACGGCTTTTGTCCTATGTCAAACTTGACCTTCATTTCATTGGAATAAACATGAGTCCGAATAATTTTTTAAACATGTCAATCTATGCAGGAGTCAACACATGGACAAGGTTTTTTTTTTTTTAACAAATTCTAAGTAAAAAAGGGGCCATAAGTTTACTATGTCAAAAATAAGCCGATTTTGTCCAACATCTAACTTGAACTTCATTTTATTGATATAAACATGTGTACCAAAAATTATTCAAATCTGTCTATCTGTTCTAGAGTAATTGCATGGACAAGGTGTTTTTTACAAATTCTAGGTCGAAAAGGGGCCATAACTATGTAAAAAAATAGCGGATTTTGTCAAACATCGAACTTGACTTTCATTTTATTTATATAAACATGTGTACCAAAAATTATTCAATCTGTCTATCTGTTCAGAGTATTGCTGGACAAGGTGTTTTTACAAATTTTAAGTCGAAAAGGGGCCATAACTATGTCAAAAAATTGCGGATTTTGTCCAACATCGAACTTGACCTTCATTTCATTGGAATAAACATGAGTACAAATAACTTTTTAAACATGTCAATCTATGCAGGAGTCAACACATGGACAAGGTTGTTTTTTTTTTAACAAATTCTAAGTAAAAATGGGGCCATAAGTTTACTATGTCAAAAATAAGCCAATTTTGTCCAACATCTAACTTGAACTTCATTTTATTGATATAAACATGTGTACCAAAAATTATTCAAATCTGTCTATCTGTTCTAGAGTAATTGCATGGACAAGGTGTTTTTTACAAATTCTAGGTCGAAAAGGGGCCATAACTATGTAAAATATTAGCGGATTTTGTCTTTTTCCCGGCGAGCTAAAGAACAAGATGTCATTTGTTGATACGAATGATAGGGCTTTCTGCAACATTTGTAATATACATATTTGAAGCCAATGTCAATTGTGACCCAGAGACATATTCAATGACAAAATATCAACTTTGTATCCCATATAGGATCGACTGTATAAACATATTAAATTAGATGTCCTTGGTTCGAATCTTGGATTCGCCATTAAACCTTGGTCTTTTCAATTTATGAAAAACAGGTACCGGGATGAACAACTTAAACTTAATAACATATTCTGTGAAAATTTGATGCAAATCGGTTCATCAATAATGGCTCGGAACCATGTACAAACTTTTGTAGCCAATTTCTAATGTGACTAGGCCTTTGATAATCATTAATTTCAAAATTTTCACGTCTGAAGAATATGTCATTAAATTTTCAAGGCCCTTTGACAATTTCAACATATAAAAATTATCTTATTAGAAATACATTTTCATATAATGACGTCACGTGACGTCATATGATGTTTATTTTCACAAAATGTTTAAGACACCCACAGACCTACATACTGATCAAATATCAACTTTCTATCTCAAACAGGACCGATCTTATAAGCATTTAAAAATTAACGTCCGTGGTTCGAATCTTGGATTTGCCATACATCCTTGGACTTTTCGAATTTTGAAGAACGGGCACAGGGATGCACAATAAGAACCTAATATTAACATTCTGTTGAAATTTTATGAAAATCGGCCCACTGATAATGGCTCTGGAATGCGTACAAACTTTCGTAGCCAATTTCAAGTTTGGTGTCATATGACATCATAGGCTTATGAAAATCGATTCAATCAAAATTTCAGCATCTAAATCAGAAGTCATTAAATTTTCATTGCCCTTCAACAATTTCAACATATAGAAATTTTCTTATTAATATTAGAAATAAATTTTCATACAATGACGTCATACAATGACGTCATTTGACATTCATTTTCACAAAATGTTTTAGACAAACAGAGACCTTTAAACTGACCAAATATCAACTTTCTATCTCAAATAGAACCCAATTTATAAGCATTTATAAATTGACGTCCTTGGTTTGAATCTAGGTTTGGCCATAGCACTTTGGACTTTTCAAATTTTGAAAAACGAATAACGGGATGCACAACTAGAACCTAATATACACTTTCTGTGAAAATTTGATGAAAATCAGTCCATTATTTATTAACAATGGCTGTAGACAGTGTACAAACTGTTGTAGCCAATATCAATTGTGACGTCATATGAGGTCATAGGCATATGAAAATCATAGAAATCAAAATCCCCCCACATGACTAATATGCCATAAAATTTTCATTATCCTGGGACCATGGCAACTTACTTAAATAAACGCCTAGTTTGGGAGGAAGAAAAGAATAATAATAAACATAACAAACCCAATAGGACATGCTGCCGAAAGGGCAGAAAGTCCTAATAAACATAACAAACAAAAAATATGCATAGAGGTCCCATGTGTTGCAACTGAAGTCACTTGTTCTGAAGGGAGAAGCCTGATATTTATATATGTATAGTAGAAAAGTTAATTTTAGAAATATGAATTGATAGAAAATAATTCCATACATTGGGCAGAAAATCCTAAAAATAATAATAATTAAAGGGCCATAACTCTGACAAAAATTATTGAACCATGAAAAGCTGATGATATGCAACTAGACTTGGTACTGATCATTCCTGTAAAGTTTGGATGAAATTGCACCAGTAGTTTATGAGGAGTAGTGGTAAAAGTTTTGTGGCGGATGGACAGATGAACAGACAGACGGACATACTAACGAGAGGACACATATTGGGTACTTCTTTTGTTTAAAGTACCCAATATGACCATAAAAGTACCCAGCAGTACTGACGGAATGAATAGAATTAACTGGTACCTATTGTTCTTGATACCCAACAAGCATACTCTGGTTTGCTTAGATGGACAGATGAAGGAGAAGTGATCCCTATATGTCGCAACTACTCCATGGAGGCGACACAAAAATAGTAATAACAAAAGTAGCTAGATCTGGGATTTTGTATTTGGCTCTCTTGTATTTTGCCAGGTCGGATTGCACTTTCGTGTGATCAGATCTGGCTAAATCCACCCGAGTCCAATACAGCTTCTGAGATCACGCCTATATTATAATAACCCTATTGTTTTATACAAGTATATTGTTTGAAAGAAACTGTTTTAACTAACCTTGACCTGACAGCTGTTGTTGAAAACCAGTTTGTGACAGACTCTGACCTTTCTGTGGTGGGAAAACTGTCTGCTGACCGTGGCTCCCCTGATAACTTGGAGCCCCTTGCAACCGGGACTGACTCTGTGAGCCCTGATGGGAATTCTGGTATTTGACATACTGCAACCCTTCCTGTTGTTGTTCAACCTGTATAGGCAATAGATCTTATTATATACTCAAATAGCTATTTTCATTAAAATTTTAGAAAAACCAGTTCGTAGAACTTATATGAATCATTTTCAAGACTCTTCCACATGGAAACAGCATAGATGAAATAGTGGTTATGCCGACTTAAGCAGTTTTGTCTAAATACAACATGGTAGGGCTGGAACTCATGACATTCCCACTATGAAGTGACAGCTTGGTAATTTTACAAAGTAGGAAAAAAGTAAACATACAATGGTAGTTTGTAGGCTGCATTTATGTTTATTGAGCAAAGTACACTGCTTAAATCTTAGTCAAATCTTAATACAACAATCATGTGTAAAACATTACTCTGAATGAAAATTCCTCATTCTTTTCAAATAAGCTATATAGAAAGCCTTTGAAAGTTGGCTAGAATTAAATTCAAAGCACTTTACCGGATATTGTTGCTGACTAGCTTGTGGTGAGTTGACCACTGGCTGATGATACTGGGAGCCATGATACTGCTGGTAATTTCCAGTATGACTTTGTTGTTGTTGTCCAGTTGAAAACCCTGCTGGAAATTCTTCCAACTGTTGCGGCTGTCCTTGCTGAACATATTGATGTTGCTGCTGCTGCTGCTGAGACTGGCAGAAAGGCTGTTGGTCTGGCTTAGATTGTTGACCTAAATTCTAAATAAACAGAAAAGATCATTCATCCCAAAATAGGGGTCATCTGTATCAATAATGTCTTATTTTTTCAGTTCATATCATCATTATCACCTTCCAGTTAAAAAGAGTGTTTCTATACTTGATAGTTAAATATAAAATTTGAAAATATGCATGGCTAAAGTTTATTGCAGATTTAGATTATAAGGAAATTTCAATTTAATGATTTCTGCCACCACACTGCTATAATCTACAGTAAATTGTGTTGAAATATTATCCACAATTAAGACAGTTGACAAATTTGATGGAAGGTGGACATTGTTTTTCATAGTCTCTTATTGCAGTAAATGTGAATGTAATATGTTAAACTTACAGCAGCAGATAGTCTGTTATTGGCATTTATCTCATGTTCTACTGTCCCGACATGATCCCAATTCAGAGGTGATTTTGAATAAGCTGTAATGTATACAGAGACATATAGTGGATGAAATGATTGGTTATAATGAATAAATAATTGTTATCATATAAAACATTAAGACAGAATTATGTTCCTCTTCAATGGTTAATACTGAAATCCCACAATAATAATCTGACAGTCATACACTTTACAAAATTATCTTTTAATAAGCTTTACAGCTTCAGCTGCAATATGAGGTAAAAGAAGGAAAAAAACAAAGCAAAGATATTATAAGCTATGGAAGCAAAGTCTGTCATATCAAGAATATTGCTATGCCTAGAAAAAATCTTTTATGTTTGAAAATTTTATAGCTGGGATGGCACCAATACAAATCCAGGACAATTCCCCTCCCAGTAAATTTGAATGTTTTTCCACAACCTGGACATTTCCCCTTCCTTTTTTTTTCACGGCGACAATCTCTATTAGCCGTAAAGGAAATTGACAGAAAACCATTTAATTGTATACAAACTTCTGCATTATATTAAAATAGTTTAATCCATGTCTTAAAAGAGTCACCAAAATTAAAAAAAGACAATGTTTTTTCAATAAAATTAAAGGATATGGAATCAAATGCCTTTTCAAAATCAATGAGCATAATAAGACGAGGTTTCTTATGATCTTCTGTGTACTTCATGACATCATTTAACAATCTGGTAATCTCCTAAATGTAACAGTTTTTAACAAATCCTGTCTGATCGTTTGCTACTTATATATTTAACACATTTTTTAATCTATTTGCAATACTACCAGAAGCTAATTTATATAAGACATTTAGTTATGTTATTGGCCTCCAATTTTTTAAATATTGCTTTGGTTTATTGTCTTTTGGAATAAGAGTTATATTTCTTAGAAAAAGTGTTTGCTTTGAAAGCATAATTAATGGCCCTTACTACAAAATGACCTATTCTGTTCCAAAACATTTTATAAAAATGAACAGAAAATCCATCACATCCAGGACTTTTGTCATTTTTCATATTCCTTAAAGTATTTGTTACTTCTTCATGAGTCAATAGACCCTCTAAAACATTTGCTTCAGAGGTATTGTGTTTTTTCAAATCATGACCCTTTAAATCATCTTCCAAGTTATATTCACATTTATTTATCTGTTCTTTATAAAGATTCTCAAAATATTTTTGTTTCATTCAATATTTCTTCTTGATCAGATATAATTGAGCAAATTTACTATTTGAAAGACCCTGATTTAATACAACAAGGTATGGCACTCTGGGATCTGTAAATTTACAGATGTATAATAATATAGTTTAAGCCCTCACAATTGTACATGTCCCATCCCCTTTTATGTACAAAAGATCCGCCCCCATTTTATTCATGAAGTAAAAAAAAAAAAAAAAAAAAAAAGTTCCTATCTTCCTCCCTTCTTTCTATCCCCACATTTCTCAACTCACCAACACATCGCAAATGTAGGTATAGATACAGTGAGACTCCCATAGAAGGTCTGGGTTGGGTTGTTGTCTGAATCACAAATTCACTAACTTTCATAAGTATTATATCAAAATTCCCGATTTTACTTTTGAATCCACCCAAGAACAATATATTTGCCAAAATTCCGATATCAGACGAGCTTCCTCCTACGTCCTCTTCATGCCGGGGACCCCGGGTCTTGGTCGTAGTGGCGGCGGTCCCGGGCCTTTCCTGGCAACACCCACAGCTGAGCACAAACACAACAAAATAGCTCATCTAGGACATGAGCCTACAATTTAGGTGGTCCAAATTGACAAAAAATCAGGCTCATGACAATAAACTTTTGGCACTCAAAATTATCTCTGTATATAATAATAACTACTCAAATTAGTATTTTTTTCTCAAAAACTGACCAAGTTTGGAGACTAAAATTAGGTACTTTGGGTAGGGATGACGGTCACATCCCGGGGTCTGCACAAATGTGGCCTAAACCGTAAAGGTGGCTGCTGGGAGACCCTCATTAAACAATTCTATGACGTCATTTTATCGTTATGAATGAAGTTGTAAGTTCATACGCTACTCTTAGAAAACAAGAGGGCCCAGATGACCCTTGGTCGCTCACCTGAGAAAGATGATTGCTTAAGAAATAAAGATGCTTGAGTGTAAAAGTGAAATCTGGCTTTTTTTATGGTGAAATGGGCATAACTCCTAAATTTACAGGTCAATATCAGTTATAATTGAACCCGATTGTGAGATTATGGGCATAAACATTGTCTTAAAGTTTAAAAATGATTGTTAAAAAAATGAAGTTGGTAGAGAATAAACAAAGTGAAATCTTGCATTTTTTTTATTAAAAGGGGCATAACTCCTGAACTCCTGACCTAATTGACGGATCTAAGCCATAATCGAACTCAATCGAGACCTTATGGTCATAAGCATTGTCATTAAGTTTGAAGATGATTGCTCAAAAGATGAAGATGCTAGAGTGTAAACAAAGTGATTTCTGGCATTTTTTGAATATTAAAAGGGGCATAACTTCTGAACTAATTGACGGATCTCAGCATTAATCGAACTCAATCGAGACCTTATGGTCATAAACATTGTAATAAAGTTTGAAGATGATTGCTCAAAAGATGAAGATGCTAGAGTGTAAACAACGTGAAATCTGGCATTTTTTTATATTAAAAGGGGCTTAACTCCTGACCTAAGCAACTGATCTCAGTCATAATCAAACTCAATCGAGACATTATGGTCATAAGCATTGCCATAAAGTTTGAAGATGATTGCTCAAAAGATGAAGATGCTAGAGTGTAAACAAAGTGAAATATGGCATTTTTTTAATATTCAAAGGGGCATAACTCCTGACCTAATTGATGAATCTCAGCCATAATCGAACTCAATCGAGACCTTACGGTCATAAGCATTGCCATAAAGTTTGAAGAGGATTGCTCAAAAGATGAAGATGCTAGAGTGTAAACAACTTGAAATATGGCATTTTTTAATTTTAAAAGGGGCATAACTCCTGACCTAATGTTCCGATATCAGCCATAATCGAACTTGGCCGAGATTTTATGGTTATAAACATTGTTTTAAAGTTTTAAGATAATTGCTCATAAAATGAAGATGCTAGAGTGCAAACGAACAAATTGTGGACGACGGACGGACAGACGACGGACATTCATCGATCCTAAAAGCTCATCCTGAGCACACGTGCTCAGGTGAGCTAAAAAGTGCGTTATGAGAATTTCTGTTCTGGTTATAATTGATATGTAATATGCAAGAAAAAGAATCAAACACCAGATGTCGGTACAGACGGGAATATCTAGTTTTCGGGTAACTGTTTAGCGGAAACTCGGCCGCCGTAAACCTCTACCCTCGAGCTAGAAATTCCGGTCTGTACTGGCAGCCAGTGTAAGATTATTTTTTTTTATATTTCACCGAGTGAGAATCAAAAGGTATATTTCACGAGTGGCACCAAACAGCGCGTGCAAAAACCGTCAAAAAAAAACAAAAAAAGAAAGAAAAAGAAAAAAAATTTTTTTTTAAAAAAAAAAAAAAAAAAAAACAAGTTTATCACCATTTTCAACATTTGTTATTCTCAAAATATTTGTGCAAACGATAGAAATAACGACCGTTTTTTGTTTGTTTGTATTTGTTTGTTGTTGTCCAACTTTATTTTTTCTTGACAAGTTAGAATGGAAAAACATCTTGATTTTTGTGCGCTCTGTTTTATACTTATATAGCACGATATGCCGTTTAGATGTTTGTAGGCCTACGGCCTTTGTGATTATATTACTGCGCATCTAAACTCCATGCCGTGCTTTATTATAGCACAGATCAATCAAAATTAAGATATATATTTCCTAATTGAACCACTCGGAAATTTATTTTCTTACCTTGCTTATCACAAGAGTTTTAACAACTTGTTTGCCTAAGAACATAAAGACCTTTTACGATACGAATTTTCCCAAGAAACGGATGTTGCATTTCATCCCTGCGCATTCTGCGTAGGACAAAAAAGGATATATTATATCAGTATTCAAGAACTTCATAAACAACTTGTGTAATGTGAATTATTTACCATTAGTTTAGAATAGTTTATTTTTTATAAATAATCGTTACAAGTGTGCGAAGGTTTGCTGGTACATTTTAAAAGCACTGAACTAAATTAGAGGTTTTCTGTAAATAGTGCGTTTTAAGAGATTTTTCGTGTAAAGGAAAAAAAAGAAAGCTTGAAATATATTTTTGAAATAGATTCTACAATAAACTAACTTCCAGTCGTCTGAAACTTTCAGTTTCATGGACGATTTCTCAATTTCTGTAACATTTCAACGCCGGGTGTACGCAGTATCCAGAAACAAAATCTCATTCAACGCAAAATACTGTAATGCCCTACAGGGATTACCTTATTTGTTCTTCTGCCATTCTTTGTATACATGTATTTAAATCATTTTAAGGTGCTTATTACTGGCGACACTACATTCAGCAAGTTGTTCTCCTTGTTAAATTTACAGGTAGACAACTTAACTCAAAATAATATGCCAGTTTTTCTCAAAATCATTCACTTTAGAATTGATCCCCCCTAGGTTTTCCACGGTAGAATCCTGTTGATGTCATGGGTTTTCGCGGCTGTACTTTATCCATTTTAAGCCGCATTTAATGTAAATCTAGTCAGTATTTCCTTGTCAGAATTGTTTATTCCATGTTTGAATTTAGTCTGACACACTTATTGTATTCGATCACTTGGTAGAAGGATCGTATTTTTCTATCTATCTATCTATCTATATATACTGCACAACTCCCCTTTCGGGTATTACTGGCAGTGTATTTTTTTAGCTTGTTCACGTTGTGAGCATCGTCCGCCATTTTGATTTTTATGTGTGCAGTTACCTAGCAACTGCATCGGCGGGTATATTTGATTTTCTTAAAGAATATATACAGAATTAGAACATGAATCAACTGTCAAATTCAAGGAAGCGTAGTTTCGAGGTTATTGTTAGTTTTCTTATAATTTATTTTATATATAAATTAAGTTAAGAGTTATTAATGCCATGTATTATACAGGCTTCCATTTCTGTGAGCTTTCCATTTCTGTGAGCTTTAAGCCCACAGTTCACGCAGTGAGCTGTGTGTCTACAGATCACAGTGTGGGGTGTGAACCTCACACTTGTGGGCTGTGTACCCCTGTTTAGTATAAATACCGAGTCCACGGGTAGTTCGGGGACTCCAACGCTTCTGAATTCCACGCTAGGCTGCATTTTGACTGTTTTATTTTTTTTCTCATTGAAGTGGTGCATTTTCCCAGTCAAACTTAGGTTCGATGCTTTAATAGTGTATTTATAAGTGAATATCCTGTTTATTTCACAGTCGCGCCCTGAGCCTATATTTCTATGATTATTTTTTAATAGAAATACTTATTCTAGATAACGATACAGTTGTAAAGCATACTTGGTAAACTATACGTTGATGTTTAAAACTTTATTGTCAGCTTGTAGCCCACCGTACGTTTTGTTATAAATTTATAGTATTTTAACGGGTAATAATAGATCTAGAAGTCTACTTCGCAATTTTCCCGACGTTCTTACTGGTTGGTCGAAACGTCTTATGTTATCGCACACGTAAATTTAGATTTACATTTGAGTGATACAGCCATTTGGTTGTGATTGTGAGTGAAACTCGAGTCGTGATATCTGATGTGATATAGATCTAGATATATTATATTTAAGTTACTTATTTTCATTTATTAAATTTGTAAACATTGAAAAGTCTTTATTTACTATTAAGTCCCTGTGAGAATACACGGCCTGTTAGATCTAGTTACTAGTTTAAAGCCACTCAGTTATTAAAGTTGGAGTCCACACAACACAGATAGTTAAAGACTTGGAGACCTGTCGGGGGTAAAGCAAGAGACGGCCATCTTAGACCTAGGGTGACCGGCAACAGTGATCCGGCAGTGTTCCATACGGGCCATTTTGACGTTGAGTAAAGCAGGCGCACCCGTAGGGCGTAACAATACTGACGAGAAATGGATGAGCTGTGTTACGGCCTTTAGTATTTAAAACTAGTTTAGTTTAATAATATTTTATTTCATATATATGTGAAATGGGGTTGGGCCACAAGTTCTTACAACTTAGAATCGGTCCTTCCCCTACATACAATTGTAGACAATGGCATATAAATGGTCATGAGAATACATAATGGAAAATATAATCATAGAAAAAAAGAAAAAAAAAATAGAGAGAGAGAGAGAGACTCGTTGAGGTGGATCCTTATAATCTAATTACATTATTTAGTTACAACATATCAGGCATTTAACCCCTTATCCTGATATAGGCGTTCACAAACACATATGTAATTAAATATACATTCATGTACATATGTACATACAGGATTTTTTTTCTTCAGATCAATGTTATATTACTGTAACATTTCTGTAAGTATATGTATAAAACTACTACTTAAGAAAAAGCAGCTTTAAAACAATAACATTTTATCTCAGTAACATTAATAACATATCTAAAAAATATTAAAGGAATGTTAATATTCAAATCTTTTAGATCTTTTAATAAAAGTTTGAACTGCTTCAAAAGCAACTTATTTTGTTCAGAGTTAAGATTTGAACTACCATTCAATAGCATGTCTACATGTAGGGGGTGGAATGACCTTGTTACCTGAAAGAGAGAAATTCTGATATCAGAAAAACGTGTACATTTAAAGAAGAAATGTTCAGCATTTTCTATTCCGTTTTGACAGTTACATAGGGGATCTTGTCTAAGATGATTCATAAATAGGTCTTCATTTAGATTGCTACAATTATTCCTTAGCCAAAAATATTTCCAAAAAAGTTTTGTTGAAATATTTCCGTTTAAATGAATTAAATGTAGGACTTCTCCTTAGTTCTATATCAAGATTATTCCATAGTGAAATAGAAGAAGGTATACAGGACTTTTTATAAAATGAGGTTCTAAAATGTAAGTTGTCAAAGTTTTGAAAATTTCTTAGTTGATAGTTAGTTAAAAGACTTGGAGACCTGTCGGGGGTAAAGCAAGAGACGGCCATCTTAGACCTAGGGTGACCGGCAACAGTGATCCGGCAGTGTTCCATACGGGCCATTTTGACGCTGAGTAAAGCAGGCGCACCCGTAGGGCGTAACATATTTTGGTGTCAGAAGTGGGATCCCCAAATTTTCAAGGAGGATCCAGAGATTCGAACCCATTACACCTAGAAATTAAATATTAAGCGATGCAAGGCCACACCCCTGCTGGAAGCGACAGAGAGGTGTTTTTCAGGCTCCAAGAACCAAGGCCAGAGAACCAAGGTACACTGTCTAGGGCAAGCAGCATGCATAGCTTAGCAGCCTACGAAACCTCAGCAGAATCATCTAACCATGTACAATGTGACGCAAGGCCCGAACAAAGTAATATGCTACAAAGGGCTGACACACCGACAGTCACGACGATTAATAATCAAGGCCTAGTAAACCAGACAAGCGTTTTAAATGACATCTCGGGTATTTTGAAGGAGGTCGTGTCCGAGCTAAAGGTACTGAAACAGGCAATGCCTCAAAGTAATGTCAACATTCCGCAACATATTGGGTCAATGAACGATGCTAGTGTTGTTAGGGTGAATGGCGCAAATGGTGGATCCGAACCTCAGATGGTCAGAGACCAGTTTGACTATAGGAATGCGGGGCAGTGTAGTAGCAGTCAGGCATGGCAAAGGGGTTATCAGCTCAATGACAACTCTAACTCAACTGGTCCAAGGATCTCAGCATTTGAACATAGGACAGATGGCTGTGGAGGTTATGGACGGCAGGTTGGTCCTAGAATGAATCCGTTGGAACAAATAGGAGGGTATGTCACTCGAACGGGCAGCAATGTTAAGATACCAGCTTTTACAGGAAAGGAGGAATGGACTGTGTGGATAGCCAGATTTGAGGCAATTGCAGAGAGGCACAATTGGAATGATGAAGATCGTCTGGATCAGCTTCTGCCACGCATAGAAGGTCAAGCTGCACAATTTCTGTATGGACAACTGCCAAGAGATGCATTAAGAAATTACCGGGAAGTAATCAAGGAGATGCACAATCGGTTCAGAGTGGTGGAAACAAGTAGGGCATTCGCGGGGAAATTTAGTCGGCGGAATCAGAAGACTGGGGAGACAGCTGAGGAGTATGCCGCCGACCTAAAAATGTTGTACGATAAGGCACATGGGTATAGAGACAAAAGAACTAGAGAGGAAGATTTAGTGCGGAAATTTTTGGATGGGCTTAGGGACGATGAAATAAGATTTGAAGTTGAATTTCACAAGGAACCGGAGACAATAGATGAAGCTGTATACCATGTAGTCAACTTTATACAGACTCGCAATAGCTGGAACACAGACCGCAAGTACAGGACAACAAGACGAACAGTGCCAGGTGAAGAGGTTAATGAGGGCAAGGTTTCCAGAGTACCAGAGAGGGGTGCATCACAGAGTGGTAACAATACTTGGGGAACGACGCTGAAGGGCAATAGCGAAACCGACAATGAGAATGTCTTGATGAAGATCTTGGAGAGGTTAGGAAAATTGGAAGAGGCTCAAAGAGCTGTACAGGCTAGGAAACCAGGGGTACAAAGTAGGAGACCGGTAGAATGCTTTTGCTGTCATGGTATAGGCCACTATGCAAGGGATTGCCCAGAAAAGAGGAGGCAGGATGCATCAGGAAACAGAAATTGGCGTGGTGATGACTTGAACAGAAAGAGGGAGGTAAATGCACCCAAAGAAAATCAGACTTTAAACTTCAAGGGACCCACTCCAGTGGCCGAGAGCCGGTCCAGTTAGAGGAAAAAGGCCACATTGAGGAAACCAAAGTTGATGAGACTGGACAAGTGCTCAAGGAAAGTAAAGGACTTTGTGACGGGGTTTATGTGCAAGGGGAAATAGAGGGGGTCAAGTTGTTGGTAACTGCAGACACAGGTGCGGCAAGGTCAGTGTTGTCGACGAGGGTCTACGAGAAGATAGAGAGAAGCAGGAGGCCAATGTTAAAGAAGTCATGCAGTCTGCGAGGTGCAAACGGATCACCAATAAAGGAGCTAGGCAAAGCAGAGTTCAGGGTTGCTCTAGGGGCGTATTGTAGAGTGCACGAACTGGTAGTTGCCAATATAGAAGACGAAGCGCTTCTGGGGTTTGATATATTGATGGATGGTGATAAGGGGGCAGCAGACTTGCTACTGAGTAAGGGGTTGAAGGGCAATAGCGAGTAGTTCTAGAGGGTATAGAGATCCCTTGTCTCCAAGTGGGTAAGAGGACAAGGTCAAGACGAGTAACAGTTGCAGATGATGTATGTGTGCCAGGTAAGGCTGAGGCGATTGTCGATGTATATGTAGAAAGGGAAGAGATTGATGACTGTGAGAGGGCAGCGGAGTACCTTGTCGAAGCAAATGAGACCTTCACTGAGAACTACCAGCTGGTAATGGCTTCAACGTTGGTAGACATAAACAGAGGACCGACTTGTAAAGTAAGGATACTTAATCCTTTTGCATGTGACGTTGTGCTGCGGCAAGATGCCCATATAGGCAAAGCGGAGCAGATAGAGAGAATTGTAAGCATCCTAGCTGACAGGGAGAATGAGAGTGAGGAGGAAAACTTGTGTAGTGTAAGGAGAGTGGGGACACTGAAGAAAGAGGTAGTGAGCACTGCTGTGAGGACAGTAAATCACGAAACTGTGACTGTATCGGATCACTTGCATGGTCTTTTTGAGAAATCAACAGCGGGGAAGAGCCATGAAGAGAAGGGTGCAGTTGCGGTTCTGCTTCATAAATACAGCGATACCTTTTCAAAGAGTGAATGGGACATTGGCCTCACCAACCTCGCAGAACACCCTATTGACACAGGGGATGCAGCACCCATCAAGCAAAGGCCTAGGCGTGTTCCGCTTGCATTTGCTGCCGAAGAGAAAGCAGCCATAGAAGACCTCTTGAAGAAGGGGGTGATACAAAAGAGTACGTCTCCATGGGCCAGCCCAATAGTTTTTGTTCGGAAAAAATCAGGTGCTGTACGGCCCTGTGTAGACTACCGCAAAGTCAATGCCCTTGTGAAACCGGATGGATTTCCGCTTCCTAGGGTACAGGATTGTCTTGATGCTGTGGCAGGGATGAGTCTCTTCAGCTCATTTGATCTCACCTCGGGGTACTTCCAAATTCCTCTGAAAAGTGATGACATTCAGAAAAGTGCATTTACTTGTAAATATGGTCTGTTCGAGATGAGTAGAATGCCGTTTGGCTTGAGCAATAGCAGCAGCACCTTCCAGCGTACGATGGAATTAGTCTTAAAAGACCTACAATGGCACACATGTCTAGTTTATGTAGATGACATTATTGTGTATGGTGCTGATTTTGAAGAACACATGGGAAGGGTTGACGAAGTTCTCTCTAGAATAAAGAGAGCTGGGTTGAAGTTGCGGCCTGACAAGTGCAACCTACTCCAATCAGAGGTGGTTTTTCTAGGCCATACAGTTTCTAAACAGGGCGTGCGACCAGACCCCACCAATGTATCAAAGGTGGCTGACTGGGCAAAACCAACGACGTCAAAGCAAGTTAGGCAGTTTGTAGCGACAGCATCCTACTACCGGCGCTTCATCAAAGACTTCGCAAAAATTGCAAGGCCGCTGACTGATCTCACTAAGAAGGACGCCGCCTTCCATTGGACGTCTGAATGTCAGATGGCATTTGACTGCTTGAAGGCCAAACTAATTGGGGCTGATGTAATGGGCTATCCATTAAATGACGGGGGAGACTTTTACCTAGATGTTGATGCCTCGGGGGTTGGGATAGGTGGAGTCTTATCTCAAATGCAAGCAGGCCGTGAAACAGTTATCTCATACGCAAGCCGATCATTGAACAAGGCCGAGCGAAATTACTGTGTGACCGAGAGAGAGCTCCTGGCAGTAGTATACTATGTGCAGTATTTTAGGCAGTACTTACTTGGGCGAAAGATCATAGTTCGAAGTGATCACCAAGCTCTGGTGTGGCTTTTCAGCCTTAAAGAACCTAATGGAAAAGTTGCAAGGTGGGTTGAGATCCTAGCTGCGTACCATTTCACTATCCAGTACCGTCCAGGGAAGCTCCAAACACATTGTGATGCTCTCTCTAGGTGTGAAGATCCACGGGATTGTGATTGTGATAATGTTGACACCAGTGAACCCCTCAAGTGCGGGCCATGTAAGAAGTGCTGTAGGCGGGCGGAGCTGATGGCATCATCTTGGCGAATGGGAAAGTTGCTGTCTGATAGTACCGACAGTGCGGTCACAACTCCTGATCAAAGCATAAGTACACCAGTCAGGATAGTTGCTGGTGATCCTGCCGTTAAAGCTAAACCATGGCTTGAGGTGATTACAGCAGAGAGGCTGTCAGCATGCCAAGAATCAGACCCAGATATTGCTGTAGTGTATAAGGCGTTAAAGGCCAACAGAAAACCTGAACTTGCCCAGATAGAATTAGAGAGCCCTGCAGCAAGGCATTATTTGTTGTTATGGGATTCCTTGTTTCTGCAAGATGGAGTAATGTGCAAGACCTTTAAAAAACAGAATGGGACGGACGTGTACTGCCAGCTGATAGTACCAAAGGACATGAAGGGTGACCTCCTGAAACTTGCACATGACAACATATTGGCAGGTCACCTGGGTACCAAGAAGACGAAGCACAAGTTACTGAAAAATTACTATTGGTTTCAGCTGAGGGAAGATGTAAGGCTCCATGTGCGTGCCTGTGACATATGTGCAGCTAACACAGAACCTATTAAAAAGCCGAAGGCTCCATTGGGTCGCTTGCCAAGTGGCGCACCCTGGGACACATTGGCTATTGATTTTCTGGGCCCACTCCCCGTAACTGCCGATGGGAACCGTTACATCATGGTACTCACAGACCATTTTACAAAATATGTCGAGGTACTTCCAGCCTCCTCGCAACAGGCAGATACTTGTGCTCTCAATATCGCCAATGAGTTTATTGCACGATGGGGCTGTCCTTTGTCAATACACACAGACTTGGGAATGACATTTGAAGGCAAGCTGTTTAAAGACCTATGTAAATTGTTTGAAATCCGAAAGACTAGAACTACACCAAGAAACCCGAAAGCAAATGGCCAGTGTGAAAGGTTTAATAGAAGTATAATAAAAATGATAAAGGCTTATATAGTTGAACAGAGTGACTGGGATTGCTATCTAGGTTGCCTAGCTGGAGCTTATAGGGCCTCTCCAAATGAGACAACAAAACTAACGCCCAACCTAATGTGTCTGGGGAGAGAGGTCAGGATGCCTGCTGATTTGATCCATGGATATGCAATGAGCAAGGGGCCAGTGTCTGAAGTTGTTCATGTTCAAAAGATCAGGGATCGAATGCTTAAGGCGCACAGAGTAGCACGCCAGTACATGGGAGCAAGCGCTAAGCGAAGCAAAGACCGCTATGATGTACGAGCCTATTTACATGACTACCGTGTAGGTGATGTGGTATGGCTGCTTCATGAGGTAAGGAAGGTAGGTGTTGCCCCCAAGCTGGAGAGGAGATTTGATGGTCCCTATGTGATTGTACAGAAGTTGTCTGCTGTGACCTTTAATGTTCAAATCGACCCACGAGGTGGACGAAGAATGGCCCATCACGACAAACTTAAGAAGTATGAAGGTGTTAATGCGCCAAAGTGGGTAAAATCCCTGGTGCGCAAGCTGGAAAACCAATCAGCAAGATGTAGCCAATAAGCCAGTAGACCGCCAAGATGGGAACAGTTAGCCTCATGTCCTAGATCAGTTTATTAACATGTATGGTCGATTCAATATATGTACAAGTAGTATAGTAAATCATCGATAGCAAACAATTTCAAATTGACAGTTTATAATGCAACCCCTGTAAGAGTAGAGCCAGAATTTAAAATTATTTTCACCACCAGACACAGACACCCATGGCTCGCGCGTCGCAAAATAGTTACCGGTATACAAATGATTTTAATGCGTCCTCTGATTCGCGAAAGAAGATTAACCGACGGATAGCTTATTCCGCACGCGATGGAAACTGGGCTACAAGCAATTCTACCAATCCATTATATCTTCATGTCTTTGAGGATCTCTTTATATGTATTTGCAGACAGCAATGGAACCCAGCAGCAAAGTGGTAAGAAGAGGGCGGCTGTACGCCTGCCTACATTGTAGCGGCCGCAAGCTGTCCTACATCGCAGAGAGGTACCGTGTGATGGATCACATACTAAAACATCACCTTAGTTTGGACGAGGCAGCTCACTATTGTAGTCTCTGCATGTTCAGGTGTCTTACCAAAGACCAACTTGAAAAACACCTGACCGGGTACAGACGGCACCTTATGATGGCAGATACACTTGGGGCCAGTTCATCCGGAAGGCAGTATCTTGTGTCTAACCCAGCACCACGACAGATCCTTGAGGGCATTGACTACCGACAAGCGCTGCTGGAGGACCACATCGAGGATCAGTTTTCGAGGCCAGCCGATCCGTTCGAGGAGTCAGCACTACCCGAGTCTACCAACCAGGAGCTGGTGACTGTCAGGGTGACGCCAGATGCCCTTTCGGCCTTGCTGTCACCCAGGTCCTCATCAGTAGAACAGCAGCCACTCCCTGTCCAAAAGTCAGCGAGTACTGCTGTGGCCAGTACTGTGCAGCCATATGACCCCATGCGGCCTTGCCTGTCGACAACGTCCTTGTCGTCACCAGGTGCAGAGTACATAGCAACCCCTTTGGCAGCGACGGGTTTGATTCCATCAGCAGGGTATCAGCCCGTAGCCTCCCTTCCAGTGCCAGCGTATGTGCCATCCACCATCCGGGCATCAGGAAGTCATCTGTCCCTGATGAGCCCTCCCCTGCCAAGACGTGATCTGAGCCCATCAAACACTCTAATGAGTTTGGCGTCAAATCAAGAGGAGGATGTGCTACGGCAGATCTTGGGGACCGGGACACCCATGGCGTTTTCCCCACTTGGTGGGTGCCAGGTCAAGGAAGCCAAGCCTGCACCCAAGGAGGCAAGCTGCCAGACCGCTTCCAGAGAAGAGCCGCCTGCCATGCAGTTCGCTCCAATCACGGCGACCATGGGACACTTAGACAAGACCCTGGAGTTGGCCTTTACCAGGATTGCTTCGTCGATGGAGGCGAACAACCGCATGACACGCCCAAAAGAGACGACAAATCAGGCAAGAAGCCAGTGATAGGCATCAGAAGCGTCCCCGTTTGGAGGAAAAGGAAAACGCACCGAGCGTACGATCGACTGTGACCAAGAAATCTTCAAGGAAATAACTGTTATTACCTTGTTTAACTGTTAAATTGGTTATGTAACTCTATTTTGGTATTGTTAGGTAATTTACTTTGTATAGCTCAAAGAAACATTTTACTTATATGGACTGCTGTTAGTTAACATGCCAAGTATTTAGTATCTTAGAGATGTTAAACTTAAAAAGTTGGTTATTATGATACTAGTTATACACACCTCAGGTTAAATAATAGGGTTAATTGTGCATTATTTGATTGTTAGCATGTCATTGTTGAAATTGGTCTTGTAAAATTGCATGTAATGCAAAATTTGTATCTGAAGTTAAGTTAAAGTGGTCATTTTTTGTTGTTGAGATTTATTGATGCCATATTTGGTCCATTGTTATGTAATGTGTTATGCTTGAGACTATGACAAGGTGTACCAAAAAAGTGTTTAAGGTGGTTTGCTACTTTTGTATCTGAGGTTATGTGAGTACGTGCGACGAAATTATGTTTTATCAGATACTCTTCGGTATACATTTCAGTTTTTTTAAATTCTTAATGTTTGATATGGTAAAGTGTTTGATCTTGTATTTTAAGGTATATCAGATGTTGGTATATACGTTATTTTGTATTGTCAAATATTTAAGGAGCTATGAGGTGTGATTTAAGGTAGTTTAAAAGGTCTATTATGGTTCAGGAAAGTGTATGGCAACAGGAGTTTTGCCATGGAAAACAGGGGGGCAATGTAATGCCCTACAGGGATTACCTTATTTGTTCTTCTGCCATTCTTTGTATACATGTATTTAAATCATTTTAGGTGCTTATTACTGGCGACACTACATTCAGCTAGTTGTTCTCCTTGTTAAATTTACAGGTAGACAACTTAACTCAAAATAATATGCCAGTTTTTCTCAAAATCATTCACTTTAGAATTGATCCCCCTAGGTTTTCCACGGTAGAATCCTGTTGATGTCATGGGTTTTCGCGGCTGTACTTTATCCATTTTAAGCCGCATTTAATGTAAATCTAGTCAGTATTTCCTTGTCAGAATTGTTTATTCCATGTTTGAATTTAGTCTGACACACTTATTGTATTCGATCACTTGGTAGAAGGATCGTATTTTTCTTATGTTATTTAGCCTTGTTCACGTTGTGAGCATCGTCCGCCATTTTGATTTTTATGTGTGCAGTTACCTAGCAACTGCATCGGCGGGTATATTTGATTTTCTTAAAGAATATATACAGAATTAGAACATGAATCAACTGTCAAATTCAAGGAAGCGTAGTTTCGAGGTTATTGTTAGTTTTCTTATAATTTATTTTATATATAAATTAAGTTAAGAGTTATTAATGCCATGTATTATACAGGCTTCCATTTCTGTGAGCTTTAAGCCCACAGTTCACGCAGTGAGCTGTGTGTCTACAGATCACAGTGTGGGGTGTGAACCTCACACTTGTGGGCTGTGTACCCCTGTTCAGTATAAATACCGAGTCCACGGGTAGTTCGGGGACTCCAACGCTTCTGAATTCCACGCTAGGCTGCATTTTGACTGTTTTATTTTTTTCTCATTGAAGTGGTGCATTTTCCCAGTCAAACTTAGGTTCGATGCTTTAATAGTGTATTTATAAGTGAATATCCTGTTTATTTCACAGTCGCGCCCTGAGCCTATATTTCTATGATTATTTTTTAATAGAAATACTTATTCTAGATAACGATACAGTTGTAAAGCATACTTGGTAAACTATACGTTGATGTTTAAAACTTTATTGTCAGCTTGTAGCCCACCGTACGTTTTGTTATAAATTTATAGTATTTTAACGGGTAATAATAGATCTAGAAGTCTACTTCGCAATTTTCCCGACGTTCTTACTGGTTGGTCGAAACGTCTTATGTTATCGCACACGTAAATTTAGATTTACATTTGAGTGATACAGCCATTTGGTTGTGATTGTGAGTGAAACTCGAGTCGTGATATCTGATGTGATATAGATCTAGATATATTATATTTAAGTTACTTATTTTCATTTATTAAATTTGTAAACATTGAAAAGTCTTTATTTACTATTAAGTCCCTGTGAGAATACACGGCCTGTTAGATCTAGTTACTAGTTTAAAGCCACTCAGTTATTAAAGTTGGAGTCCACACAACACAGATAGTTAAAGACTTGGAGACCTGTCGGGGGTAAAGCAAGAGACGGCCATCTTAGACCTAGGGTGACCGGCAACAGTGATCCGGCAGTGTTCCATACGGGCCATTTTGACGTTGAGTAAAGCAGGCGCACCCGTAGGGCGTAACAATACTGACGAGAAATGGATGAGCTGTGTTACGGCCTTTAGTATTTAAAACTAGTTTAGTTTAATAATATTTTATTTCATATATATGTGAAATGGGGTTGGGCCACAAGTTCTTACAACTTAGAATCGGTCCTTCCCCTACATACAATTGTAGACAATGGCATATAAATGGTCATGAGAATACATAATGGAAAATATAATCATAGAAAAAAAGAAAAAAAAATAGAGAGAGAGAGAGAGACTCGTTGAGGTGGATCCTTATAATCTAATTACATTTAGTTACAACATATCAGGCATTTAACCCCTTATCCTGATATAGGCGTTCACAAACACATATGTAATTAAATATACATTCATGTACATATGTACATACAGGATTTTTTTTCTTCAGATCAATGTTATATTACTGTAACATTTCTGTAAGTATATGTATAAAACTACTACTTAAGAAAAAGCAGCTTTAAAACAATAACATTTTATCTCAGTAACATTAATAACATATCTAAAAAATATTAAAGGAATGTTAATATTCAAATCTTTTAGATCTTTTAATAAAAGTTTGAACTGCTTCAAACAGCAACTTATTTTGTTCAGAGTTAAGATTTGAACTACCATTCAATAGCATGTCTACATGTAGGGGGTGGAATGACCTTGTTACCTGAAAGAGAGAAATTCTGATATCAGAAAAAGTGTACATTTAAAGAAGAAATGTTCAGCATTTTCTATTCCGTTTTGACAGTTACATAGGGGATCTTGTCTAAGATGATTCATAAATAGGTCTTCATTTAGATTGCTACAATTATTCCTTAGCCTAGCATGAAGAACTGACAAATATCTATTACCGAAATTATAACAATCCGAAACCTTCTCTGGTTTTGACTGTGAAATAATTTTCCGTTTAAATGAATTAAATGTAGGACTTCTCCTTAGTTCTATATCAAGATTATTCCATAGTGAAATAGAAGAAGGTATACAGGACTTTTTATAAAATGAGGTTCTAAAATGTAAGTTGTCAAAGTTTTGAAAATTTCTTAGTTGATAGTTAGATATTTCAGAAACTAAAGGGGGCATTAAATCAGAAATGTATTGGGGAACAAGACTATTTGAGACTTTATACATAAAACAAAGTTTGCTATTGGTACGTCTAGATGAAAGTGTTTCCCAGCCACATTCTTTATAGAGATTTTCAAGGGATACTGATCTTGTTAGTCCAGTGACTATTCTAGCTGCTTCATTTTGTAATTTTTCCAAAGAGTCTGAATAATGAGAAGTACATCCGTCCCAAACAATAGATGAATACTCAAGAATAGGTCTTACATAAGACAGATAAATTTGGTTCAGAGCCTTTCGGGTAAGTGTATATTGAAGTTTGCGCATTATATTGATTACTTTTGAAGCTGCTTCTAAATTAGCATTAATATGGTCGTTCCATTGACCTGAGGAACTAAGCTTTTTTTAATTTTGGTTCCATTGAACATGAGACATGGATCTTGAAAAGCTTTACTTGGAGAAAAAACTACTGCTTCAGTTTTGTTTGGATTAAAATTAATCAACCACTGTTTAGACCAGGTTGAAATAATATTTAGATCGTGATTAATAATACCTTCTATATCCTGAACTGAAGTAGCAGAGTAATACAAGGAGCTATCATCAGCAAACCGGAAAAATTCAGTAATACGTTAACATAAATCAGAAATATAGAGGACCTAAAACTGAGCCTTGAGGCACTCCAGAATTAATAGATAAGAAACTTGATTCCGAAGACTGAATTACCACTTTCTGCTTTCTGTTGTGAAGATAACTTGTTAACCATTCTAAAAGATTACCACTTATACCATTTTCAGTAAGTTTAAAAATGAGACCTTTATGCCAAACTCGGTCAAATGCTTTTGAAATATCACAGAAAACCATACAAGAAAACTGACCGTTGTCAAAAGCTTGACAAATATGATGATAAATATCTATAAGTTGGTAGGTTGTGGAGTGATTAGGAAGGAAACCGGACTGATATTTATAGAGCAAGTTATTGTCCAATAAAAAATTGTACATGTGTTTAAAAACTATTCTTTCAAGGATTTTGCTGCAACAACTTAATAAAGATACAGGTCTGTAATTGGAAGGTCGAGATTTGTCACCTTTTTTGAAGATCGGGGTTACCACAGCATTTTTCCAAGAGTTTGGGAAAGACCCTTCAGATATAGACCGGTTAAACAAAATATATAAAGGTTTAGAAACTGTTTTGACACATCCTTTTAACATTCTATGACTAACACCGTCAAGACCACTTGCTTTATTGATATCAAGATTAAGAATGATGTCTTCTATTTCAGAGATACTAATATCACTAATAGTTAATCTATTCATAGTTTTGAAATTAAGGATGGGGAGTGAACTATTTGTGTCATCAATATTAGATATTGAAACAAAATATTTGTTCAAGCATTCAGCCTTTTCATAAGTAGAAGTACACCAAATAGTTTCGCCATTGGGGAGTGTTTCGCTTAGTGGTGGAAAACAAGCCAGGGAAGAATTATTTCTAATAAAATATCTAATATTTTTCCAGAATCCCCTCTTATCATTGCAATAAAGATCAGTTAAATTATTTTCTAAATTTTTAAAAAAAGATTCTTTTGCATGTTTTTTCATGTTATTCACTTTATTTCTAAGATTCTTATACTTAAACCAATCATTATATTTACCTGACGATTTAGCTATGTTTTTCAATCTATCTCTCTTACGAGAAGCTTTCCTTATTTCACCATCATACCATGGCTGATCATCAGGACGAATAAGTACTTTTTTACATGGAATACATTGTTTAATTAAATCAATGAATGAACTGGTAAATGTATCACAAGCATCATGAACAGAACCATTAAATAAAATATCCCAATTGAATTCTTGAATTTTTTTATTTAACATATCAAAGTTTGCTTTTTTATAAAGCCAAATTGTTCTTTCATAGCAAGGTTGGATTTGGTATGAAAAAGATAATGATATATAAGTGGCACTGTGGTCACTTATGTCTGAAGGTAATGATAAAATACCAGAACCACAAAATTCCATATCAGTAGGTATTAGAATTGGATCAAGAATAGCGTGTTTTCTGGTAGGTAGATTAATAACATTTTGAATAGAGTTCATAATCATGACATCTTTTAAATTATGAAATGACGTGTTTAATAAATCTTCATTAAAATCGCCTAATATAACAATGTTATTAGATATTTGTAAGGCTGCTTCAAGATTTAGGTTAAAATTTCTAAAGAAGGATACATCTGCTGTTTTGGGACTATAAAATACACCAATAAGAAATACCTCAGATTTGACTAAAAGTTTTACCCATATAGATTCATCACAGTGGACCTCAAGATCAGCAACCCTTGAATGAACTAGGTCTCTGTTCAGGTACACAAGAATTCCACCTCCATGGTTGGTTCTATCTTTTCTGTATGGTTCATCAAAAGAACTAGATAAATACAAGTTTTCATTTGAGAATGATTGATTTAAATGTGTCTCAGTAAAACAAAGTATATTAAAATCAAGAAAATTGTCTTTAATGTAATTAATCTTGGACCTTATACTTCTAATATTACAATGGAGTATTGATAATAGAAAGGACTTGTTTTCCACTTTTGGGCCTGGGTTCAATTCAACATCACCAGCTTCCAGGATCAAAAGAATTAATATAATAATAAAAAAAGGTGTGTCAATATTTTCCTTCATTTGACATTCAATGGCATGTAGATAATTCTTAATATATTTTAGTACAATAGTTAATACTGAGAAAATTATTTCAGAGACAAGAATATGTTGCATATAGGTATGACAACCTGTATATACTCTGCCATGATACAGTCCTATGGACATTCTCCATGCAGTAAGATCATTACCTATGTGGGAACAGTACTAGTATTACCAAGTGCTGGAAAATATCCACCAGGACTGAATCATGACAGGGATCCACCACTGAGTCACAACCTAACAAAGAAAGGAACAGAACAGTATAAATGCAAAGTGAGAGTAACAGAAGAAATAGGAAACAAAACTGTATAACAGCTTTGAACATCTTACAAATTACAAAAAGAAAAGTAAACATGTTTTCAGATAAATGGTGTTTAGAAAATTATAATATATATATATATATATATATATATATATATATATATGATAATTTAGAAAGCTAGGCATCTCTTGATGGACTACTGCAATTTATGGATTTTTTTTCTCCCCCCCCCCTTATTTTTTCTTTTTCCCTCCTTACCTTTTTTTTTTATTATATTCAGATATTTATGTTGCAACAGTTTATGAAATAGATTTAGATTCTCAAAGTAGTACAAGATTTTTTTTTCCTATCTTTTCTAATTATTACAATGTTTATATTGCAACATTTTAAACACATGGTTATCTTTGAGGGGTATCACCTGATGATCCAATGTGACATACACACACTTGAGACCTACCTCTTACCAGACAAACCTCTCATAGATCAAAGAATGGATTAATTTCATGTATTTGCTGAAACAAAAATTAAAATAAATTAAGCTTAAGTTCAATGCATATATAACTGAAAAAGAATTGTCATATGTATAAAGAATGACACTTTTAAAACCTTTTTTTTTTTTTTTTTGGCATTATACACCTTTACATAATATCCTAGTGTAAGGGCAATATAAAAAACAACTAGAAAGGGAGATAATGCATGCACTAAGCCTCTAAATATAAACACTTTATATTGGACTGGTTAGACAGAAACGCACAAGTCTGATATGCGTAACGTTGACCTAAATATAATGTGAGGTCTGTACATAGTATACATAAAGACAATACCAATGAAACAGATAATATATATATATATATATATATATATATATATATATATATATATAAAACAAAACAACGAGAGTTTCTGAATGTGATGCAACGCTCTCATGTAGATAAATCTAGCGAGTCAAAAATTTTCCATAGATTTTCAAAACTTACATAATTAACATTGAAACGAAGTATACTTATAACCTCGAATCTGTGAATTAAATGAAGTGGCAAACGCTCCAGCAAGAGAAGAAATGATTTTTAAAAAACACACACAAAAAAACAAACAAACAAAAAAAAAACTGTCGTTCGTGTCTAACTGAAGTAAACACCGTTCTAACCGGAAGAGTAAAACAGCTGGTACTTGGCTTGTCTGTATATTGGAACTGGACCAATCAGAATTGGCGATAAGAATATAGTTTGATTTGATTGGCTAAGGGCTTTGTACAATCTGGGAAATCCTTTCTATTTATAGAAAAGCACATGTTCTGGGAGTAAACAAACTCGTAATGTTCGGAGAAACAAGTTTAGATTGAGTCAACATCTTCAAGTTTAGTAATCTTGATTGGACTTGAATTGAAAGACTTCTTGACGAAGATGAACCCGTTTCTCGTCCAGAAACTTGCGATTGACTTTGATTTCTTTAGGGCCAAGACAGATTTTACGATGTTCTGATTATATCTAGTCAGGTCTTCAGTAATGAATATTTTCCCTGGGTTTCCCTTTAGGTTCTTTTTGGCAAAAAACACTCTGTTTTTATCATGATGCTTGTGAAATTTCACCAGTATTTGTGGCACATGTTTTTTCCCTACCGGGTGACATCTGTCTATGTCTTGTTCATTGAGATGGGCACCATCAGTTATGACACTCTCGTTTATGAACTGGGCAATTTTTTTCTTAAGCAGCGACTCGTTTTCTGCCTCATCCTTTCGAACGGGGAGATTGGAGATACGAACTGAATTTCTTCGACCATATTGCTCGAGGTCATTTGTTGCTAGACGTAGAGATGAGACTTCATCGGATAGGGAGCTAACTTTATCTTCTAGTTTAGTGATTGACTCTTGATTTTTCTGTAGTTCTTTGTTTTGAGTATCTATTGTATCTTGTTGCTTACGTATTAGTTCGCATTGGTTTACGACTGACTCTTTGAGTTCATTGTTGGAAGCAACCAGTTTTTGCAGAATGTTGGTATTAAGTTCATTTACGACAGTCTCAACAGCTTGATTTATGGCTACTTGAATAATTGGTTGCATCATTTTGGAGATAGCTGGGGTTGCATTTGTTATAAATCCCTGGTCACCAAACGATGATATCAGCATATCAGAGAAGGACAGTGCTTTCTTTCCTCGAACGGGATTAGCAGCATAAGTGACCCTTTTGGAAACAGGTTTATCAAGGGGGGAGGCTCTACGTTTCGTTACTCTAGCCCCAACAGAACTTTTTCCGGAGAAACTTGCGTCAGATGCACAGTCCACAAATTCACGTTCACTATCTTTTGCAACTTCATTGTCTGAGTCCGCCATGATTTTCCTTTGTGTGGGGTGGGGTAAACAATATAGAGTAAACTATTACTCACCGCTGACCACTGTAAATGTCACGCTCCAGTGATCACAGACAAAGAATT
>CM037791.1:55013709-55063709 GCA_021229015.1 Solen grandis | reverse complement strand
GGCAGGGATGATCCTTGGGTGAAGCTTCACAAAAGTTGCTAAAATTATTTCGATCCATAAAAATACATAGCTGCAAGGGGCAGGATTAATTTGCCTTGTATGTGTATATTGAAAACTTAAAATGTCCTCTCCTCTGAAACTGCTTGACAGAATTTGATAAAACTTTGCAGGGATCATCTCCTTCAAAACTACTGGCCAGATTTCAAAATGTTTTAATACAGACTGCTGTTCCTTGGGTAACCCTATACTCAGGTGAGTGAGCCAGGGCCATCATGGCCCTCTTATTTTCCAATTGCAGTTGGTGGAGTTGAAAAATGGTGAGACCTATAATGGACATCTAGTGAGCTGTGATAATTGGATGAATATAAACCTGCGAGAAGTTATTTGTACTTCAAGGGTAAGAATTTCTTTCAAAGACAGACTTAATGATTTATTGTTTAACCTTAAGCTCACAAGAGCACAATATGCTCATGGTGAGCTATTGTGATCACCCTGCGTCCACCATTGTCTGTCAAGCATCATCCGTGCGTTGTCAACAATTTCATCTCTTCTGAAATCGCTAGGTAGAAGTTGATGAAACTTGGCATGAATCATTCTTGGGTGAACCTTCACAAAAATTGCTAAAATAATCTTGATCCATGCAGAAATCTAGTTGCCATGGAACCTCATAGTCATCTACCACGAGTGTGGACTAAATTTTCCCCCCCCCCCCAATTTTCGGCCCCCCCCCCCAACTATGTATTTCAAGAAGCAGATGAATTATACCAAAATGTGCTTATAATATAAATTGTGATGTTTTTTAATGTATTTTAATAAAAAGAACATTAAAAATCAATATATTGTATGTACTAGTTTTGTTTGTTGCACCAGTCCTGTATATTTGTATCTTTATTTATTTATATGAATTTGAATAAAATGAAACTTATAAATAAAATTTATTTACCAAAACATTAATGAGAATGAATTTTGAAGCAATATTGTGATCTTGAAATGTCACCCTAATTAAAAATCATCTACAAACTGTTAAGAATGAAATAATGTGCTTATTACTTAATCATCTATCTGCAAAACTGTGACCTTTTGTTAGCTCACCTGAGCACAAAGTGCTCAAGGTGAGCTTTTGTGATCGCCCTTCGTCCGTCGTCATGCGTCGTCCGTCGTCAACAATTTGCTTTAAACGACATCTCCTCTGAAACCGCTGGACAGAATTTAATGAAACTTGGCAGGAATGTTCCTTGGGTGAGGCTCTACAAAAGTTGCTAAAATAAACTTGATCCATGTAGAAGTCTGGTTGCCATGGCAACAAAAAGAAAAAAAAAATATGAAAACTTTAAAAATCATCTTCTTCAAAACTACTGGCCAAATTTCAAAATAATTTGGTACAGATGTTCCTTGGGTCAACCTCTACCAAAGTTGCTAAAATTTGTCCGATCCGTAAAAAACATGGCCGCCAGGGGCGGGGCTTATTTGCCTTATATGTATATAGGGAAAACTTTAATCAACATTTCCTCTGAAACCACTGGACAGAATTTGATTAAACTTGGCAGGGATGATCCTTGGGTCAGCCTTCACAAAATTGCTAAAATAAAGTTGATCCATGTAGAACTCTGGTTGCCATGGCAACAAAAAGAAAAAAAATATGAAAACTTTAAAAATCATCTTCTTCAAAACTACTGGCCAGATTTTAAAATAAATTGGTACAGATGTTCCTTGGGTCAACCTCTTCCAAATTTGCTAAAAAAAATTCCGATCCGTAAAAAACATGGCCGCCAGGGGCAGGGCTTATTTGCCTTATATGTATACAGGGAAAACTTTAATCAACAGTTCCTCTGAAACCACTGGACAGAATTTGATTAAACTTGGCAGGAATGATCCTTGGGTGAACCTTCACAAAAGTTGCTAAAATAAACTTGATCCATATAGAACTCTGGTTGCCATGGCAACAAAAAGAAAAAATATATGAAAACTTTAAAAATCATCTGCTTCAAAACTACTGGCCAGATTTAAAAATAAATTGGTACAGATGTTCCTTGGGTCAATCTCTACCAAAGTTGCTAAATTATTCCGATCCAATTAAAAAACATGGCAGCCAGGGGCGGGGCTTATTTGCCTTTTATGTATATAGGGAAAACTTTACAGGGATCATCTCCTTTAAAACTACTGGCCAGATTTCAAAATGTTTTAATACAGACTGATGTTCCTTGGGTAACCGTATACTCAGGTGAGCGATCCAGGGCCATCATGGCCCTCTTGTTTATTTTAACTTCTTGAAATACACAATACCTTATAAGACTCACCTTGAAAATTAACTTGGGGGGGGGGGATTTTGTCCTTGTTGGAAAATCCATGGGGGGGCATTTTGTCCACCTATGTAAAAATGAGCGGGGGGGATTTTGTCCGGCGGGGATTTTGTCCAGATACCATCTACCACAATTACTCAAAGTTGATCCCTTAAGAAATTAGGCCCCCACGGGGTTGCAAGTTTCTTTATATACTCTACCGTAATCACTCTAAGTTTTGGGATAGGAAAAAAAAAAAAATTGTCCCAAAAAATTGTCCTCATAAATTATTTTTTTTCAAAAAGTGTTCCAAAACTTAGGTACATACCGATTTTTTTGTAAGGTCAAGTGATATTGTCAGTTTTAAATGTGCATTAATAAACATCATACATATACCTATTAATCCATATATATTTGATTCTTTTTGATAATATAAAGATTTATTTGTGATTAAAAGTTTAAATTTTATTTATCTAACATTGATTACAATGCTTGGCACAGAAAGTTTTATATTTTTGCTTTCTGCCGGTCAGTTGGAAAAGTGCATTTTCCGGGACTTATAAATCAAACAAGACTTGCTATTCTAACATCATTATTATTGTCAAAAACAAGCACATATACAGTCTCAAAACCCTTATTCATCTGCTGTTCATTGAACCACTGTGTCATTTGTTATTGTCTGCTTATTGTCCTTGATTGCCCCTCCACCTGACTCCATTCTGTTCCCTGAGGCACGATGTTGTTTTTACATGTGACAGACAATGTGTCATGGGTGGGGAAAGAGCAAAGAGGAGTGAGAATTGAAGATAAACTGTTGGGGTATCTGTCTGGTTTATTAATTAGATAAACAAATAATACTTCACCTGCTTTAAGTATATATCACAATAATGTAAATTTCATGCACCAGCATCTAAAAAGCCATACAAAATTTGAGTAATTGTATGGAGGAAAAAGCATTGGGTAAGCGGTAATTATACAATAAAATTTTGTCCCAAAACTTAGAGTCAGTTAAAATTATAAAATTAAAACTGTCCCAAAATTTAGAGGCACAAAAAATAATTATTTTCTAAAAATCAAGTGTCCCAAAACTTAGAGTGATGACGGTAAATAGAAAATTTCAAAAATCATCTTCCCTGTAACCAATGGTCAGAATTTAATTTCATTTGGTACAGATAGTTACCTAATTTTCCTCTACCATATTTTGTAAAATAAAGTTGATCCCTTGAAGAATGAGGCCCCCTGTTGGGTTGGCCTGTTTCCTTATACATGTATACCCTAAATATCATCTTCTCTGAAACCAGTGGTCATAATTTAATTTCATTTGGCACAAATGGTCACCTAATTTTTCTCTACAATATTTGCTAACTTGAAAAATGAGCCCCCACAGCATTGGTTTTAGTTTCCTAAGGGAGATAATGAATATTTTATTTTATACAAATATTGATTAACTCCCTTTATTAAATTTAGTTAAATTGTCACAAATATCATGGGATTTGTTTCAAAGTCATTGTGATTTAATTAATATTTGGCATAAGTTTCTTTGAATACATTGTAAATAATAGCAAAACCAGCGATGTTGTTTTAGAATTTTTGTTGTTGTTGTTGATTTTAAACCAGGTCAAAAGATACAAACATTTAAATATTTAGACTTTTTTGTTAGGTAAATGCCCTGTTGATGGTTGGCAAGTTATGACTCTCTGCCTACAGGCAGAAAGTCATATTGGGTTTGTACTGTTTTTAGCTCACCTGAGCACGTGTGCTCAGGATGAGCTTTTAGGATCGATGAACGTCCGTCCGTCGTCCACAATTTGTTCGTTTGCACTCTAGCATCTTCATTTTATGAGCAATTATCTTCAAACTTTAAAATAATGTTAATAACCATAAAAACTCGGCCAAGTTCGATTATGGCTGATATCGGAACATTAGGTCAGGAGTTATGCCCCTTTTAAAATTCAAAAAAGCCAGATTTCACATTGTTTGCACTCTAGCATCTTCATTTCATGAGCAAATATCTTGAAACTTTATATCAATGTTTATAACCATAAAATCACGGCCAAGTTCAATTATGGCTGATATCGTACCATTAGGTCAGGAGTTATGCCCCTTTTAATATTAAAAAAATGCCATATTTCAAGTTGTTTACACTCTAGCATCTTCATCTTTTGAGCAATCCTCTTCAAACTTTATGGCAATGCTTATGACCATAATGTCTCGATTGAGTTCGATTATGGCTGAGATTCATCAATTAGGTCAGGAGTTACGCCCCTTTTAATATTAAAAAAAATGCCATATTTCACTTTGTTTACACTCTAGCATCTTCATCTTTTCAGCAATCATCTTCAAACTTTATGGCAATGCTTATGACCATATTGTCTTGATTGAGTTTGATTATGACTGAGATCAGTTGATTAGGTCAGGAGTTAAGCCCCTTTTAATATAAAAAAATGCCAGATTTCACGTTGTTTACCTCTAGCATCTTCCTTTTTTTAGCAATCATCTTCAAACTTTATGACATTGTTAATGGCCATAATGTCTCGATTGAGTTCAATTGTGGCTGAGATGGGTCATTTAGGTCAGGAGTTATGCCCCTTTTAATGCAAAAAATGCAAGATTTCACTTTATTTATTCTCTACCAACTTCATTTTTTTAACAATCATTTTTAAACTTTAAGACAATGTTTATGCCCATAATCTCACAATCGGGTTCAATTATAACTGATATTGACTTGTAAATTTAGGAGTTATGCCCATTTCACCATAAAAAAAGCCAGATTTCACTTTTACACTCAAGCATCTTTATTTCTTAAGCAATCATCTTTCTCAGGTGAGCGACCAAGGGCCATCTTGGCCCTCTTGTTTTTATTCTTCTTTTTTATTATTCTTTTTTCTTCCTCTTATATTTGTGTTAATTTTGATTTGTTGCCAATGGCCCTGAACAATGAAAATTTTATGGCTTATATTTTAAACCCTGAGCTTTCAGATGAAATGAATTTCATATTCATATGACATCATATAACGTCAGATTTGATGTCAGGTGAAAAAATTTGTACACGTCTACAGCATTATTTCTGAACCGATTTTCATCAAAATTTACGCTCTAGTTGTGCATCCCGGTGTCCGTTTTTCAAAATTCGAAAAGGCAATGGTTCTATGGCGAATCCAAGATTCGAACCATTGATGTCAAATTTCAAATGAGTATAAAATCGCTTCCAGATAAGCTAGAAAGCTGATATTTGGTCAGAATATAAGCCTCTAGGATTTATTTAGATTCTCCTGTGATGCCATATGACGTCATGAGGTGAAAAGAAATTTCTAATTTTTACGTGTTAACTTCTATATGTTGAAAACGTCCGATCACCTTGAAAATTTAATAGCATATGCTTCAGATAGAACATTTTACATTTCAATCATGTTCATTTGCCTATGACGTGTTTTGACGTCAAACTTGACGTCCTCTAAAAATGTTTGTTCGCGATCTACAGCCATTATTTTTGAACCGATTTTCATCAAAATTTCACAGAATGTGTATGTTACGCTCTTGTTGTACATCTCAATGTCCATTTTTCCAAATTCAAAATGGCAAAAGTTTTATGGCGAATCCAAGATTCGAACCATTGACGTCAAATTTCAAATACCTATAAAATCGCTTCCAGATGAGTTAGTATTCTGATATTTGGACAAGTGTGCTTTACTTTTGTGAATTGTACGTCATTTGATGTCATATGACGTCATAAGGTTAAAAAGAATTTCTAATATCTACGCGTTAATTTAAATATGTTGTAAAGTTTCCAGGACCATGGAAATTTAATGGCATATACATCAATCCATGAGCTTTTGAATATAATGTATTTCATATTAATGTGATGTCATATAACATCAGATTTGACATCAGGAGAAAAAGGTTTTACCTGGTCTACAGCCATTATTTCTGGACTGATTTTCATCAAAAGTTCTTAGAATGTACATTTTACTCTCTAGTTGTGTATCCTGGTGTCCAGTTTTCCATATTCGAGAAGGCAATGGTTCAATGGCGAATGCAAGATTCGAACCATTGACGTCAAATTTCATATACGTATAAAATCGCTTCCAGATGAGTTAGAAAGCTGATATTTGGACTGAATATTAGTCTTTTCAACTTCTTTTTATTCTGTGAGACAGAATGTCATTTGACGCCATAAGATCAAACAGAATTTCTTATATCTACGCGTAAATTTCTATATGTTGCAAAGGTTCCAGGGGAATGAAAAATTTATTGCATATATTTCAGATACTGAATATTTCATTTCATTGATTGTCTTATGACTATGAAGTCATTTGACGTCAAACTTAATGTTGTCTACAAAGGTTTGTTCGCGGTCTACAGCCATTATTTTTCACAGAATGTGTAAGTTTCGTTGTAGTTATGCATCCAGGTGTCCGTTTTTCCAAATTCAGAAATAGAATATAATTTGTAGTGCTTTGAAAGACATTTCAGCTTTTAATGATTGGTGTTATGGTTGATAAACAGAAATTCTGTTAGCCTCAATGTGTTTAACAGTTTATATCTCAAAAACTTTCTATTTTGGAAAGTATAAATATGAATATTATATGTAGAGCAATAATTGGTCGTTCTTTTGATGCTTTAAGTTTTACAATTGACCCAAAATTCATGGAGTAATGCAAATAACAAAATTTGTTTATGTTATTTTATGATAGACCCAAATATATTGCAATCGGATTGAATGGATTTTAAAGACATTTGTTTTGGTAACTAGATTACTGAAATTTGTCAATTTGTAAGAAAGTGATGTCAAAATAAGAACTGATATTTAGTTAATTTCGCCATACGATATAAGGCTCTTACGTTTGACAAATTTAGCAGAAAGTCCTATCATTCATATCGAGGAATGAAATCTAGTTCTTCTTATTATTATTTTTATTATTCCATTTTTTCCAGCCAAATTTAAGAGTTAATTTCAATATGTTGCCAGTGTCTGAGCAACATGAAAATAAAATTGCCTCGACAAAAAATTTCAAAATTTTAAATTCAGTCATTTTCAATGACGTCAAATGACGTCAGATTTGACGTCAGCTTCAAAAGTTTGTTCGCGCTCCAGAGCCTTTATTTTTAGCTCACCTGAGCACGAAGTGCTCAAGGTGAGCTATTGTGATCACCTTTTGTCCGTCGTCCGTCGTCCGTGCGTGCATGCGTCCGTCCGTCGTCAACAATTTGCTTTAAACAACATCTCCTCCTGAACCACTGAAGAGATTTTGACCAAACTTCACAGGAATCATCCTTATGATGCCCTCTATCAAAGTTGTACAAATTATTCAGATTGGTTGAAAAAGTAGGTCACAGGAGCTAAAAATAGATTTTAAAAACTCAAACTTTGAAAATCTTCTTCTACAAAACTGCAAGGCCTAGAGCTTAGATATTTGGTATGTAGCATCATCTTATGGGCCATTACCAAGATTGTACAAATCATAGCCCTATGGTGATAAATGCCCCCGCACCAGGGGTCACTTGTTTTACATAGAGTTATATAGGAAAATCTTAAAAAATCTTCTTCTGTAAATCCATAAGGCCCAGAGCTTAGATATTTGGTATGTAGCATCATCTAATGGTTCATTACCAAGATTGTTCAAATCATAGCCCTATGGTGATAAATGCCCCCACACCAAGGGTCACTTGTTTTACATAGATTTAAATAGGAAAATCATTAAAAATATTCTTCTATAAATCCAGAAGGCCTAGAGCTTAGATTTTTGGTATGTAGCATCATCTTATGGTTCATTACCTCAGTTGTTCAAATCATAGCCTTACGGTGATAAATGACTCCGCACCAGTGGTCACTTGTTTCACATAGAGTTACATAGGAAAAGACCTAGAGCTTAATCTATAGATTTGATGTGAAATATTGTCTAGTGGTCCGTACCCACATAATTCATATAGACCAATCATAAAAAAAATATTTTGCAATATTACTAGTTTGAGAGATTATGACTAGATAATGGTTAAAATTTGGCCCTTGATTGAATCACTTTTTACTTTAAATTACATACTTGATATATGTTTTATATTAAAATCAGTATCTACGATTAAATAAAATGATAAAAAGACTAAGAGAATATATTGTGTCAATTGTATATTAAATAAAGGTTTTCTTTAAGAAAGATATGAAAGTACAGATAATCGTATTGTTGGTAATAAAAACACATTCGGTCGTTTTAGGTTATAATATTATTAACCAATGAAAAATTAACTATTCAGCCCTCCATTTCCGGTTTCAGTTTGGTAGGTATACGATTCTCTTCAGAAATTTCAACGAATTATCGAAGATCATTAATCTAATAGACCTAAAAAGCGATTGAAAAGTAGGTCAGTAGGTCAAATCTTAGAAAAATCTTGTTTACACATTAGAGGCTACAATTTTGATTCAATCTTCCTGAACTTGGTCAGAATGTTTGTCTTGGTGATATCTTGAACCAGTTCTAAAATGGGTCAGGTTGGATCCAAAAGTAGGTCAGTAGGTCAAATCTTAGAAAAACCTTGCTTACACACTGGAGGCCACAATTTTGATTCAATCTTCCTCAAACTTGGTCAGCACAATTGTCCTCAGGTGAGCGTCTTTAGGGCCATCTTGGCCCTCTTGTTTGTCATTTTATCTTGATATTTTCACAGAAGATGTATGTTATGATGCAGATATGCACCTTTTCTTTCAAATTTCAAATTCGAAAAAATTAAGAATATATGGCAAAACCGAGTTTTGAACTTTGGTCCTAAAACTTTTATTTAATGTTACAAAGGCAACTGATGAGTTACAAGCATGAAAATTGGACAGATTATAGGTTTACTTTCTTTTCTCTGAAAGATTTCCTCTTAAGTCATGTGGTTATGACGTAGTTTAAATGATAAAATTCTATGTTTTCAAAGATTTCACTCTGGCATCATACATTATGAGTCAATTTTAAAGAAATTGAAATTACAGGGATAAAAAAGTATCATTATATACATTCAATCATTTTCAGTTTTCATTGACGTCAGCTTCAAAAGTTTGTTTGCGCTCTAGAGCCTTCAATTTTGGTCCGATATTTTCAGAGAAGATGTATTTTAGAATGTAGATGTGCACCTTGGCATTCAAATTTCCAAATTGAAAACATTAAGATTTCATGGCAATACCGAGTCTCAAACTTTGGTCCTAAAATTAAATTTAAATTTTACAAACCCCCCTGATGCATTAGAAGCATGAAAATTGGACAGCATATCGGCATAGAGGTTTACATTCAATTTTCTGAATGATTTTCTCTTATGTCATGTGGTTATGACGTCATTAAAAAGACAAAAAGCATTTTTATAAAGATTTCTCTCCCTCTGGCATCATGAAGTTTGAGTCAATCTTAATTAATCTTCAGAATTGATAGTGGTAAAATTGAAGTGATGCATACTGCAAGAAATATTTGTTTTGTCACGTGGTTATGACGTCATGCATACTAAAGCAAGAATTATTGAAAAAATCATATAAAATTGCCAATTAGACCAACAAACTTAAAATTTTCAAAATTTTGAAACTTAGTACATTCATAAGGTCTTGAAAATTTCAAGTGAATACGTCATCAAACATGGCAGATATTCATGTTTGATGAAATGCCTGCTTGAAAATGTGAAAACAAACCTGTTCATATACTCGAAGATATTTTTTTTCTGGATTAATAGAACTGTAGCCGAACATGTCCTTGGAAAAAAAAGATATTTTTCTATAGTCACTTTTGACGTCGTTGAAATATAAAAATCATTCATTTCAATTTGTATTTGCGCTCAAGAGTCATGAGTATTGATGCCAATCATAAGCATACCTTTGCATACTTTGTAAGTAAAATATATTAAAAAAATCATAAGATTGGATATATTAACTTTAGATAAGTAATATTGCCGTACCTTATAATGTGAAAAAAGTCCAGTAAATTTCAAGTGATCACGTCCTCAAACATGACATATTTATGTTTTTTGTATAAGGGCTAATTCATGAAAGCGGTCATTGGGTTGGTTGAGCAAGATCTGATTATTCTTTTGCAGGAAAGAGTACCTGCGTTGAATAGTGATTTGTGATATGTTTTTGAGGAAATGAGTCGCATTTAAGATGAATTAGTATAATTTTACTAGAGCCAGAAATTTATTGCAATTATTATCATGGCTTTCTGCAAACCTGAGGAACATGACAAATACGAGTACATGTACATATCTACCTATAGACTTTTTTATGTTTTCTAAAGGTTTAACAGTTCCCTTTTCTAATCTGTAGAATAAATATATATATATATATATAATTATATAAAGCAAAAGCAAATGAATTGTTGAAAGTTTCAAGACGTTTATAATGTTAATTACATAGAAATAAGAAATTATTTTCATGATTTTGCTTACCCCTCTGCCTTTGTTTCCATCTATTTTGGCATAAATAAAAATCATTCAATTTAAAGGTTGAAAGTCATAGATTTCATAGTAATTTTTTCTTTCTTACAATTTCAATTATATGAAACAAATTGCAGTGAAAATTTGTTTAGTCATGTGCTTACGAAGAAATGGATATTAAATAAAGAATAGAAAACTTTTAAAATCGATTGAATACGTAAGAAAAAATTCTTCAGGACAGTATTATCTTAATTTATTTTTTTCTGTATGATAGTAAATGGTTGCGTAATCAAACAAGATCCATATTTATGCTTTCTCAATATCAAGAAGATAAAAGTGAAAAATAAGATTTAAAGCTTATTTTTGAACATAAGTATATATTTATGATAATGATGATTTACGTATTAATCTTCTATTATTAAGCATCATTGTTCCATTTCTTTGTATTAACTTATATATTCAATACCTTTGAAATAAGCAAATGGAAAGCTGCTTCATTTGTATCTTAAACAAATGACTTCTAGTATTTATTATCTTTGAATTATTGATCATTATTGATTGTCTCATTTTTATGCTACAGGTGTTTTGATATTTAAAATACTGATTACAATCATGCTTTACTGTACTACACACCTGTAATGTTGAAAAACATATTTTTCAATGTTTATCTTATTTTATGTTTTACCAAAATATGTAACATTTATAAGCGTCATTTATGGTGCATTATAGCCTTTACCTATGTTTTCATACCCTTTAGTAATTTATCGTGTCTACAAATGATGGTTAATATGTTCAGTTCTGAAAAACAGTGACAACCGAAAAAAACATATTTGGGTTTTATTTTAATGTTGTCCAACATACATTTTACTAAAAATACACCGAATCACAGGTTTTAAACCTTCAAAAAATGCATCCATCTCATAACGTTGCAGGGAATCGCAGGAAAGATTGGCCCGTTTCAACCTTTTTTTTACCCGTTTCAATACGCTACAGGCATTCACTGTAAATACTGGCCCGTTTCTGAGGCAACATTTTTTATACCCCCACAAATGAAATTTGGGGGGGGGGGTATATAGGAGTCACCCTGTCGGTCGGTCGGTCGGTCCGTCCGTCGGTCGGTCCGGCGGTTGGTCTACAAATATTTGTCCGGAGCATTTCTCCAAAACAACTGTACCTATGTTGATGAAACTTCATAGGTAGATAGACCTTGATGAGAGGAAGTGCAGTGCATAAGAACCATAACTCTGCATGTATTTTGAAAGGAGTTATTGCCCTTTGTCATTTTTAATCTTTTGATTTTGTCCGGACCATAACTCCAATACTAAAGTAGCTAGGTTGATCTGATCTTGATGAGAGGAAGTGCAGTGCACAAGAAAACCACATGTAAATTTTAAAGACATTATTGCCCTTTGTCATTTTTAATCTTTTGATTTTGTCCGGAGCATAACTCCAATACTAAAGTAGCTAGGTTGATGAAACTTCATATGTAGACTGATCTTGATGAGAGGAAGTGCAGTGCATAAGAAAACCACAATGTAAATTCTTAAAGACAGGTTTTTGCAATCAATAAATATGGATGTGAACCATAATTAGACTGCATTTTTATTCTCCTCAGCTACAGATCTTGGGGGCAAATTGTTTTCTTCTGTGTGTCTGTATGTGTGTCTCTCTGTCTATCTGTCTGTCTGTTAAAACTTTTTAGCATTGTCCAAAACTTTTGAACCATTGCTCACTTTAAACCTTACATACATGTAGTCTTTCACTCACGCAAACTTTTGAAACTGTATTCCTACACATGACAGACTTCCGTTGTGGGTATTGATCACCTTTAGTGATAATATTTTTTTTTGGTATGCTTATAAGCCCAAATCCTATGTGTGAACATTCGTTTTATGTGTCATGTGAATACATCCTGTGTCAAAGATGGGGGTGGGGGTATGAATCACCTTCAGTGATAGTTCTAGTTTTACCTGTTTCAATACGCTACAGGCATTCGCTGTAAAGATTGGCCCAGTGCGCAAAGGATATCCAGTCTCTCACTCAATAACTTCCAAATCCCAGAAGTATGAATGATCTCACATTTCCACTTATATCGAATAATTTATTGATTATTACCTGCTGTTTTCTTGAGTCAATAAAATCGAAAAGATATATAATATTTATTTGCTTTTATTTGTAAGTGGCTATTTTTTATATGCTTTTTAGCTCAATTGATCACAATGTGCTCAAGGTGAGCTTTTGTGATTGCCCTTCGTCCGTCGTGCGTCGTCAACAATTTGGCTTGTTAACACTCTAGAGGCCATATTTTTAGACAAATCTTCATGAAACTTGGTCAGAATGTTTTCTCCATAAAATCGTAGACAAGTTCAAAATTGGGTCATGTGGGGTCAAAAAGAAGGTCACAAGGTCAAATATTATAAAAACCTTGTTAACACTCTAGAGGCCACATTTTTTGCCATATCTCTAAGAAACTTGGTCAGAATGTTTGTTTCCATAATATCTTGGACAAGTTCGAAGTTGGGTCATGTGGGGTCAAAAAGTAGGTCCATATGTTGCTCATTTATAATCAGGTGAGCGAAACAGGGCCATTATGGCCCTCTTGTTGTTTGGATGGGGTAGGTTTTCTTTTGTGACATACTAATTTCAAGCAGAAAAAATTGCATCCCTCCAGATAATAATCTCTTGTCCTACTGCTGTGAGAATGGTATCATTAGAAAGGAAATTCTTTTCTCCTTAAACTTTTTACTAACATTATAGTGATATCATAATGTTTAACACAGTATTTTAGGTCTTAACTATACAGGTACCAGTCACTGTCAAAACCCCAATATTCCAGAATAACCCATAATATTTTTATGTAGGTTATAGGTATGTCAATTGCTGGTTTATCCATTGGATACAGGCTGTCTGTAGAGTGATAGCAGCATGAGGTCTGGGTAGATGTTATGCATGGTTGGCTATGAAGTTAAGAATTAATAATGCTTGTTGGTGTAGTAAGAGTTTGCAGATGAGTCTAACGATATCAGTTTAAATGACACCTAGGGAGGTCTGACCCCTGAAGGATATACACAGTATGCATGATACACTGACATATATGGCTTCACCCTACAGACTGACACCTGCCACACTGACCGCCTTTTTACCATTGGGAATGACATTTTTTGGCCGTTTGGTGCTTAATGCATGGGAACTTTTATTCCAGTGTTAGAATATAGTGATTTTAATTTGGGGGATCTCAAACTGACCGCTAAAGGCAGGGAGAACGTTGATACCAGGGGTTAGACTGCATAGCCTTACGTCCTTAAAAATTTGGAACTGCAGTTTGCTGCAACAAATGCAGTTTTTGAATTCAGTTTGACTATGGTACAATATACCCCCACAGTGCATAGTTTGGCTGTTTATGGTTCATTAGATGCACAAGTTAGACAAGTAAAAAAAGTGCTGCCTGACGCAGTACATTGAAATAAGCATGGTGAGAAAGAAAGACTGTCTGATAATAAAATTTATGTGAATAGGAAAACAAATTGTTTTTTTTTAATATCACTTTTATTTAGATGTGCGCTTGTTTACATGAGTATATATATTTAAATACATAAATAGAAAACTAGTTCCAAGACTTGAAGTGAATCTTAAAATGAAGAAAGACACACATGTCTTAATATTGAAACAAAGGCCTAATATACATACAGTTGACATTGTATTAAGAGACCGCTCAAGGGACTGCCAAAAAGTGGTCGCTGAATGAAATGGTCTCTAAATAGGTAGTTTTAGAAATCCAGACAAACAAGTCATACACGTACAAACTGTACTTGTGTTATGAGGTCGCTGGTCGCATAATAAAAATGTTGTTAATGGGATACATTTATGTAGTAAAAACGTTCTGGCAGGATTTATAAGGTCGTTTAATAAAAAAGTTGTTGAATACAGGTGGTCGCATGTACATTGTTGACTGTATTTAGAGGACACAAAAAAAAATTCAATGTAAGAAGGTGAGAAACCAAGACCGAAACCCGGTGTAACAGTCAAGATTTTCCCCAGTCAGATTCTTCCACGGGGAAAAAATAACTTGTCAGGTTTTTTCCCCACCCAGTCATTCCCCCCCCCCACCCCCCCCTCTTTCTTTAAGGTTTTGAAGGTGAGGAAATTCTGGCCTAGCCAGTTTTTTCCCTCCTGTCATGAAAATGCCCCCCCCCCCCCCCCCCCCCCCCATCTAAATATAGCCTGCTTGAAATTTTGGCATAGTCAGTTCCCCCCCCCCCCCCCCCCCCCTATCATATATAAGGTGGGGAAATTCTTGCCTAGTCAGTCCTTTAGCTTGTCTGTTTTTTCGAAGATAAGTGGGGAAATTCTTGCCTAGTCATTTTTTTCCCTCCTCTCATGTAGATTGTGCATGATGGTGGGGAAATTCTGGCCTAGTCAGTCCTTTAGCTTGTCTGTTTTTTCGAAGAAAAAAAAATGAGCTATTGTCGTAATTCCTGCGTCCGCATTGTCATCATCGTTAGTCGTCGTCAGGAATCTTAACATTGGCCATAACTTCTCTACTATTTAATATTCAACTTTCATTTTTGGTATGCATATTCATCTTTACAAGGCCTATTCAAACATAAATCAACATTTCATCTATCGACCTTGACCTTGACCTTTGACTTATTTTTACTTTAACTTTTAAAAACTTTAAAATGCCTGTCATTTCAGAACCGTTACCATCAGGGCACTAATATTTCACATGTGAATTCCTTGTGGCAAGACCTTTCCATAAATGTTACACTTTTGGACTTTTGACCTTGACCTTTGAACTTTGACCTATTTTTGAAATGTTTAACAAAAAACTTTAACATTGACCGTAATTTCTTTACTTTTTGGCATACAACTTTTACTTTTGGTATGCATATTAATCTTTGCAAGGGCTATTCAGATATAAATCAACATTTCATCTATCGACCTTGACCTTGACCTTTGACTTATTTTTACTTTAACTTTTAAAAACTTTAAAATGCCTGTCATTTCAGAACCTTACCTATTTCACATGTGAATTCCTTGTGGCAAGACCTTTCCATAAATGTTACACTTTTGACCTTGACCTTTGAACTTTGACCTATTTTTGAAATGTTTAACAAAAAACTTTAACGTTGACCGTAATTTCTTTACTATTTGGCATACAACTTTTACTTTTGGTATGCATATTAATCTTTGCAAGGGCTATTCAGATATACCTCAATATTTTATTTATCAACCTAGACCTTTGACCTACTTTTGCTGTAACTTCTGAAAACCATTACAAAGAGGGCTGATTTTTCACATGTGAATTCCTTGTGGCAAGACCTTTCCATCAATGTTATACTTTTGGACTTTTGACCTTGACTTTGAACTTTGTCCTATTTTTGAAATGTTTAACAAAAATTTTAACGTTGACTTTTTACTACAGTAGAACCTAGTTAAATTGAAGTCCATGGGACCAAGCTGAAAACTTCGAAATAACGATTATTCGGATTAAAAATCCGATGGAAATTTCAGTTTGTGAGCGTGAATGTCTGCGTTTTCATTACCGCATGCCAGTGACAAGCGCGATGATAATTATGGAATGTACTAAAGATCTGACACCTTGGTTTATCTGCTGGCACGTGCATATTATGCAACCTGTCAGACATCGATTAGCAATAATCAACATTTCTGGTGAGACACATGTTGCCCAACCCAATCTCGAAAAAGGTGTGAAAAACTTGCCTGAGCCATCACTCCAGGTGCCTCCGCAAAATAAACTTGGTTACTGACCAGAATACGATTGATAATAAGGACGATAAATAGTTCACGAAAATTTATGAAATTTGACTTCGAAATAAAAATTGAAAAATGTACATGAATTGCGACCTTGGGACTGGGATTTTTACTTCGAAATAGCTATAAAATCGAAATAGCGAAATTCAGATTAAACATTTTATTTTTAGTCAAAATAAGAAGGGAGTAAATCAGGACCAAAAATAAACTTCGAAATGGCGAGGAATTCTGTTTAATGATGTTCGGTTTGGCGAGGTTCTACTGTATTTCACATACATCTTTTATATTTGGTATGCATATTCATCTTGACATGGGTTATTCAGATATACCTCAATAGTTTATCTGTCGACCTTGACCTTTGACCTTATTTTGCCATAACTTTGGACAAGTTTTAAAATTGGACAAGTTTTAAAATAGATATTTCTTTGTCATTAGTCCCCTACCGGTGTTCACACCGGAGGGGACTATAGGTTTGCCCTCCGTCTGTCCGTCCGTCTGTCCGTCCGTCTGTCAGTCCGTCCGTCCGTCCGTCCGTCTATCCGCTCAAATCTGGATCCCGCGATAACTTAATAACTAAGCAAGATAACTTGATGAAACTTGGTATATGACTAGATGGCAATGTGTAGATTATGCACGTCATTTTATTTTTGTTCTTCGACTAAAATTGTGGTTGCTATGGTAACGGAAATAGTGAAAATATGGCAAAAATGGGATCCCACGATAACTAAGCAAGCTAACTTGATGAAACTTGCTATATGACTAGATGGCAATGTGTAGATTATGCACATCATTTTATTTTTGTTCTTCGACTAAAATTGTGGTTGCTATGGTAACGGAAATAGTGAAAATATGGCAAAAAATGCGATCCCGCGATAACTAAGCAAGCTAACTTGATGAAACTTAGTATATGACTAGATGACAATGTGTAGATTATGCACGTCATTTTATTTTTGTTCTTCGACTAAAATTGTGGTTGCTATGGTAATGGAAATAGTGAAAATATGGCAAAAATGGGATCCCGCGATAACTAAGCAAGCTAACTTGATGAAACTTGGTATATGACTAGATGGCAATGTGTAGATTATGCACGTCATTTTATTTTTGTTCTTCAACTAAAATTGTGGTTGCTATGGTAACGGAAATAGTGAAAATATGGCAAAAATGGGATCCCGCTATAACTAAGCAAACTAACTTGATGAAACTTGCTATATGACTAGATGGCAATGTGTAGATTATGCACGTCATTTTATTTTTGTTCTTCGACTAAAATTGTGGTTGCTATGGTAACGGAAATAGTGAAAATATGGCAAAAAATGGGATCCCGCGATAACTAAGCCAGCAAACTTGATGAAACTTGGTATATGACTAGATGGCAATGTGTAGATTATGCACGTCATTTTATTTTTGTTCTTCGACTAAAATTGTGGTTGCTATGGTAACGGAAATAGTGAAAATATGGCAAAAAATGGGATTGATTTCCATATTGAGTCAAGGTGGAGCCGGTAGGGGACTTTATGTGTTGCATACAACACCAGGTACTTGTTTTTCAATATTTTTTTTAATAAAATGTTGTATACTGGTTTGTCTTCCTATGAACCTGTGTAGGTGTGATTTTGATCATGATCTTAAGCAGATCAAAAGAGCATTTTTTTTAAATGTCTTTAAATTTTACAGCTTTGTGTTGATTATCAAAAACTCAATGGATAAGCAATTGTGATTTTTAGCTCACCTCAGGGTGAGCTTTTGTGACCAATTTTTGTCCATCGTGCATCGCCCATTGTCAACAATAGCTTGTTAACACTCTAGAGGCCTAAGTTTTGGCCCAATCTTCATGAAACTTGGTCAGGATGTTTTTCTACGTGATATCTCGGATGAGTTTGAAATTGGGTCACATTGGGTCAAAAACTATGTCACCAGGTAAAATCTTAGAAAACCTTGTGAACATGCTAAAGGCCACAGTTTTAGCCCAATCTTCATAAAATTTGGTCAGGATGTTTGTCTACATGATATCTCGGATGAGTTTGAAATTGGGTCACTTGGGGGTCAAAAACTAGGTCACCAGGTCAAATCTAAGAAAAACCTTGTGAACACTCTAGAGGCCACTTGTTTGGCCTTTGTGAAACTTTGTCAGGATCTAGAGGCCACAGTTTAGGCCAATCTTCATACAATTTGGTCAGGATGTTTGTCTACATGATATCTTGGATGAGTTTGAAATTGGGTCACTTGGGGTCAAAAACTAGGTCACTAGGTCAAATCTTAGAAAAACCTTGTGAACACTTTAGAGGCCACAGTTTTTTGGCCAATCTTCATAAAATTTGGTCAGGATGTTTGTCTACATGATATCCTGGATGAGTTCGAAAATTGGTCATGTGGAGTCAAAAACTAGATCCCCAAGTCAAATCTTAGAAAAATCTCATGATCACTCTAGAGGCCACAGTTTTACCCAAATCTTCATAAAATTTAGTGAGGATGTTTGTCTACTTGATATCTTGGATGAGTTTAACAATGGGTCATGTGGGGTCAAAAACTAGGTCACCAGGTGAAATCTTAGAAAAACCTTGTGAACATTCTAATGGCCACAGTTTTAGGCCAATCTTTATAAAATTTGGTCAGGATGTTTGTCTACATGATATCTTGGATGAGTTTGAAATTGGGTCACTTAGGGTCAAAAACTAGGTCACCAGGTCAAATCTTAGAAAAACCTTGTGAACACTCTAGAGGCCACAGTTTTAGGCCAATCTTCATAAAATTTGTCAGGTTTTTCTACTATGTCAGATGAGTTAAATGGGTAATGGGGGTCAAAGCTAGGTCACGGGTCACTTGGGGTCAAAAACTAGGTCACCTGGTCAAATCTTAGAAAAACCTTGTGAACATGTTGGGGCCACATTTTTGGCCCAGTTTTGTGAAAGTTTGTCAGGATCTTTGTCTTAAGCTATGTCAGATGAGTTTGAAATTGGGTAATGTTGGGTCAAAAACTAGGTCACAAGGTCAAATCTTGAAAATTTTAGAAAAACCTTGTGAACACTCTAGAGGCAGCAGTTTTGGCCGAGTCTTCATAGAATTTTGTCAGGATGTTTGTCTACATGATATCTTGGATGAGTTTGAAATTGGATCATGTGGGGTCAAAAACTGGGTTCCCAAAGCTAATCAATATGATAATATGCAGGGTTTAATATATACATTTTCATTTTGGGGACATGTGTCCCCTCGAATATTTGATTTTGGGGTCATTTGAAATTTTAGGGGGACATGCCTGCAGCTAGGTAATAATAATAATAAACCATTGTTGCAGCATTTGTGATGATCCGAATGACGTTGCTATGCAACAACTCTTCATCATTGGTTGGGATCAGTCCGGGTTCTATTTTAAGAAACGGAAAGTCCTATATCTTGATATGTTATTCAGAGCAAGCAGAAAAATAAAATGAACATGCATATGGAACGTCAAATGTTGTTTCCAAAATAAAGGAAAAATATATAGTAGGTTTAAACTGACAGCTATTTGATATCAATCGAATGTGTCTTATATTTAGAACCTGGTTTTGAAAATGCGTCATTGACGGCGCACTAGCATTCAACATGGTTGTAATTTCAGATTATTTTGCGACAAAACGCACAATTTTGTGCGTCATCGAAAACCCTGATATTCTATAAAGTCGATACGAAACCATAATAAACAATACCAGGTTATTGCTTTTGTTCATATAAGTTTTCCTACTGGTATATTTCATGATAAAATGATAGTGATAAACTGAAACAACTTGGTTGAAGCCATTTTCGTATAAAGAAATAAGTTTATTTTATGGGACCTCATGATGTACAGGAGAAAACTCGATAGGTGGCAATTGTTACGTAATGTTTGTAAGTTTGGAGAATTTTGACAGGTGACATTGGTCCCCAGTGTTATTTAGAATGTGAGGACCTGGTTGGGTAATGTCATGTTATGAAAATGTGTCACCGTTATCCTACCCCTCCTTAATGTAAAAGTCCCTATGCCATGTGTAAATAAAACGGTTCACCGTATGATTAGTAACGGTGACGTACGGATAGCCTTCAGTCTACAACGGCACAAATTTCAAAACAATATTTCAGCCATATATGATATGATTAGTGATTTTTTTGTTTTTTTAAAAATATTACATAGCTGCACCAAATCTGACCATGTGTATGGTAAATAAGGTTTTAAGTATTTGGATGCTTACATCCGCTATGCTTATTGATTGATGCATCACTAAGGCAGTAGCATTAAGTAAACAAGTAAGGTAACTCGGATTACTCTTGATCAAATTTGATACAAATTGTGGCCCTTTTAAGACTTATGAGGGTCTGGGTTTAAATTTTGCTTGCAACATATAATTATGCTTATATCTCAGCAGTCTGTTATAGGTGTCCAGGTGCATCAGATAATTTAGATAACTTTTGAATTATTTCAATGTAAATTATGGCCCCTATGAACTTTAAAAGACTTGGTTAAGATTTTGCATCTAACTAAATTAGTTAAAAGAACTATAATACATACATCCGCTAATCAGCTATGCTTATGGATTTAATACTAAGGTTATAAAGGGCATGAAACAAACAAGTTAAAGAACTCTTGACCAAGTTAAACACAAAATATGGCCCTTTTGAATAACACAACTTAAAACTTAAGTAGCGGAATAGTTGAGCATGCTGTCTTACAAAAAGTTTTTGTTATGCCCCGCCAACTCCTTTTGGGGGTATATAGATTTTTGGTCTGTGCATCTCTCTGTCCATCTGTTGGTCCGTCCGTCAGTCACACCTCAGGTTTACCTTTGTGTTTAATGTTTTTTTCTATGAAGATAAAGAGGCCTCTGTGGCCAAGAGGGTAAAGTCACTGACTTTAACACTCACTCAAGCCCTCATCGCGTGGGTTCGAATCCCTGCAGGGTCATTCAGATTTTCATGTGAGGAAGCCTTCCAGCTGGCTTGCGATAGGTTGGTGGTTCTACCCAGATGCCTCCGTGCATTCAGGGTCTTCCTCCACCTGTAATTAGCTGGATGTCGCTATATGACTGAAATACTGTCGAAGCAACGGTCAACTCAAATAGTCAAGTCAAGTCAAGTCTATGAAGATGACTTTACATCTTGATGAAACTAGGTTCATATGTACGTCTTGATATGATCTATTTTATATGTATGCAAATTCATGCTGTGACCTATATTTCACGGTCGGATGAACATGGTGAATTTGATTGTTCTTCCTCAGGTTTACCTTTGCGTTTAAGGTTTTTTCTATGAAGATGACTTCACAAGATACACATGTACATGATGATAAATTTTTCCATTATTACACGGTTGAATGAACATGCTGAATTGATTGTTCTTTCTCAGTTTTACCTTTGCGTTTAAGCTCTTTTTTTTTATGAAGATGACTTCACATCTTGATTAAACTAGGTACACATGTATATCATGATATGATCTATTTAATATATATGCAAATTCATGCTGTGACCTATATTTCACGGTTGGATGAACATGCTGAAATTGATTGTCCTTCCTTAGCTTTTTTCTATGAAGATGACTTCACATCCTTATGAAACTAGGTACACATGTACATCATGATATGATCTATTTAATATTTATGAAAGTTTATTGCTGTGACCATTATTTCATGATTTGTTTTTAAACTTTTTTTCTATGAAGATGACTCGACATCTTCCTGAAACATGACATGCATGTACATCATGATATGAATTATTTTCTGGTAGTATTTATTTAATTTTATGGCTGTGACTTGGTAAAATTGGTTATTTTGCTACAGGTTTACCTCTGTGTTTAAGCTACTTTTTCTGTAAAGGTAACTTCACATCATCATGAAACTTTGTACAAATGTACATCATTATAATTATAAACTTTAATAATACAAGCAAATTTTTGGTTCTGACCATATCCTGGTGGGGCATTAGTGTCTCACAGACACATTTTCTTGTTTATATTGAGACCTATAACTACAGTAAGTTTTCTGGATCAAATAGAAATAATGACATCAACATTACATTTTGAATTAATACAGGATGGTGACAGGTTCTGGAGGATGCCAGAGTGTTATGTACGTGGCAGTACCATCAAGTACCTACGTATACCTGATGAGGTGATAGACATGGTTAAGGAGGAAGTACTGCAAAAGTCTAAAGGTCGAGGGGAGATGAGGGGACGAGGGGGGCCACAGAGGGGCAGAGGGGGAAGAGGTGAGTGGCTTCAGTACAGTCATTATAAAATGTACACGTAAATAAGCACTCAGAAGTTGTTGATCCAAAACCTACTACAGTAAATTTGTTTATAACTGCCTTGCCTATAACATTAACTTGCTTTAATGGACTTATTTTCAAAGTCACGACCACACAACTTTGTTTATGTAAAAAACTATTGGATTGATTGTTCTTGCCCCCAAGGCCGATATTAGCTCCAATTATAAAATTTTGTTGAGACAAACTGGCAAAATGGAGGCACATGAGAATTGGCAAACCATGAGCATCTCTCTCAGTTGTACACTTAGTGCCATTCTAACTGGACACCTTTTTAATACCATTTAGTTTGATTGAGTTTTAACATACTTTGCTCAAATTTTGACTGTAAATAACAGAATACATTAGAGTTATTTTCCAGTAATTTAATCCCAAGTTATAAACATATAAATATATATAAAACTTAACAATTGAAAAATAAACTGTGAAATCTGAATTAAAAAAATTACATAATCCAAAATACTAACAATCTGAGAAGTCTGTTAATCACAGAGCAGTTAGCATGTCCAAGTAATTTATGCTTGGCTCTCAGATTTGATACCAATGGCTCTATGAGCACACTTCTGCCTCAATGACAACACATAGTTCCAGATGACCTATTTTGGAATATTTCACATTCCTGCACATTCCAGTTCATGGAGATTGTGAGGAGCTGCTTGTTGACCTTTAACTCATCTTTTAAGAACATCCCACAGGTGCTCTGTAACATCTGTATTGGAATTTATCGAGATTATATTAATTTTGTAAATGTGTTGCTGTATTTTTGCATTAAAGATATTATTATCTATATAAAACACAATTTATATTACGTGTCTGAGTGAATGTCCGGCTTGACACATGCTAATTGCACAAAAGCGCATTTTTAGCTCACATGAGCACAACGTGCTCAAGGTGAGCTTTTCTGATCGCCTTTTGTCCGGCGTTCGGCGTCCGTCGTCCGTGCATGCGTGCGTCCGTGCGTGCGGCGTCAACAATTGCTTCAAACAACATCTCCTCCTAAACGGCTTGGCCAATTTGAAAAATATTTTGCAGGAATGTTCCTTGGATGAAGCTCTACTAAAGTTGTATAAATGGTTCTGGTCCATTGCATAATTAGGTCACAGGAGCTAAAAATAGATTTTAAAAATGCAAACTTTGAAAATCTTCTTCTGCAAAACTGCAAGGCCTAGAGCTTAGATATTTGGTATGTAGCATCATCTTATGGGCCACTACCAAGATTGTATAAATTATAGCCCTATGGTGATAAATGACCCCGCACCAGGGGTCACTTGTTTTACATAGAGTTATATAGAAAAATCTTAAAAAATCTTCTTCCATTAATGCATAAGGCCTAGAGCGTAGATATTTGGTATGAAGCATCATCTTATGGGCCACTACCAAGATTGTACAAATCATAACCCTATGGTGATAAATGACCCCGCACCAGGGGTCACTTGTTTTACAAGAGTTATATAGGAAAATCTTAAAAAATCTTCTTCCATGAATGCATAAGGCCTAGAGCTTAGATATTTGGTATGAAGCATCATCTTATGGGCCACTACCAAGATTGTACAAATCATAGCCCTATGGTGATAAATGACCCCGCACCAGGGGTCACTTGTTTTACACAGAGTTATATAGGAAAATCTTAAAAAATCTTCTTCTATGAATCCATAAGGCCTAGAGCTAAGATTTTTGGTATGTAGTAGCATCTAATGGTTCATTACAAAGATTTTCAAAGTCTTGGCCCTACGGTGATAAATGACCCTGCGCCCAAGTCTTCTCTGAAACCATATGGCCCATTGCTTAGATATTTGGTGTGTAGTATTGTCAGGGGTAAAATGTTTTAGATTAAGTTATATCAGAATCCTTGTCTGTTTAAAAACCTTGACATCAGTTGAAGCAATGGTACTCAGGTGAGCGATTCAGGGCCATCATGGCCCTCTTGTTTGATATTCATCCTTACCATCACAATTTCAAAAGTTAAACCATGATTGTATGTATTTCAGGGTGATTGGACATCTAGAATAGGGAAATGAAAATAAAAATCAGTATTTTTAGCTCGACTATTCGAAGAATATGAGAGCTATTGAGACGCCCTTGCGTTGGCGTTGGCATTCCAGCTTTTGGTTAAAGTTTGCATGCAAGTTACTATCAACCTTATATCTCAATAACCATTTAGTTCCAGTTCGAAAATGGGCCGGGCCGGACCGAAAAGTAGGTCAATAGGTCAAATCTTAGAAAAATCTTGTTTACACACTAAATGCCACAGTTTTGATGCAATCTTCCTCAAACTTTGGGAGAATGTTTGTCATGATGATATCTTTTGTGGATGGGGTCAGAAAATTCTTGAACATTGTTTCACCTCATCATCTTAATTCTAAAGCAATCTGTTTTGTACAGGCAATGAATGATACTTTTCTCAGGTGAGCGATCTAGGGCCATCTTGGCCCTCTTGTCTTCTTTTCTATGCTTTAATTTTTAGCTCGACTTTTCGAAGAAAATGAGAGCTTATACTGTCACTCGGGCGTCGGCGTTGGCGTCGGCGTTGCAACACAAGGTTAAAGTTTTTTTCAAACATCAATAACTTAAATACTATCAAAGGTATTCCACCCAAACTTAAAATACTTCTTCACCATCATCACTTCTACCTTACTTCTAAGGCCCACAACCCTGGCTACCCTATTTTTGGAGTTATGCCCCTTTCATACTTACAAAACAGCCAAAATCAAGGTTAAAGTTTTTACAAAGTTGTATATCTTCAATACTATCTAAGGTATTCAACTGAAACTTCAAGTACATATTCACCATCATTACCTCTACCTTACTAACAAGGCCCATAACTCTTGCTGTACTACTTCTTAAGTTATGCCACTTTCATACTTAGAAAACAGCCAAAATCATGGTAATTTTTTTACATAGTTGTACTATCACATGTATTTGACTGAAACTTCAAGTACTTATTCACCATCACTACCTCTGCCTTACTAGCAAGGCCCATAACCCTGGCTGTACTACTTCTTGAATTATGCCCCTTTCATACTTAGAAAACAGCCGAAATCATGGTTAATTTTTTTACAAAGTTGTATATTTTCAATACTATCACAGGTATAATAATTTCTACTATAACTAGAACATATCATCATTGATATGTACCATACTATTAAAATCCATAAAACTGTGTCTTAGCAACTGAGAAAAGTCAAGCGCGCTGTCTTATGGACAGCTCTTGTTATATGTTGCAATGGCCCAAGGATGATGAAAATTTAATGGCATATACTTCAGATGTTGAAATTTTGATTTCAATGATTTTCATATGCCTAAGACGTCATGTGACGTCACACTTGACGTTGTCTACAAAAGTTTGTACGCGGTCTACAGCCATTATTTCTTGACCGATTTTCATAAAAATTTCACAGAATGTGAATGTTAGGCTCTAGTTGTTCATCCCGGTGACTGTTCTTCAAAATTTGAAAAGGCAATGGTTCTATGGCGAATCTAAGATTCGAACCATTGACGTAAAATTTCAAATGCATATAAAATCGCTTACAGATGAGCTAGAAAGATGATATTTAGACAGAATTTAAGTCTCTAAGATTTCTTCACATTCTCAGAAGATTCATTTGACTATGACGTGTTTTCACGTCAAACTTGAAGTCGTCTAAAAATATTTGTACGTGGCCTACATCCATTATTCCTGGGCCGACTTTCATCCAAATTTCACTGAATGTATATGTTAGGCTCTAGTTTGACAGGTGTCCGTTTTTCAAAATTCGAAAAGGCAATGGTTCTAGGGCGAATCCAAGATTCGAACCATTGACGTAAAATTTCAAATGCGTATAAAATCGCTTACAGATGAGCTAGAAAGATGATATATAGACAGAATATAAGTCTCTAGGATTTATTGATATTCTCAGAAGATGAACGTCATATGATGTCATATCTAATTTTTTCGTGTCAATTTTTATATGTTGAGCACCTTGAAAATTTAATAGCATATGCTTCAGATAGAACATTTTGCATTTCAATAATTTTCATTTGACTATGACGTGTTTTGACGTCAAACTTGACGTCGTCTAAAAATATTTGTATGCGGTCTACAGCCATTATTTCTGGGCCGATTTTCATCAAAATTTCACAATGTGTATCTTACACTTTATTTGTGCATCCCGGTGTCCATTTTTCCAAATTCGAAAAGGCAATTGTTCTATGGCGAATCCAAGTTTCGAACCATTGACGAAAAATTTCAAATATGTATAAAATTGCTTCCAGATGATTAAGAAAGTTGATATTGGACTGAATATTAGTCTTTAAGACTTATTTCTTTTCTGTGAGGATTAACGCCATTTGACGTCATAAGACATCATAATGTCAAAAAGAATGTTTGATACCTACGTGGTAATTTCTATATGTTGCAAAGTTCCAAAGGGCATAAAAATTTACATGATATATTCAAGATATTTAATATTTCATTTCATTGATTTTCTTATGCCTATGATGTCATATTACATCAAACTTGACGTTGTCTACACAAGTTTGTACGCGGTCTACAGCCATTATTCCTGGATAAATTTTCATCAAAATTTCACAGAATGTATATGTTACAGTCTAGATGTGCCAACCGGTCTTGGTTTTTCCAAATTTGAAAAAGCAAGGATTTTATGGCTAATCCAATATGACGTCAAATTTCAGTTCAGATACTTATAAAATCACTTCCAGATAAGATAGAAAGCTAATATTTGGACTGAGTATAAGTCTGAGAAGATGAATGTCATATGACGTCATGAGACCTTATAAGGTCAAAGTTAATTTTGTTAAATTTAACGGTTTTTAAGACCTGTAGGCCTTATTTTTTAGCTCACCTGAGCACAACGTGCTCAAGGGTAAGCTTTTGTGATGGCCCTTTGTCTGGCGTCCGTCGTCCGTTGTGCGTCGTCAACAATTTGGCTTGTTAACACTCTAGAGGCCATATTTTTAGGCCAATCTTCATGAAACTTGGTCAGAATGTTTGTCTCCATAAAATCTTGGACAAGTTCGAAATTGGGTCATGTGGGGTCAAAAAGTAGGTCATGAGGTCAAATCTTAGAAAAACTTTGTTAACACTCTAGAGGCCACATTTTTGGCCATATCTTCATGAAACTTGGTCAGAATGTCTGTTTCGGATAAGGTCTGGTATTATACATACACAACATGTGACCTTGTGACCTTGACCTTTGAGGTAATGACACCAAAATCGATAGGGGTCATCTACTAATCATGAGCAACAACCACATGAAGTTTGAGACTTAAAGGTCAAATAGAACTTAAGTTATCACTCGGACAAGGTCTGGTATTATACATACACAACATGTGACCTTGTGACCTTGACCTTTGAGGTAATGACACCAAAATCAATAGGGGTCATCTACTAATCGTGAGCAAAAACCACAAGAAGTTTGAGACTTAAAGGTCAAATAGAATATAAGTTATCACTCGGATAAGGTCTGGTATTATACATACACAACATGTGACCTTGTGACCTTGACCTTTGAGGTAATGACACCAAAATCAATAGGGGTCATCTACTAATCATGAGCAACAACCACAAGAAGTTTGAGACTTAAAGGTCAAATTGAACTTAAGTTGTCACTCGGACAAAGTCTGGTCTACCGACAGACCGACGGACCTACGGACCGACCGACCAACCGACATGAGCAAAGCAATATACCCCCTCTTCTTCGAAGGGGGGCATAAAAATCTAGCATATGTTGCTCATAATCAGTTGAGCGATTGAGGGCCATCATGGCCTTCTTGTTTTTTTATTTGCATGATTTTTTACTGAAGGTGCATCATGTGATCCTATGGAACAATGTCACTTTCATTTCCGGAAAAATGTTAAGTTTAATCATTACTTATATCTTGAAAACCTCTAAAGCTAGACCGAATCATGTGAAAATTGAATTGTAAGCATTTTCAATAGATTTGATTTGTTATAGAAATAGCCCAAGTTAAATGAAATCGATATAAAAAAACATGATTTTCAGTTACTTTTGCCATATCCTCCAAGTTTATTTTTCAAAGTTTATTGAAGTTATAGTCATACAAAAGCAAGTTAAAGGCAGGAATTTCATATCCTTTTACTTTTTTAGCTCACCTGAGCACGTGTGCTCAGGATGAGCTTTTAGGATCGATGAATGTCCGTCGTCCGTCGTCCACAATTTGTTTGTTTGCACTCTAGCATCTTCATTTTATGAGCAATTATTTTCAAACTTTAAAACAATGTTTATAACCATAAAATCTCGGCCAAGTTCGATTATGGCTGATATCGGAACATTAGGTCAGGAGTTATGCCCCTTTTAAAATTCAAAAAAGCCAGATTTCACATTGTTTGCACTCTAGCATCTTCATTTCCTGAGCAATTATCTTCAAACTTGATAACAATGTTTATAACCATAAAATCACAGCCGAGTTCGATTATGGCTAATATCGTACCATTAGGTCAGGAGTTATGCCCCTTTTAAAATTAAAAAAAGCCAGATTTCACATTGTTTGCACTCTAGCATCTTCATTTCTTTAGCAATTGCATTCAAACTTAATGACATTGTTTATAACCAAAATTTCTCAGCCAAGTTCGATTTTGGCTGATGTCGGAGCATTAGGGCAGGAGTTACACCCCTTTTAAAATTCAAAAAAGCCAGATTTCACATTGTTTGCACTCTAGCATCTTCATTTCTTTAGCAATTGCATTCAAACTTAATGACATTGTTTATAACCAAAATTTCTCAGCCAAGTTCGATTTTGGCTGATGTCGGAGCATTAGGGCAGGAGTTACACCCCTTATATTATTAAAAAAAAAGTCAGATTGCACTTTGTTTGCACTCAAGCATCTTTATTTTTTAGGTCATTGTCTTTAAATTTTATAACAATGTTTATTACCATCAAATTTTGGCTAAGTTGGATTATGGCTGAAATTGGACCCTTAGGTCAGGAGTTACGCCCCTTTTAAAATTGAAAAAAAGCCAGATTTCACTTTGTTTGCCCTCTAGGTCACCAGGTCAAATCTTAGAAAAACCTTGTGAACACTCTAGAGGCCACAGTTTTGGCCCAATCTTCATGAAACATGGTCAGGATGTTTGTCTACATGATATCTTGGATGAGTGCGAAATTGGGTCATGTGGGGTCAAAAACTAGGTCACCAGGTCAAATCTTAGAAAAACCTTGTGAACACTCTAGAGGCCACTGTTTTGGACCAATCTGCATGAAACTTGGTCAAGTTGTTTGTCTACATGATATCTCGGACAAGTTCGAAATTGGGTCATGTGGGGTCAAAAACTAGGTCACCAGGTCAAATCTTAGAAAAACCTTGTGAACACTTTAGAAGCCACAGTTTTGGCCCAATCTTCATGAAACTTGGTCAGGATGTTTGTCTACATGATATCTCGGATGAGTTCGAAATTGGGTCATGTTGGGTCAAAAACTAGGTCACCAGGTAAATTCAGGTAGGATCAAAATGTAGGTCACTTACAGGCCTCGAAGAATTTTTCTAGGGTCACTCGCCCTGCAGGGCGAGTGACCCTAGAAATTTACTCGCCCTGCACAAAATTTACTCGCCCTGCATTAAAACAGACAAAAATGGTCAAGATGAATGCATATGCGTTGCTTTTGGAGGTAAGGACTAAAGTTTACTGTAAAAATTGGAACAGCGTTCCTTGCTTCGGTTCCGACTTTTCAGACGACATTTTGAACCGATTGATTATCAGAACGATGTTCTATTACTAAGCCACTGGCCACGCTGCCGTAGCGCGGGATCCATATCGGTTTAATTGTTTTATATATTGTTAATGATACTTTTTATGCTTTTTAGCTCACCTGAGCATAGCTCAGGGTGAGCTTTTGGGATACTTGATTGTCCGTTGTCCGTCGTCCGTCAACAATTTTGATGTTTACACACTAGAGGCCACAGTTTTGATCCAATCTTCCTCAAACTTGGTCAGAATGTTTGTCTTGATGATATCTTGAACCCTTTCGAAAATGGGTCAGGTTGGATCAAAAAGTAGGTCAGTAGGTCAAATCTTAGAAAAATCTTGTCGTCCATCAACAATTTTGATGTTTACACACTAGAGGCCACAATTTTGATCCAATCTTCCTCAAACTTGGTCAGAATGTTTGTCTTGATGATATCTTGAACCCTTTCGAAAATGGGTCAGGTTGCATAGAAATGTAGGTCAGTAGGTCAAATCTTAGAAAAATCTTGTTTATACTCTGAGGGCAACATTTTTGGTCCAATCATCCTCAAACTTTGGCAGAATGTTTGTCATGATGATATCTTTTGTGGATGGGGTCAGAAAATTCCTGAACATTGTTTCACCTCATCATCTTAATTCTGAAGCAATCTGTTTTGTACAGGCAATGAATGATACTTTTCTCAGGTGAGCGATCTAGGGCCATCTTGGCCCTCTTGTAATAATTATTCTTCGATAAATGAACCATATGAAATATTTTCTTCGATTTCTCACACACTCGGTCACAGTGCATGATTTAATCGATTACACCCCTCCGCTCCCAACAACAAATGTTGCCCTCAGACAACAGCATTCGGTAATGTTTTATAATAACGCATTCGGTATAGTTTTTAGACATAGCCACAATAATACGAAGTCGATTTCCGGTTTTCGTTTGACAGGTATTACGATTAAAATGCAGTTCGCATTTTGATTGTTTTATCAAATATCTTCGTTCAAGAAAAGTAACCATCAGTAACTGGAGAATCTTTAGTTTCATTATTTTTTTCTCGCCCGACCCAAACTTTCACTCGCCAATGCGAGCGGGCGAGCGTATTTGTCGAGGCCTGACTTAGTCAAATGTTAGAAAAACACTTTAGATGCCAGATTTTTTGTCATTTTGCCTAACACAGCCATCTTAATCAGGTGAGCGACACAGGGCCATCTTGGCCCTCTTGTTTTTCCAGATAATTCAGGTTTATTTAGGGGGTGCACCTTATATGATGATATACGCTTTTCGGGTTTCTTTTTTTCAATCACCGAGAAGTGAAATTTAAAGGTATATACGATCTCAGGGAATGGATATACTGAAAGCCAATGAATACGACAATATGCTATTAAGTCTAAATGAAACAATAATAAACAATACCAGGTTATTGCTTTTGTTCTTAATAGTTATCCTACTGGTATATTTCTTGATAAAATGATCGTGAGAAACTGAAACAACTTGATTGAAATCATTTTCAATATTTTGACAGGTGGCAATTGTCATGTAATGTTTGTTAGTTGGGAGAATTTTGACAGGTGACATTGGTCCCAGTGTTATTTAGAATGCGGGGACACGGTTGAGTAATGTCATGTTATGAAAATGTGTCACCTTTATCCTACCCCTCCTTAAGGTAATGGTCTAACGGTAATCTTATGCCATGTGTAAATAAAATGGTTCACCATATGATTAGCCAAGGTTACGTACGGATAGCTTTCAGTCTGTCAAAATGTATAACGGCATGAATTTCAAAACAATATTTTGCATATACGATATGATAAGTTTGTTTTGTTTGTTTGTTTTTTTTTGTTGTTTTTTTTAAATAAGTTACCCTGAAAGTTAGGATGCACCTTATACGTAGCTGCGACTAATCTGACCCTTTATATGGTAATGACTCATGAAGTTTCCACAGCTACTTTACATGCCAAACTGGGGATTCAGGATATATCAACAGTTTTGCACAATGGTTGCCTAAGATGGTATGGGCACGAACATGCCACAACATGCATCAATACAGTCAGGAGCATTGTGATTCCCGGCTGCAGAGGGCCCAGGAAAACTTGGTCTGAATGTGTCAATGGTGATCTGAAAATGTGCAATCTGGCTAACACTGATCCTTTGGACAGAGATGTGTGGAGAGTTGGTGGACACAGAAGCTGCCTGCTGCCTACCCTAGACCCTGGGACACCTGCAGCAGTTGAAAAAAGTCCAATCATAGTCATCTTGTTTCCTTACATACCCTATACAGAAAATTTGAAAAATTCTTCTCTGCTGGAACTAAATTTCAGAATTAATTCTTGTTTTGCACCAATGATTACCTCAAGGTTTCATACCATATTTGTGTAAGTATTTTAGATCCCTTGAAAATTGAGGCCTTCAGATGATTGACTAACCTAAGAATTCTTTCTATCTGAAATTTGAATCTGGTTGCTGCCCGAAGAAACCAGGTAAACTCAAGTGACTTTGTATGTACTCTGGTGAGCGATCTGGGACCATATGGCCCTATTGTTTAGAAATTTTGTTTCCTGAAACCCATGATTACTGTTCTCATCATTTAAGAACAAAATTAAAGGCTTTGACAAAGCAGTGTTAGGGGGTATAAGTTACCTCTATGACAGTTCTATAGTTTAAGATTGTCATATACAGGTAGGTATAAACCAAGTCTAAAAGTTAAAAACAAAGAAAATTGTTGTTTTCATATAAACTGTTGTCTAGATTCGTTCAAAGTTCCTCAGGATGACATTAATTTGTGTTGCAGGTGCTTTTGGTCGGGGTGGAGGGCGTGGTGGTCGGGGTGGCAGTCGAGGAGGTGGACTCGGGAAAGGACGCGGAGAGTAGTGTTACACTTACCATATACAATGACACTCAAATGTTGGCGGACGGAATCAGGGTGGCAACCTCTTGTCTACATACAAATGTTGCTAAACATTTGCTGCAAATGTTTAGGAAAGAAATGCTACAAATTGAGTTTTCCTTTGTGATACATCTGTACACCCCCTACCTGGAGGGAATTGAGGTGTGATACTTTGAAGACTTGAACTCTTTTGAGAGATTTTGGGAAATGAATAAATATTTACAAGAAGGTGCAAAGAGAATTTCAGAGACAATATAGCTATTCTGGTGTACCTTGGTCTGTGTTAAAGACATGACATTCTGAAAATTCATTATAATACATTGTTATGACTATTCTGATTCTGATGGATGCACTTCTTTTATTTATACCCCCAAAGACAAAGTATATAGGACTTATATTGGAGTAATGTCTGTTTCCTGGTCTTTCTGTAGACAAGATTTGTTGCCACTCTTTCTTAGCTATCATTGGTCAGACTTTTTTATATTAACACAACAATTATAAATACCAAGCCTACTTGCTGTCATGCTTACTTCAATTTTTAGCTCACCAGAGCATAATAGTATTGCATTCAGAGGGGCAAATTTTGCAAAAAGAATGAAATTTGGCATGGTCATAGATATTGGTATTATGGATATTTTCTGCTATGGTACCATATTGAAAAAATCCAATATGGCGGACAAAATCCAAGAAGGCCGCTTTTTATTTTTAGCTCACCAGAGTACAACATGCTCAAGGTGAGCTATTGGGATCACACTCCGTCCGTTGTCGTCCATTGTGTGTTATCAAAAATTTTCTTAAAACAAAATCCTCTGAAACCACTTGGTAGAAATTGATGATACTTGGTATGAATGATCCTTGGGTGGATATTCACAAAAGTTGCTATAATAAACTTGATCCATGCAGAACTCTGGTTACCATGGTAAACTACACCATTTTATTTTAAATCTTCAAAAAATCATTTCCTCTGAAACTGATGGCCAGAATTTAATTTCCTTTGGCACAAATGGTCACCTCTAAAAAACCCCCAAAAATCATCCTCTCTGAAACCAGTGATCAGAATTTAATTTCATTTAACACAAATGGTCACCTAATTATTCTCTATCATATTTGCTAAAATAAAGTTGATCCCTTGAAAAATGAAGCCCCCACAGGGTTGGCCAGTTTCCTCATATACCTGTACTCTATAAAGAAAAATTCAAAAATCATCTCTGAAACCAATGGTCAGAATTTAATTCCTTTTAACACAAATGGTCACCAAATTTTGCACTGTCAGATTTGCTAAAATAAGCTGATCCTTGAAAAATGAGGCCCCACAGCATTGATTTTAGTTTCCTAAGGGAGATAATCAATATTCTAATTTTTGTATAGTTGTGGTATATACCATGGGAATTATTTCAAAGTGTTTGATTTAGTTATTTATATATGATATAAAATTCCTCGAATACATTGTAAATATTAGCAAAACCAGCAGTGTTGTTCTATTTTATTCATTTATTTATTTTTGTTAACTTTAATCCAGGTTAAAAGATACAAACATTTAAATATATAGACTTCTCTGTTGAGTTTTGGATATGTCTTGCCACATCGTGAAGTAATTTGTGCATGATTGACATAATAGCCCATGCTCATATACTGTCGTTTCATGGTTTTGATCTTCTAAAAAATAAATGTTACTGATGGTTGGCTAGGGAAGTGCAATGACCAAGAACTGTAACTTCCATGTGCATAATTTTTAGCTCGACTATTCGAAGAAAATGAGAGCTATTGTAGTCGCCCTTGCGTTGGCGTCCGCGTTGGCGTTGCAGCTTTTGGTTAAAGTTTTGCATGCAAGTTACTATCTTGACTGAATTTAATATGAATTATGGCACCCTTTTAACTTAGAAATTTTGGTTAAAGTTTTGCATGCAATAGAAAATTTGGTTAAAGTTTTGCATGCAAGCTACTCTCTAGTTTGTATCTTAATAACCACTCATGGTATTGACTTGAAAGTTTATGAATATGTTTAGGGGCATCAGACAACCAAGTTAGATAATTCTTGATGGAATATATTACAAATTAAGGCCCCTTTTTAACTTAGAAATTTTGGTTAAAGTTTTGCATGCAAGATACTCTCATGCTTATATCTCAGTATCCAGGAATGTGATTGATTTGAAACATCTTTAATATGTTTAGGGGTATCATACTTTCATGGTAGATAACTCTTGATAGAATATGTTACAAATTATTGTCCCTTTTTAACTTAGAAATTTTGGTTAAAGTTTTGCATGCAAGGTACTTTCATGCTAATATCTCAGTATCCAGGCTTGGGATTGATTTGAATCATCTTTAATATGTTAAGGGGTATCATACTTTCATGGTAGATAACTCTTGATAGAATATGTTACAAATTATGGCCCCTTTTTAACTTAGAAATTTTAGTTAAGGTTTTGCATGCAAGGTACTTTCATGCTAATATCTCAGTATCCAGGCATGGGATTGATTTGAAACATCGTTAATGTTTAGGGGTATCATACTTTCATGGTAGATAACTCTTGAAGGAATATATTACAAGTTATGGCCCCTTTTTTATCTTAGAAATTTTGGTTAAAGTTTTGCATGCAAGGTACTTTCATGCTTATATCTCATAGTCCAGGCATGGGATTGATTTGAAACATCTTTAATATGTTTAGGGGTATCATACTATTAAGGAAGATAACACTTGATGGAATATATTAAAAATTATGACCCCCTTTTAACTTAGAATATTGGTTAAATTTTTGCATTCAAGCTACTATCCAGCTTATATCTCAGAAATTGCTTGTGGAATTGACTAAAATTAAGGAGTGTTTTCAGGGGCATCAGAAAAGTAAGGAGGATAACTTTTGGACTGAATTTTATACAAATTATGGCCCTTTTCTAACTTGGATTTTTGGTTAAAGTTTTGCATGCACAGTGTTATTGTGCTTATGTCTCAGTAGCTAGGCATGGGATTGATTTTAGACATCAAAATATTATCAGACTATTAAGGTATATCATTTTTGACTATTATTATGTACAGGGTATGTGAAAGACAAGAATTGAAATAGATTTCATTTGATTAACCAACAAGCATTTTGAATAGTCGAGCGTGCTGTCCTCTGACAGCTCTTGTTGAGTTATTGCCCTTTCTAAATTTTTATACTTATTTTTTGTCCAGTCCATACTCAAAAACTATAAAAGGTATCAAGATGAAACTTCATATGTGGATAGGTATCATTGAGGGTAAGTGCAGTGACCAATAACTGTAACTCTCATGTGCATAATTTTGGAGTTTTGATAAAAGGTTTCAAGATGAAAAGATCTCAATGAAGGAAAGTGCAGTACCCAAGAACTGTAACCCTCATTTGCATCATTTACAAATCCCTATGACAAAGCGATATGCAGGGGGGTATTTGTGCCATGATAATGGCAGTTCTAGTTGCAACTCCATAAAATGATTGAAACCTGCGTATGAACTATCCAAAATTATCTAAGAGCCACCAAAACAAATTATACTCCTCCGCATGGTCAAGTGATAGTTATGCAATATCATAGAGAAATTACACACAACTAAAAATGAGGCCCCTAGGGGGTCAGCTTGTTTCCTTACATACTCTATATAGAAAATACCAAAATTCTTCTTCTGTGAAACTAGTGGTTTGAATTTAATTTCATTTAACGCAAATGATCACCTCATGAATTGCTTAAGTAAAGTTGATCCCTTGTAAAATGAGGCCCCTAGGGGTCCGCTAGTTTACTTATATACTTACTCCATATAGAAGATTTCAAAGATTCTTCGAAACCATTGTTTAGAATTAAATTTCTTTTGGCATGTATGGTCACCTTATGGCTGTCTATCATAATTGCAAAAACAAAGTTAATCCCTTGAAAAATGAATCACATAGGGGATTGTCTAGTTTCCTTATATAGATTTTTTTCTCTCCTGGAACTACTGTTCAGAATTAATTCTTGTTTTGCACCACTGATTACCTCACTGTTTCATACCATAATTATGTTAGCATTTTTTGGTCCCTTGAAATTTTAGGCCTCAGGATGATTGACTAACTTAATTCTATCAGAAACTTGAATTTGGTTGCTGCTGGAAGAAACCAGGTAAAATCAAGGGACTTGAATTTCTTTAAATTAGTTGATGTGCTCTGGTGACCGATCTAGGGCCATTGTTGTTTCTATATGTAGTTGTCTTGGTTACTGACATTGCGAATATTTCATATTTCCTTCTTACCGTAAAATGCCATGTATTGTGCACACCCATGTATAGTGCGCAGCCAGAGTTTGAGGCTCGAAACCTTGGAAAAAAAGTATGTCCCTGCTATAATGCGCATATTTTTTTCATAAGACGAGGAGGCTGCCATCTTGTTTACTTGCGGTTGTTTTGCAAATGTTCGATTGCACAACAGGTGGAAATGTTCTATTGCTTCCGAAAGTCAGGTGTAATGCAGCGAATATTTTCACACCTTTAGTATCCACATGCATTTGCATTGTTACCTTGATTGTTTGTGTTATAATCTGAAACTACCGACACCTTCTAGTTCGTTTTTTCGCAAGTCTCTTAACAAAGGGTATTTGAGGTACACAATTATCATGAACCAAACAGCTCTGTTCAATAGACAGACAGACAATAAACTTTATTCGACCACTATTACAAAGTAACAGCATGGGGTTATGATCATAATAACAGGCATACAATCCGGCCATAATACAAAATTTCAAAGTTTATTGGTAAATCAGCAATGGATGGTTCCTAAGCTGTCAATCAAGTATGTTTATATTAACCGGCTTATCCAACCAGTGTACGTGTGAAACACATGGTGAACGGTTGACCTACTTTACACAAAAGAACATAATTACATGTATGCTTTTTGTTTGTGATACTGTTTGTGAGCACTTGACCTAGGTATGAATAGAAACTGTCAAATTATCAATGGGGGGAGGAGTTACCCACAAAAGCGGAACCGTCCTTACATATTGCCTTTGACCATTTACAAATTGTGAATCAAACGGAATATGGCAAAGACATAATACATATAATTTTATCTATATAATCATATATGTTCAAATACAATTTTATGACTAAGTAGCAATAACATCAAGGGTATTTTTTCGTATTTTCAGAGCTTCCTTAAGAAATTTAGCAGTTTTTATCAAGGAATTTTTATTAAGACTATTCATAAAATAATTAAACTTGTTAATAGTTGGCCAGCTAATATTACCGAAATATTTTTTACAGATATCTGAATATGTTTGACAACACAAGAAGAAATGATACTCAGTTTCAATAAGATTACTAGTACATAATTTACAAATTCTATCTTCTCTGTTTATACCATGGAATCTTCCGACTTCAATTTCAAGACAGTGTGAACTAAGTCTAAAACGTGTAAATATTTTTCTAAGATCAACGCTATTAATTTTATCTAAATGTTACCCATGCATTATTAGATGACATTTTGTAGTAATTCATGTTTCATGTCATATTTGTGAGTCATTGTTTATGTTGTACCTGTCACTTGTCTTGTGTATATTCAGTGCATGTCAGTAGTGAGTGTGTTTGTTTAGGATCAGTGTGCAGCATGAAGTGTCATTTTGTGAGTGCTGATCGGGTGTATGATGGGTAAATCAGTCAGGTGTAACGTTATACAGTACTAGAACCTGCAACCGGACTTGTTATTTCTAACCCCGGTAACATAAATACTCTTCAAAGCAGAAGTTAACTTTAAATTTAGAATATGTACAAAGTTTTGGTAAAGTATTAATTGATGTGGTCCATTCCTGAATATACTGATCTCTGAGTAGGGTTGGACACCGATTCCCGGTATCGGTCCAATACCGAATAGTAACTTCGTAAAGTACCGGTATATACCGTTTCGTAAAATACCGGTGCCTGGTTTCGATACTTCTGTAATTTTGTGTAATAAATAAGTCTTTAAAACGTAAAAATGTAAACAAATAACTTTAAAAATGGCCTTAAAACACAGATAACTAACCGTGAACAAAATATAAGGATCTATAGCGTGTAATAGCAGCACTGACTGACATATAGAGCAAGTCATGGGACAATTCTAATTTCACAAATAAACATTTCCATTTATAAAATACTTACTGACGAAGAATTGACAAAAAGTCCTAAAATAAAAAAATAAAAAAGTATTTATTACACTATTTAAAAGAATGATAATGCGCACTCGAGGAGGCCGCCATTTTTGTTTAGACGCGGGTGTTTTGCGGACTTAAAAAAAAAGTTCTGCTGCTTCCACAAGTCAATCATACAAAATCATTATTCACACCTCTAGTATCAACAAGTGTTATTTTAATATGTAAATATTCATCTCTTATAATTCAATATGGAATGGCATTGTACTAATTTAAACGTTTTGATTTTGTAATTATTTTCATGTATGTACAATGACGAGTTGTAAATGAAGATATTACTACTACAACTACATTTAATTTGCATTGTTACGTTGATTTTAAATATGGCCAGTTGTTTGAGTAATAATCTTCAAATGTTGACACCTTATTGTTTGTTTGTCGCAAGTCCCTTTCCAAATGGAATTTGATGTATACAATTTTCTTAAACCGAACAGTTCTGTCCAAAATGAAACTAGCTAGAATATCGTCTGAATTATATAATAAAAACAATACAATCATAACATGATGGCAATCATTGTTGGTCTCAGTAATGACGATGCGAACATCACATTTGGCTGTATGTCGTCAATTAATTATTAAGTAATTCCGGGAGGGTCACAACAATGTAATCATAATATGAATACGAGAACAATGATTTCGATAGCATTTATTTCACAATTATGTTATAGAAATCACAACCAGACAACATATTTCTAACAGGGAAATATACGACAAAGCTTTAATATCGATTTAACTTATGAAATCGTACACTCGTATAGACTTCGCCGAACACCGATATGACTTCTTAGTGGGTGGGGTTAAGCTTGAAAAACTACGAACAAATTGAAAGCTTGTGTATTCTGCACCCCTTCTCCGAAATTGAAGTCATAGAAATGCACACAATACACAAGAGTTTACGGCTTTTTACAACTGAAACGGTCGGTGTTGGAAACCGTACGAAAAATTCCAAAATTTGGGCATATTATTCTAAGTAAATTAACGGTGGCAAACGTAGTTTGTTAGGGTCGTTTGTAATGGTTGTTGTTCAAGAATGCTGACTTACTGATGAAGAGATTTAAGTTCTTTTAGTTGAGATTTCTTTTTCAATCCCTCAATATTCTATGTGCAAAAGAGTGACTGTACATTTTTAAGTTCAACTCAACTGTGTTTAAAGTCAAATCTAGTCAATATAAATACTTTTCGAAGGTGGTTATTAGATGTCATAGTATCAGTATCGTTAAAATACCGGTATCGTTTCGTCATATCAGTATTGGTATCGGACCGTTTCGTGAATAACGATATCCAACCCTATCTCTGAGACATGTTTTCATTAAAGGTAAACAATTAAAATTTCTACCAAAGTCAACTCTTACATTGGTATATCCAAGATGATCAATAATAGAATGTATTCTTCTGGCCCAACATGTGCTATTTATTTTATCACATTGCAATGCATACATTTCGTACATAGGTAAATTAGTATTACTCATAATTTTAAACCAAAACTTAAGTGATCGTTCTTTACACAAAAGTGATAACGGATACCTCCCGAGCTCGCCATAAATAGCGGCGTTCGGCGTTTGTTTCTTAACACCAAGAACCTTAAATGCAATTTATCAACCTCTCTTAAATTAGAGATCCCCCAAACTTCTGCCCCATATAACAAAATAGGGACTACCATACTATCAAACAGTTGCAGCATTGTCTTGACATCGAATTTAATTCTGTCAAATAAAGATAATAAGGTACCGTAAGCTCTCATTGCTTGATCGTGTAAACATTTAACTGCATCTGTAAAAGTACCGAGGTGATTAAATTTTATACCTAAATAAACAAAACTGTCAACGACCTCAACGGACTAGCCATTACTAAAATATTGTACATTTCTGTTACTTTTTTTCTTTTCAAAAACACAGACTTTCGTTTTATTTACATTAATTTTTAAGCCTCATTTGACAGAGTAATGATATATGCTGTCTATTTGGGACTGCAAACTGACAGGATCTGTAGTAAATAAAACAATGTCGTCCGCAAATAAAATAAGATATTTGGACAATAACTCAAGATCTTTGTCTGTAAATGAATTAAAATCAAGATAATGGGTGATAACGGCTCACCTTGTTTCAAGCCAATTGTGACACCATTACTCCATGAATCTTAGGTCAATCATTAAACTTTAAGCATCAAAATAACGGCCAAACATTGCTCTACAAATAATATTCATCATCATATTTTCAAAAATCAAAGCCTTTCGAGATATAAACTGTTAAACACACTGAGGGTTACCAAATTTTCGTTTTTCCGCCATAACTCAACCGATTCAACCCCGATCATCAAAATTTAAATATCATCTGAAAGGTCTTTCTAAGCACTACAAATTATACGCATAGTGTCTCGATAGAATATTACCGTTTTGAGATATTTAAGGCCAAAGAAAAACCCGATAATTGATATATGACCTTGACCTTTGGGTTTTTCTGGAAACGAAAGTGACAAGGCTCCATAAAATCTAATACTGCATCTTCAGACAAAATTTCAAGCAAATCATACAAAAAATAAAGCCTACAGGGCTTAAAAACCGTTTTTTAATATGAAAGTTTTATTAGCATTATGAGGTCATGTGACGTCATATGGCGTTCATCTTTTCTGAATGTAAAGAAGACCTAGAGACTAATATTCAGTCCAAAAATCAGCTTTCTAGCTCTTCTGGAAGCGATTTTATACGCATTTGAAATTTGATGTCATTAGTTTGAATCTTGGATTCGGCATAAAACCTTTGCCTTTTCGAATTTGGAAAAAACGGACAACGAAAGGCACAACAAGAGCCGAACATACACATTCTGTGAAATGTTGATGAAAATCGGTCCAGAAATAATGGCTGTAGACCGCGTACAAACTTTTTCACCTGACGTCGAATCTGACGTTATATGACGTCATATGAATATGAAATTCATTGCATCCGAAAGCACATGATTTGTAATATATGCCATAAAATTTTCATTGTTCTGAGTCAATGGCAACACCTCAAAATTAACACAAATATAAGAGGAAGAAAAAAAGAATAATAAGCAGAAGAATAATAAAAAACAGTACAAACCCAATAGGACTTTCAGCCAGTAGGCAGAAAGTCCTAATAATAAAAAAAAAAATACAAACCCAATAGGACTTTCTGCTGAAAGGGCAGAAAGTCCTTATAATAAGAAGAAGAATAAACAGTACAAACCCAATAGGACTTTCTGCCGAAAGGGCAGAAAGTCCTAATAACTAGAAGTCGTTTGTTTAGGATACAAACGAAGCGGCTTTCCGTTTGCTTATTTCAAAGGTATTAAATATATAAGTTAATACAAAGAAATGGAATAATGTTGGCTAATAATGTTTAATTTAATACGTAAATCATCATTATCATAAATATATACTTATGTTCAAAATTAAGCTTTATTTTATTTTTTTATTTTTTTCATTTTCATCTTCTTAGGAAGATATTGAGAAAGCATATACATTGTATATGGACCTTATTTGATTACGCAACCGTTTACTATCATAATACAATCCTCAAGATTTTTTTTTCTTACTTTAGTTAATCAATTTTAAAAGTTTTTTTATTCTTTATTTAATATCTTTTTCTTCGTAAGCATATTACTTAACAAATATTCATTGAAATTTGACCCACAATTGAAATTGTAAAAAAGAAAAAAAAAATACTTTGAAATCCATGACTTTCAACCTTGAATTGATTGAGTTTTACATTTGCAAAATTAGATAGAAACAAAGGCAGAGGTGTAAGCAAAATTATGAAAATACTTTCTTATTTCTATGTAATTAACGTTATAAACATCTTGAAACTTTCAACAATTCATTTGTTTTATATATTTGCTTATTTTTACAGATTTAGAAAAAGAAACCGTTAAACATTTAGAAAACATAAAAAATCAATAGGTCATTTTCTTAAGGTTTGCAGAAAGCCGTGAAAGTAAATGCAATAAGTTATCCGTATAAGTTTTCTGGCTCTAGTATAATTTTACTAATTCATCGTAAATGCGACTCATTTAGTAAAAAATGTACCACAATTCACTATTCAACGCAGTCACTCTTTCCTGCAAAAGAACAATCGGATCTTGCTCAACCAACCCAATGATCGCTTTCATTTCTTTCTTCAAATTAATATATTTTCATGAATTAGCCCTATAAAGAAAAACATGAATAGGTCATGTTTGATAATGTAATCACTTTAACTTTTCTGCTCATGTCAAGGCACGGCAATATTACTTATTTAAAGTTAATATGTCCAATCTTATGATGTTTTTAATGTATTTTGCTTACAAATCAATGTTGTCATAAACAAGTGACACAACATAAATTCCTTAAGTTATGCTTTAGATTGCCACAATACCCATGACGCTGAAGCGCGAATACGTATTTAAATGAATGATTTTAATATTTCAACCACGGCAAAATCAAGTGACTAAAGAAAAGTATCTGTTTTGGAAGGACATGATTAGCTAACATTCTAATAAACCAGAAAAAAATATCTTCGAGAATGTGAACAGGTTTGTTTTCACATTTTCAAGTAAGCGTTCCATCAAACATGAATATCTGCCATGTTTGATGACGTAAAAACTTAAAATTTTCAAACCCTTATGAACATACTAATTTTTGAAAATTTTAAGTTCATTGATTTAATTGGCGATTTTATATGAATTTTTAACATAATTCTTGCTTTAGTATTCATGACGTTATAACCACGTGACAAATCAAACATTTCTTGCAGTATGCATCACTTCAATTTTAACTCTATCAATTCTGAAGATTTCAATTAAGATTGATTAAAATTTCATGATACCAGAGCAAGAGAAATGATAAAAGAAATGCCTTTTTGTCTTTTTAATGACGTCATAACCACGTGACTTAAAAGAAAGTCATTCAGAAAAAAAATGTAAACCTCTATGCCGATATGCTATCCAATTTTCATGCTTCTAACGCATCAGGGGGCTTTGTAACATTAAAAAGGGCTATTGGTATTTTGCGAAACGGAACGGAACGAAACGAAACGGAACGAGGGGCACTATATAGGGGAAATTAAGAATTCAAATTTAAATTTGGAAAATCAATACAATCATAAAAGTAAATTATATGAACTTTGTATATCATAGTCGAATGATGTAAAAAGCCCAATGAAACTCATAATTCGCAAATTATTAACTTTTAGTCTTGTTCCGTTCCGTTTCGCAAAGTACCATTACCCACACGGGTATTGGTATTTTGCGAAACGGAACGAAACAAAAATCAAAAAGGGTTAAATATATCAGTGAAAAGGAATAAAACCCTATCTTTAATTGGTAGTTAAAAGTAGTTAAAATTGGTAGTTATTGGGAAATTAAGAATTCAAATTTAAATTTGGAAAATCAATATAATCATAAAAGTAAATTATATGAACTTTGTATAATCATAGTCGAATGATGTAAAATGCCCAATGAAACTCGTAATTCGCAAATTATTAACTTTTAGTCTTGTTCCGTTCCGTTTCGCAAAGTACCATTACCCACACGGGTATTGGTATTTTGCGAAACGGAACGAAACAAAAATCAAAAAAGGTTAGATATATCAGTGAAAAGGAATAAAACCCTATCTTTAATTGGTAGTTAAAAGCATACCATTGATTAGAAATCGAACATGGGGGCCTCCGTGGCCGAGAGGGTAAAGTCGCTGACTTTAACACTCACTCAGCCCCTCACCGCGTGGGTTCAAATCCCAGCAGGGTCATTCGGATTTTCGTGTGAGGAAGCCTTCCAGCTGGCTTGCGGTAGGTCGTTGGTTCTACCCGGATGCCTCTGTGCATTCGGGGTCTTCCTCCACCTGTAATTAGCTGGACGTCGCTATATGACTGAAATACTGTCGAAGCGACGGTAAACTCAAATAGTCAAGTCAAGTCAGAAATCGAGCACATTAGTAAATGTATATGAATCAGAGAGCAACCTTATATGATGTACCGGTCTGGATATATAATCTTGTAAACTCACACGCAGCACGTTAAAAAATGAAATAATATTCGTTTTGTTTCGTTCAGTTACGCAAATTACCATTACCCACACAGGTATTGGTACTTTGCGAAACGGAACGAAACGTGAAAAAAAAATCATTTGCATGAAATGTTTTTCAGAAATCAATATCTAATAATCGTTTATACTTGCATGTACAATAATGATCGCAAGGATTTGCCCTCATCAACACCATAACTGGTTTCTGGTACACTTTACTAAAGGGTAAAGTTTGTTATTTAACGTGGCTAGTCGACGAAAGTCCCCGCTTTGAACGGATAGAACAACTTTCTAGCCGTGCCCAAGGCAGGCTTCATATACCTCTCCAGCATCAAGTCTAGGCCGATACTGCTGGAAGCAATCACCGAGCACTGAACACTAGTCGTGATATCAGCTGCGGCCGGGAATCAAACCCGCATCGCTGGTGTTGTATACCAACCTTTTAACCACTGCGCTACTGACTACCTATATTTTAATATTGTACATACTCTCATACTTTCATAGATACACGTACCTTCATAAATAACCTTGACATGCAATACTGCCGGGCATATTAAAAATATATATGTAGTTATCATTGCCGAGCCTTGACCCGCAAGTCGCCTTTCTACATGTATTTTATCAGATTATAAGAAAAAATAATGTTTGTGAAGAGAAGACTTTTTACATATTTCCGTGCATGTACATGCGTGTTTTAAAATACGATTATTCTTCTAAATACACTGACCGTTGTTGTTGTCAACATCTTAAATTACATAATACGTATATAACCAAATTAGCCCGTTCTCTATCGTTTCGTTCCGTTTCGCAAAGTACCAATACCCACACAGGTATTGGTATTTTGCGGAACGGAACGAAACGAGACAATGTATATTAATAAAAATGAAAATTATCAGGAATATCAGATAATAGTTTGAACAACAGTCGAGCCTGGATCTGCAACTCATCTTTTTATGTATCAAGGAGAATGTATATGTTTATGTTCCATGCATGTAATTGCTTGTAATGAAATATGATTTATATTTTTAATTGAATTCATACTGTCAGCATTTTGAATAACATAAAACATTTGTAACCAAATTTTTATATTTTGTTTCGTTCCGTTTCGCAAAGTACCAATACCCACACCGGAATTGGTACTTTGCGAAACGAAACGGAACGAGCAAATTTTAATATGTTCAAGAATTATATATTTAAATATATTTATTTGTAGCCCTGTCGAGCTTCGATCTGCAACTTGTCTTTTTATGTATGAAGATTACAGGAAAATCTGTATGTTCGTGACATAGTCCTGAATGCTTTATATGTATTTCTTTGCATGTAACTGCTTGTACTGAAATTAGCGTCTGAAAATAAGAGAGAAATAAAGAATCTCTAAACAAGGTACATAACAACACAATTAAAATTTTACAGACTCGAATTGATTGAGCCTGTTTATGGACATATATTTCCCATCTCGTTTCGTTCCGTTTCGCAAAGGACCAATACCCACACAGGTATTGGTACTTTGCGAAACGGAACGGAACAAGAACATTTTTATGTATTTATACATGAAATATTTCAGGCATTCATATTTTATAACCGTTTAGGGTTGCCTGTACAACACTGGTCGAACCTTGATTGGTAAAATCATTGATTGGTAAAATCATTGTTTTTCAAGTAATTGCCTTTAAAACAGTCATAATCCGAAATTACTGATACAATACTGTAACTTTATACATGCCTACGTACCATCATAGAGACATATACCTTGCTAAGATATCTCGACATGTTATAGAGCCGCACATATCGAATTAAAATAAATCTTATCCTATCTTACATATTAAATAATAATTCATTCATGAATGTATACATGTGTAACTGCCTTGCCGTGCCGCATCCGAAAGTTTAGATAAATATGATTCTTCATGTCGGCATATTGAATTAATTTACATCATACATATATAACCAAATTAGCCCGTTCTCCTCTCGTTTCGTTCCGTTTCGCAAAGTACCAATACCCACACCGGTATTGGTACTTTGCGAAACGAAACGGAACGAGCAAATTTTAATATGTTCAAGAATTATATATTCAAATATATTTATTTGTAGCCCTGTCGAGCTTCGATCTGCAACTTGTCTTTTTATGTATGAAGATTACAGGAAAATCTGTATGTTCGTGACATAGTCCTGAATGCTTTATATGTATTTCTTTGCATGTAACTGCTTGTACTGAAATTAGCGTCTGAAAATAAGAGAGAAATAAAGAATCCCTAAACAAGGTACATAACAACACAATTAAAATGTTACAGGCTCGAATTGATTGAGCCTGTTTATGGACATATATTTCCCATCTCGTTTCGTTCCGTTTCGCAAAGTACCAATACCCACACAGGTATTGGTACTTTGCGAAACGGAACGGAACAAGAACATTTTTATGTATTTATACATGAAATAGTTCAGGCATTCATATTTTATAACCGTTTAGGGTTGCCTGTACAACACTGGTCGAACCTTGATTGGTAAAATCATTGATTGGTAAAATCATTGTTTTTCAAGTAATTGCCTTTAAAACAGTCATAATCCGAAATTACTGATACAATACTGTAACTTTATACATGCCTACGTACCATCATAGAGACATATACCTTGCTAAGATATCTCGACATGTTATAGAGCCGCACATTATCGAATTAAAATAAATCTTATCCTATCTTACATATTAAATAATAATTCATTCATGAATGTATACATGTGTAACTGCCTTGCCGCATCCGAAAGTTTAGATAAATATGATTCTTCATGTCGGCATCTTGAATTAATTTACATCATACATATATAACCAAATTAGCCCTTTCTCCTCTCGTTTCGTTCCGTTTCGCAAAGTACCAATAGTTATACCCACACCGGTATTGGTATTTTGCGAAACGAAGCGGAACGAGACAGTTTTGATATATATTTTCAAATATGAAATAGTTTAGGAATTCATATATAATAATCTTTTATGATTGAAAGTGCAAAAATGGTTAAGTCATTATCGGAAATTACGGGTTATCCACTGTAACTAAGTACATACCTTAATATATACATATGTACCTTTATTTGATACCTCGACCCGACATGCAATAAAGGGGCCTCCTTGGCAGAGTGTTAAATGTCGCTGACTTCAAGCCATTTGTCCTTTATTGATGTGGGTCCGAGCCTTGTCGGGGCATTTAATTCTCTATGAGAGGAAAGCCATCCAGCTGGCTTGCGGGCGGAAGGTCGGTGGTTCTACACAGGTGTTCATCCGTGATAAGATAATGCGGAGGGGCGCCTAGGTTCTTCCTCCACGATCAAAGCAGAAAAGTCGCCACATGACCTATGATATTATCCGTGCGACATTTACCCCCCACCCTCACCCCCCGCCCCAAAAAATAAATAGATAAATAAAGCAACATACAATATAGTCGCATATATCGAATAATCCTTTATGGTTGTATGTATTTATCAATGCTGAGACCGCATCCGCAGGTCGCTTTTTTATGTCAGAGGTGCTAGAAGAATTTGTATATTCTTGGAAGGAAAACTAAGTCTTATATTTCCTTGCATGTAACTGCTTGTAATGAAATTTGATTTTCATAAAACAAAAAAAAAGCTTTTCCTATCTCGTTTCGTTTTGTTCCACAAAGTACCTACACACACACTGATATTGGTACTTTTCGAAACGGAATTTTTATTTATTCATATGAAATATTTCGAAAATATCGAATAATTTTTTATATGTGTATTTTGTACACCTGTCGATCTAAGATCTGCACATTCATATATTGACTGATCTCTTTGATAGTTGGTTTGAAATTACCTCGTAAGGAGTTGGTTTGTAAGTACCTCGTAAGGAGCTAAAACTACCAATTGGTTTTAGAAGTCCAAAGACTGTGATAACCTTGATTCGTACATAGTTACCTACTTTTAGGATTTTAAGCTAATCTTGAAATTTGTTACATTAAAAAAAGGCTCAATGGTAGGATCCCACTATGATCTCTTGTTGAAATTTCAAGCTTTCCACACATTGCAAGTTTACTCTTATTTTGAAGGCCTATCAAAACGCTATGAAAAAATGTAAAAAAAAAATAAAAATGCCGGTGTTTAACATAATGCAAGAAAACCATGGTTACGTGACGGATACATGGTATCTTAACATGAATAGTTAAATGCATGACATGAAAAATACCACTTCCACCGTCGTTTTGACTCGGTCAAAGAAAATTCTTATGCAAGCGGGTCATACCATGCGCGTGCATCCTAAAAAGGTAATTTGAACAAAAACGAGTCATGTAAAACAATCAGATTAGATTTGAATTTAATTTCTTTTGCAAAGAAGATGTCCTTACTTCTAGTTTTAAATACGGTTGAGATCGCTTTCGATGTTTTTCGGATAATTTGGTGTGTTATCGTTGTCAAAAAGGAAAGTTATGTGGAAATTATATTGAGGATATATTAACGGATTTCATGTTTCTTTACTGATGGGAAAATTGGACAGTGCATTGGTTTAAATTGGAAATTAATTCAA
>CM037791.1:54963609-55013609 GCA_021229015.1 Solen grandis | reverse complement strand
TGACAGCGTCCGGAGTTCTTATACATAAATGGTGAACCCTTGTTACACCGACAGTGTTTGTTATGTTTATAACCAGTTCAAATGTGAAAAGATTCATATGGCTTATTTCGAAAAAGCATAATATTAGACCTAATGCAGGATACAAGAGGTACAGGCAGCAAGGGTTCACTGTATATGTAGTCACAAAGTATTTACTAGACCACTACAACAGAGAATGGGTTCAAGTATAAAATAAAATTGAAATTGTCATCAGGAATTATGAAGTCTGAAATTTAGACAAGGATCGCTAGAGGCTTTCATTCACTGTGTAATGAGAAGATGATGATTGAATCTTAACTGGCTCTGGTATCAAAAATATGTTACTGTAGTCATACTAGCACCTGTCATGCAATTTTTGGGGGCAAAAAAAAGCAGCTGGTATTCTTTCTACCGACCTGGTACATGCACTGTACAAATATATCATCAACACCAGAGTCCAACACTAACCCTGGACAAAGTCTATTCTTGTATCTTACAACTACATACTTACCAACACAGAGTGCTGGTTCTGGTATGTTCATATTAGTCTCCTGGACCCCCTGACTATTACTGATCTTGGCCCCTGACTCTTACTCTTCCCAGCCCATAGACTTTTACTCTCTGTGGCTTTCTGACTCTTACTCTCCTCTCCTCCCTAACTCTTACTCTTCTCGGTCCCCTGACTCTTTCTCTCCTCGGCCCCCTGACTCTTACTGACATCGGCCTCATGACTCTTACTGATCTTTGCCCCATGACTCTTATTCTCCTGGACCCCCATAACACTGACCTCGGCCCCCTGATTCTTACTGACCTCGATCCCATGACTCTTACTGATCTTGGCCCCCATAACACTGACCTCGGCCCCCTGACTCTTACTGACCTCGGCCTCATGACTCTTATTGACCTTGTCCCCCTGACTCTTACTGATCTCAGACCTCTCTGACTCTTAACTCCCCTTGACCTCATGACTCTTACTGACCTTGGTCCCCTGACTCTTCCTCTTCTTTACACTTCCTCTGCCACCTCATTCTTAATCTCCTTGGCCCCCTGTTTCTTTATTTCCTCTGTCCCTTTGATGTTTCTGTCCTGTTGCTCTTTATCCCCCCCCCCACTTCTTTTCTTCTCTCCCCCATTATTCCTAATGTTCTTTGATACTTTTCTCTTTTTAGCTCACCTGAGCACAAAGTGCTCAAGGTGAGCTTTTGTGATCGCCCTTCGTCCGGCGTCCGTCGTCGTGCGTAGTCCGTCGTCCGTCGTCAACAATTTGCTTTAAACGACATCTCCTCTGAAACAGCTGGACAGAATTTAATGAAACTTGGCAGGAATGTTCCTTGGGTGAGGCTCTACAAAAGTTGCTAAAATAAAGTTGATCCATGAAGAACTCTGGTTGCCATGGCAACAAAAAGAAAAATAATTTGAAAACTTTAAAAATCATCTCCTTCAAAACTACTGGCCAGATTTCAAAATAATTTGGTACAGATGTTCCTTGGGTCAACCTCTACCAAAGTTGCTAAAATTATTCCGATCCGTAAAAAACATGGCCGCCAGGGGCGGGGCTTATTTGCCTTATATGTATATAGAGAAACCTTTAAACAACATCTCCTCTGAAACCACTAGACAGAATTTGATTAAACTTGGCAGGGATGATCCTTGGGCCAACCTTCACAAAAGTTGCTAAAATAAACTTGATCCATGTAGAACTCTGGTTGCCATGGCAACAAAAAGAAAAAAAAATGAAAACTTTAAAAATCATCTTCTTCAAAACTACTTGCCAGATTTTAAAATAAATTGGTACAGATGTTCCTTGGGTCAACCTCTACCCAAGTTGCTAAAATTATTCCGATCCGTAAAAAAACATGGCCGCCAGGGGCGGGGCTTATTTGCCTTATATGTATATAGAGAAACCTTTAAACAACATCTCCTCTGAAACCACTGGACAGAATTTGATTAAACTTGGCAGGGATGATCCTTGGGCCAACCTTCACAAAAGTTGCTAAAATAAACTTGATCCATGTAGAACTCTGGTTGCCATGGCAACAAAAAGAAAAAAAATATGAAAACTTTAAAAATCATCTTCTTCAAAACTACTGGCCAGATTTTAAAATAAATTGGTACAGATGTTCCTTGGGTCAACCTCTATCAAAGTTGCTAAAATAATACCGATCTGTAAAAAACATGGCCACCAGGGGCGGGGCTTATTTGCCTTATATGTATATAGGGAAAACTTTAATCAACATTTCCTCTGAAACCACTGGACAGAATTTGATTAAACTTGGCAGGAATGATCCTTGGGTCAACCTTCAAAAAAGTTCCTAAAATAAACTTGATCCATATAGAACTCTGATTGCCATGGCAACAAAAAGAAAAAAAATATGAAAACTTTAAAAATCATCTGCTTCAAAACTACTGGCCAGATTTTAAAATAAATTGGTACAGATGTTCCTTGGGTCAACCTATTTATCTCAGATGAGCGATTTAGGGCCATCATGGGCCTCTTTTCTTCAGTTCAGACTACCTCTCCAAAAGTTGATCCTTTACAGATCAGATTTACAGAAGTTGAATATTTTTAAGTGTGATATTTTGTTACATTTATGCATAAAAAGAATGCATCAGCTCATAAACAAAACAAGAAATATGTCTTGGTAGCTTAATAAAATGCAAAAAGTTACATTAAATTACAAGGCCACTTATTAAAGAGAGAGAAGTCTAACAGAGAGAGAGAGAGAGAGAAAACCAGCTAGAAACAAAAAAATAAATTGTACCCTTAGATGAGATTGTCCACTAGTCTGATAGGGCATTTGGGTGATTCCACTACATATGCAGAGGTGGAGAAGATAACATTACCACAAATACCATTCCTATAGCTTAGTCTGACCTACTGGCAGAGGTCACATTTTCTGGACTGTGTTGCCCCACTGAGTTAGTGCAAAAACTACATTACCTGCTACTATGTATGAGATACTAGGCTAGTTTTACACAAAGCCACCTGATAGAGATGTAAGGGTTATTGATACTATTCTAAATCAGCAGCAGCATCAACATCATCATTAAAGCGATTGTGGGAAGGGGGGGGGGGGTGAATATGCAGATTGTCTGCCTTTACTTTGGTTCATGTCAGTGTTCCAGTACACAGGGATTACCAAACACCTCTTAAAAACCACAAACGAATGATTAAAAACACTTTGTAATAAATTGCAACTTATTTCTTAATAATTAACCCTTTTCCTCATAGAGATCTAGAAAATACATGTACCTATGTGAGTAGGATAAAACCTAATCAGCCTGCAAGTCCAACTGTTACTCGCAGGCTGATCAGGTTTTATGCTGTTTGCTGCTCCTTAGTGGTCTGGGGATGAGGATTTTACAATTAAATTTGGAAAGGTTTAAGTGGGGCTTTCTGCAGATCAGGATTTATGTCAAAATGAGTTTTTATGAGGGAAAAAGGTTAAGGACCATCTCTCTTTTTGTCCATTTTCAATCAGCAGTACCACACTGAAATCTCATGATCACTGTTTTTTTCCATACTATTGCTAAAATGGGTAAGAAAAACTGTCAAGTTCCTGAGAAACATGTATATCAGTATGATACATGTATACTAGGTTGCATATAGAGCAGTGGTACTCAGGTGAGCGATTTTAGGCCCTATGGGCCTCTTGTTCTCCTTGCCCCCACACTCTTACTTTCCTCGGAGCCCTATTACATTACTAAGCTCAGCCCCCTCACTCTTACTCTCCTCTGTCCCAATGCTTGTAGGCTCCTCAAAGCTCACAGTCTCAAACCTCACATCAGTTTTACATTCCTGTCACCCTACTTTATTGTTAGTTTTGTCTACATGTACTTCCACAGGCAGAATTACAATGAAGTGATTTGGAACCCAATTACTTTCTACCATATCATCTCTGGTACTTGTCCACATTATAAGACTGGGGCATTGCTGCACCTGACCTGTTTTGGAAGAATTAACCTGTTCAAATCTCTTCAGACAGTTGGGCATCCTTAAGCTGTGGATAAACTGAAAAAAAATGTATTTGCCAAATACCCATGAAGCTTCCATTTGCCCTTATTTTCATAACTTCCATTTCATAAATTGTTTTTATTAAGTCATCATTCGAAGTAATTCTGAGTATTGTTCTTATTGTTTTGCGAGGTTATCACCCCTTCTTTTCTCATCAAGTCCTTGTGACAGGAAATCATTGCCTAGGTACATTGTTTCATGAAATACCATCTCTATGATGATTCTGACTCTTACATGTAATTCAGCTCCTCTCTTAGTTGAACCATATGCAAACACACAACCGCAAGAGGGCAAGCAAATGAACTGAAAAATGAATAGACGAGTCACGCCTGTAAAAATGCCCTGTCACACCTGTAACAAAATTTCACCAAAGGTTGGTTCCATGACTTAAGATGAAATGCAAACTATATATGAAATGGTTAAAGTTATAGAGAATTAGCAGGAGTCTTATTTCATCTTCTAGTCTAACATCCATTTCAAGTATGTTTTTGTAAACAAAGAAATGTCACTACTGTAACATGTAACAGTCACTCCTGTAACAGAAAATAATCAATTTATTGGTTCTCTGGATCCCATGCACATATAGCTGAGGATAACATACACTTAATATAAAAATGATATCCCAACAGCTAGAATACCACAAAACATCAACAAGTTTGTCATAATACATTATAAATATCTTCTAAAATGACGAAAAAGTCACTCCTGTAACAAGTGTAGTCACTCCTGTCACAAAAAAGCATGTTACAGGAGTGACTGTAACAGGAGTGATATATTTTGTGATAAAAACCTATTTCAAACCACATGAAGTCTCATTAGTTGGGGTAAACACTTTTTATACAAAATACACAACTTGTCTGAATCAATTGCACCAACATCTTAATACAATAGCTGTTGAAAAAAAAAGATACAAGTGTAACAGATGTGACCTGATAAAAAATTATGCATAGTATGTACTTGCTTTTCTGGCATCAAATGCATCTTCTTTCAAAGTTTTTCAAAATGCCGCCTTTTCCACTTGTACAACAGGAAGCTGACAAAGTGTTTTAAGGGAGATCACTTTCAAAAGACTTGGGGGATCAGTTATTATTTTGCATTTGTACATCTTTGTTACAGGAGTGACGCTTATCCTGGGGACAGATAAATTTTGAACAAAATCAGTAGCAAATGTTACAAAAGAAATTAAAGTTATGCTTTTATTGTGTAAATAAGACCTTAGTCAATGAAACCACAGCAGACTTTAGTAGCTGTAATGCATTTTCTACCTCTTATGAATCAGAGTATATGAGCGACACTGATGAAGGACAGTCCAATTATAGTCAATGAGGGGTAATAAAATGGGTGGGAAACAACTCCAAAGTTATAATGAAGCAAATGTATACATGATTTACAAAGAACTTAACAGTCATTGTCTGTTGGCACTGTAAAATGCAGCTTTTTGTACTGTTTCAATGCAAAATTATAGAAAGACAGCAATTTAGACGAAATTTGATAATGACTTGTATAGAGAAACCTTTAAACAACATCTCCTCTGCCGTCTATAGATATTCCATGGTATTCCACGGTGTGCCATGGAAATCCATGGAAAAATATGCCACGGAGTATTCGGACTATCAACTTTTCCAATTACAATTAAAAAAATTTGAAGAAAAAAAGGAATGCCATGGAGAACTTACGTTTGCCACGGAAATCTGCAGTTTTCCGTGGAAAGCCACGGCTTTCCGTGGAAAGCCACGGCTTTCCATGGAAATCTGCAGTTTTCCAGGGAAATTTCAATTTTGCCGTGGAATTCCGCGGCTTTCCGTGGAATGCCATGGAGTATTCGGACGGATATCCTCGACAATGTCCGTGGAATTCCGCGGCAAAATGCAATGTAGATGGAAATCCGCGGCAAAATTTAGATTTCCATGGAAAAAAAAGGGCTGAAAAATAAAAAAAAATCTGGCTTGAAAAATCAAAGATTATGTAATAAATGGCAACTTCTATAACAAGTTTGTCTATAAATCATATTAAACAGTAATTTGAATATCTAGACAAGAACATATATACATAATCATTGCATACCACAGAATGGGTCTTCTTTTTGCATAAAGGGATTCTCGGCAACATAAGCATTAGTTTTTCATCACTTGATGAAAACTCCAAATTCTGCTTTTAATCCTTATATTTACATTATATTTTCCATCTATTTTAGATAAAATTATTACAGCAATTATTACAGCATATTTTCATTTTGATATTTAAAAAATAAACTACATCAACATACTGAATAAGTCCATACATTTGTATAGTAACTTACTGCAAACCTCACATGGACCTAATGACAATGCAACGTCTCATTAGCGAATCAAAATTATGCAACCAATGAAATGCAAACTGTCCTTTTTAGCTCTGTTAAGCTGCTAATATTTTTATTATAGGATTCATTTTTTCTGGTCTTTATGCATGTGTAAAGAATGTCAAATCGTGCACAAATCTGACAAAAAGTCAAATAAGCGTGGAACCGTTGTGAACTTCATTCAAGTTCGCATATTGTTAAACCGACCTTTAAAATGTTGATGCTTCTTTGTTTACCCGAGAAACGTAAAAGTAGTCCCGCTCCAGGGTTTTATCGAAAAATAAAAGTCTTAAAAAAAAAAAAATTGATGTTGTCCAATGAAAATGTTTTAAATACAAAATTATATGATAATGAGATTGGAATTATTGGGAAATGAAATGCAGTTAACCTATATAGTTCATTTAAAGACGATATCTAGATTTTCTTCCCTCCCATAGACTTTTTTCATTTTTTTTATATTTTGTAGAAATAAGTTTGAGAAATTCAAAAATGCAAAGAAAAAAAGGGGTCACCAAACTCGTTTTTGAGATATAGCTCAATTTCATAGTAGGTGTAGATGTCATTTCTGGAACTGATTCAGCATCAAATACAGTACATACTGATATGTACATACTGATATGTAAATGTTGGTTAAAAAGACAAAACATAACTGAGTGCATTATCTTTTCACCTATAAAATTTAATATGATATTTATTTCATTGATATAAATGCTTATACAGTGTCTGTGGTGGTATCTAATATCAAAACTACATTTCATAGTGGTGGGCTAGTGTGAAAAATAGTCCCACAAGTTCAACAACTTTTCACACTAAATCTTCAATTACAAAAAAAACTGTTCCATAGAAATTTCTTAAATTTATATATATCATTGAATAATATCTACTGAAGACATACATATGTAAAAAACAATGGGTCATTATGTAAACCCCGACATTTGATAAAATATTAAAAAAGTTGTCATTATCAGTAACCATCATAATGTAACTGGTATTGTTTTCTTATTTACAGTATTTTATCAATAATAGTGAAAATAATTTTTAAAAAGATGTACTAGATCTATAAATACCAAAGGATCACAAAATGAGATGCTCTCTGTGTCCTTGACCTTGTTTTTAAAGCTCAATGATAATTGGAAAAATGTCAAATTTTGACACATTATAGTTAATATCTGTAGAAATGCCACATGCAAACTAAAACCATGATATTTATTTATTAATTATTTCTATGAAGAATTTTTAATATTTAGAACCACTTTCTAAAATTTCATAAATACAGCATAAATTTGGATGTGTTTTAAAAATATACATTCTTTGGTTTCAAACTATAAACTACTTCGGTTCATTCAGATAACATAATGATAATTAAACATGATATATCATTATTGCATACAGTGGATTTTAAAAAAGTGCTTTACACAGAAATATTAAAAATATACATACATGTACCAGGGCTGTCCCAAAATAGCACACTTATTCATGATTTACTTTTGCTATCCATTACAGCATAAAAACTTGTGTTTACATGTTTAACCATTCATTTGCAATAGTGTGATATACTAAATCGATAAGGGTAAATCTAATCCATTTTCAATCAATGTATTTTCTGAACTCAGCGTCAAGTTCTAAGCTGTTTGCCAATCAAACACAAATTTTTTGGCATTTAGCATTCTGAAACAAGAACGTGTTTGGTAAACACAAATGCTCCCGGCTCAAAATCTTGTCAGTAACAATATTTCAAAAAATGTTTACGCATTCACTCAGTTATGGACAGAAAAATTGCCAAAAGAAATTGTAAACATAGTTATATAACTTGACAGAGTCATGGCATTTTGTAGTTGTGAAAAATATAAGTTGGCAAGTCATTGCTATGACTTGTAATGAAGTTGAAAAATATTCAACTTTATCAAAAATATATAAATGCAAGACTTTACCATGAACCCAGAGACCCTAAACTCCATCCAAACTTAAAGGATCACCTATGGTATGTTCCTTGTAAATATGAGACATCGGTAAAAAATACAAAGGCTATAAAAAAAGTGTAAAAAGATCTATTGTCATCAAATTCTCCCTTCCCTTATCGAAATGAAATGGCTTGAAACACCATTGAATTACCATTTCTCTTAGCAGAACCAAATGTAGCACAACCATTGAAACTCCATCAAAACACCATTGAAATTCAATTGAAACACCATTGAAACTCCATTGAAATGAGCCGAAATATGCAAATGAGCTCTCCCTAAAAAATGAAAAATTATTTTCAATGGTATCCAATGAGGGATTTTAATGGAATAAAATGGTTTTTTCAATGGTATTTTGGTGGTGTCATTTTACATAAAGTAATGGTGAATCAATGATTTAAAATGAAATATCAATAACCTTCAATGGTAATTAATGTAAATTCAATGGTAAAGGGGCCGGGGTTTAAAAAGGTGGATACAAAAATAATTTTTATTCATGTCATCACATCCGTATCAACAGTCTAAACAATCTTTTTTTTTCCAAACAAATTACAGTGACCAACATGGATATTGATTCCCCATGCTTAAGAGCAGTATCCGGTTTCATCCTTTATTAATGTTTTTTTTTTTTCATAATGCACTATAGCCTATTTTCCAAGTCCTGAACAACCTCCTCTTTCTCCACCTATTGTATTAAAAACACTTATAACATTTTTAAAACTTATTATGCCACCTGTTGGATGCCTTGAATTCACTGAAGTCCAAGTTCCAAAGCGATTTTCCTTGAATTCACTTAGATCAGTGGTCCTGATGATCCAATGCGCCATGGGTCAGAGATCAGTTTCCACTTTGAAAGAGGAATGTCCAAGTCCTTGTTGACATTCCTGAACATATGCTGATGTTACACATAAATTTACATTGAAATTCTGCTCATCTTCTTTCTTCCTCTCACATGTCTGAAACTTAAAAAAGAAAAAAAGAAAAGTAAAATGATTTTAAAGTAAAATAACTAAGAAGCGCAAAGCCTATAGCCTGCCTTTGTATTTAAACATTTAGTGTTTACTCAGATTTGATCATTGATCCTTATTCCCATTCATACCACTATTAATAATAAAGATGAAGTTCTGACTGTGCATGCAAATGTGTAAAACCAAAATTTTCTCATCATTATAAATTCCAAAATATTTTTCCATCTTACAATGTCAGTTAACTAGGAGAAATTGAGTTCAGCCACAATCAAACTCAGTTGCAATAGAAGTAATATGACAGCTATTATTTGAAAACTAAGTTTGAGAGATATAGTGCTGTTGCACTGCAGCATCACGCCATAGATAGTTGGCATGACACCACTCCCAAGTTGCATTATCCCCAACACCACGACTGGGACCTATTCTAATATGCTGAGCACCAAACAAGGGAGATACAGTGCCATTTTTCGTTTTACAACTTTCATACGTTGCTGCTAGGGACAGGAACCCATGGCTTCCAGTTCCAGAGGCAGACATTCTTACCACTGGGGACAGTGTTATGTAAGGTAAACTGCCTGTCTAATAAACTACCATGAAAAAGGTAAAGGCAGTAGCATTGTGGATGTCTCAAGTTGTTCTTTGATATGTGACACTTCAGTTTTCAAGGATCATAGAAACTTTTCTTTTTCTCAAAAAATGTATTCATTTCTAGAATAAGAGTCTATTTACCTTTTGTTAATCACTATGATCCAAAGTCTGTGTTGTTTACAAAGTGGACAAGAGGAGGCATCATCCTTGTTGAAAACATGGCTGGACATGTTGCTAAAATAAAAACAAAAAAGTTGTGTTAAATCAATCAGATTTCATTTTATTACAGCAATGACAATGGACATAATATAGCTGAATTTTATTCAGCATTCAATGTTAAAAAATTACAAGTCACTGCCAGCAGTTGGTCATGAACAAATATTCCAACAGAAATTCTTATACATCTAAAGGAGTAAATAATGTTTTTTTCCTTAAATTTTTATAGATCTACATGTAAGATAACCAAGCGATGATTAAGTGTAAACCAAAATGAGTTTTATTGCGGATCGCACGTTTGTTAACAGATTTATTGTATATACAATGATTTTTCACCAAGGCCTTCCTTTTTTAAAAATTAAGTACGATGCTAACCGTGGACGATATGACCTGCGATCGATTTTTTTTTTTTTTTAAATTTCCTGAAAGGTTAATTTGCAAATGTTGAACACAAATATATATAAATATATATTCTGGAAAGCAAATAAAAGAAATGCGATTCAACTAAACATTGTATGGATTGTGTTATACATCGACGGGCAGAAAATAATCTCATCGCCATTTGCAGACGAAACAAAGTCACTTATTTTTTTTATCGGTAAATGGAAAGTAATTACATTACAAACATAATTATAATACTCATAACTATATTGAATATTCTTACCTTCGTCATAAAATGGATGTCATCTGCGAAAATATTGCGAATCAATAACGTTATCACCTATTGTTTACACTGTTTGTTGTTTGTCGTTCTTTTCAAAATGGCGGATTGATGCACCGTTGCGTTATTTTCGGTTTCAAATTTAAAAGAGGGAAAGTTAAGATCAGTTACGAAACAAAAACTGGGTTTCGAAATAAGGTTTAAAGAGTGGGTTGTCCAAAATAAAATATTAAATATAAGTAAAAATCATTGATCTACGTAGAAATTAGCGTCAATTTTTCGGCACTACTTTTCCTCGTAGGATTGTCCTACAACCTTGCAACAACTTCCGAACTTTTATTCGGGGCGCGGTTAATTCGAACGAAAACCATTCGTAACCTTTTTTTTCGATGCGTAACAGTTTTCAAAAAAAGAAAAGAAAAGAAAAGTGAATCACCTAAGATTTCTGTTAAAACATCAGTTAAAAGGTCATAGTAATACGTGCAGTTATATGTAGTTAGATTTAATCGTTTTTGTTTCAATCTAATATCCAATAAGCTTTTAAGCTTTCGATTTAATCCTATTTTGACCTCTACAAAATTTGTTCAAATTGTTCTGGTTAGTTAATAAAAAGGTCACAAAATCAAAAGGGTTGTTTTAATGTAAATCTTTGAATTTCTTGTACACTTGTAAAACCATGTCTTTATCACAGTGTTGGTAATGTTTTATTATGACCTACCATGCTGATCAGCCATGGTTGACCATGGTCAGCCATGGTTGACCATGGTCAGCCATGGTTGACCATGGTGTCTTTTTTAAACCCATTTAATTTTTCCTGGTACCATGTTTGTTATATCCATGATCGACCATGGTCATAACATGGCAGACCATGTTCAATCTATCAAAGCTTATTTCTACCATGGTTGACCATGTTTGGGAAATGGATGATCATCAAAATGAATGAAATACAATGGTGACCATGGTCATAATTTCGCTTGGGATTTGAATTTACCGTCGCTGCGACAGTATTTCAGTCATATAGTGATTTCATGATTATATTGTTTTCTTTATAGTCCAGAAATATAGAAAAAAAATCTAAGTTCAAATTTTCCATTGATTAAAAACATCTAAGTTATTTTCCATCCCAAAAATTATCTAAGTTATTTTCCATGCTATTTTCCGTCCCAAAATTTGACTAAGTCCAACTTTCCGTGGCATAATTTGAAGATTCCGTGGAAATCTATTGATGGTTTTTTATTTTCCATCCAAGTTTCCATGGATTTCCATGGAAATCCGTGGAAAATGCCTAATGACCATGGCACATGTAGAGACGGGCTGAAACCACTGGACAGAATTTGATTAAACTTGGCAGGGATGATCCTTGGGTCAACCTTCACAAAAGTTGCTAAAATAAACTTGATCCATGTAGAACTCTGGTTGCCATGGCAACAAAAAAAAAAAAATATATGAAAACTTTAAAAATCATCTTCTTCAAAACTACTGGCCAGATTTTAAAAAAAATTGGTACAGATGTTCCTTGGGTCAACCTATTTATCTCAGGTGAGCGATTTAGGGCCATCATGGGCCTCTTGTTTCATGTTATTACACCTTTGCTTTGCATTATAACGACTTTGCTTCATGTAATTAAGAATTTTAAATTCGCGTTTGTTTTGCATTTAAATGCCTTTGGTTCGCATTATTATGCCTTTCAAACGCGTAATTATGCCCTTCTCCGCATAATAACGCCTTTATTTCGCATTATAATGCCTTCAGCAAAATATTTTATTTGTCAGTGATCCTAATAGGCTTTCGAACAAATGAAACTAAACTTGTAAAAATTCATTGGATTGAATTGAAATTAATAAAATAGCTGTTTATTTATGGGTGGTCACAGTAATGACGATGCAGTCGTCAATTAATTATTATGCAAAGCACAGTATAGGATTTCCTGATGAAGCGTAAGAAAATGTAAACACCAATATGAAAAAGAGAACAATGATTTTGTAAGCATTTATTGTACAAAACTGGATCCCATGATAACTCAAAAAGTACTGAAGATATTTTTATGAAACTTGAAATATGAATAGATGGCAGTATGGAGATTATGCACATTATTTTTAGCTTGTTTTTGACGTGTTTGTGTGTCAGGCAGAGGCTGAAGCTGCAGAAGCGGAAGAGATGAAGAAGGAACTGGGAATTGACAGGTCATTGATGTCCATGATTCAAAAGAGGCAAGAGAGTCGTGAGTTGGAGATGACCGGATTCTTTGACCACCTGGAAGCTAAATATGACAAGCAGGCCAAAAAGGTTGAGGGCAGCTGTTCAAAAGGGGGAAAAAAGGGCAAGAAATGAGCAGGATTCAATTCGTTTTTAATGGAAGGAAGCAAAGTATCACTTCAGAGACAACTGGACTTCAGTTAAAGTTGTGGAGACTGAGAGGAGTATTGTTTTGGACATACCTTCTCATTTGCAGACATGTCTTCTCATTTACTTTTTAATTTTAGTAATTATACCCCAAGGTAAGAAGTATATGGGGGCTATATTGATTGGAGTCACGTCCAATGGTTTATAGGTCCGTCCATCTGTAGACGAGATTTGTCCACCCTATTTCTCGGCTACCTTTGGTCAAATTTGATGAATCTTTAAAAGACTGATAAGTACCAAGCCTAGTTGGGCATATTGTTGGCACGTCATGATTAGCTTGACTTTGAATGAGTAATGGCCCTTTGTAACATTTCTCAAGACTGTCTGACTTGTTGGGAATGATGGCTGTCTGTTGGACATCATCTGTCGTCCACAATTGTTTCAAATGACATCCCCTCTGAAACCACTGGGCCAAATTTGATAAAAACTTGCTTGTGATGTTCCTTTGCATGAAGTTCTACCAATGTTGTTCAAGTGGTTCAGGTCCATTGCGTATCTGTGTCACAGGAGTTAAAAACATTTTTTAAAATTGAAATCTGTGAAAATCTACTTCTCCAAAACCACAAGGCCTAGATGTTAGATATTGGTGTGTGGCATTATCTAGTGGACCTCTACCAAGTTTGTTCAAATCATGACCCCAGGGTCAAAATTGACCCCGCCCAAGAGGTCACTTGTTTTTACATAGACTTATATAGAAAAAACAAGAAAAATCTTCTTGTCAGAAACCACAAGGCCTGGTGTTAGATATTTGTTGTGTAACATGGCCTAGTGCACCTCTACCAAGTTTTTAGCTCGACTATTCGAAGAATATGAGAGCTATTGCAGTCAACCTTGAGTCAGCGTAGGTTTTGCAGTTTTTGGCTAAAGTTTTGCATGCAAGTTACTATAAGCCTTATATCTCAATTACCATAACTTTTAAATTTATGAATATTTTCAGGGGTATCAGACAACCAAGGTAGATAACTTTTGACTGAATTTACTGTAGTATCAGTTATTTTCGCGCAGTCTTAATTTCGCGCTACCCTCTCTAAAGACCCTTTCGCGCGGTGCTAAATTCGCGCATTTCCCCATTTCAAAAAAAAGTACAAAAAATAAATATGAATAAATAAAAAAAATATCCATTTTGTTCTGAATGACTGATTTGGTGGCCCGGATATCGCATGCTAATTAATTACCGACTGATATGTTCGCGCTACCCTCCCCCAAGGTAAGTGACGTCATAGGGGTGGGTTACTGGTAAGGGTTACTGGTAAATTGTTAATTAGCACTGTCTCCTAATTGCTGGGGCCAAACTGCCGAAAGATGGCCTTTCTTTTGTTATCGACTGCAGCACTTCCGGCGATCAAACAAACTATTCTCTGGGACCTTTTTGTTTTACAGGTCTCACCTTGATTGTTGTATAAACAAACTGTCAACTTAGAAGGTGGGAACATGTCAGTACACACGATCTGCAACCATACAGTTAGTAGTAATGTTTGTTCGAAATCTGTATTTATTTTGGACCACTTTCCTAATCTTCTCGGCAAAAAAGAGTAAACATTACGCAAGCGTAAATTTCATGCACCGGTTCAACACCGGTAAAAGGCAAGTTAAAATATACAAAAAAAAAATCTTATTTTAAAAGGAATAACGCAGATTATTGATTTGATATAAGTCTCAAATAGTACACGAGTGTAAAACCCCTTGGGAAACTGTTGGTTTTATTGATCTAAGATGGTACTAATTATAAAACAACGCATGAAATTTAGTTGTCAAAATCGGCGTCAAACAAAAAAATACCATATATATTCTTTGATTATACAGACTATATCGCGCGGTCCTAAATTCGCAGAAGGCCCATTGCGCAAACATCGCGAAAATTAGACCAGCGCGAACAATACTGATACTACAGTAATACAAATTATGGCCTCTTTTTAGCTCACCTGAGCACAACGTGCTCAAGGTGAGCTTTTGTGATCGCCCTTCGTCTGTCGTGCCTCGTCAACAATTTGGCTTGTTAACACTCTAGAGGCCACATTTTTTGCCCAATTTTCATGAAACTTGGTCAGAATGTTTGTCTCCATAAAATTTTTTGGGTTGGGAAAAAGTAGGTCACGAGGTCAAATCTTATAACAACCCTGTTAACACTCTAGAGGCCACATTTTTCGCCCAATTTTCATGAAACTTGGTCAGAATGTTTGTCTCCATAAAATCTTGGACAAGTTCAAGTTTGGGTCATGTTGGGTCAAAAATTAGGTCAGAGGTCAAATCGTATAAGAACCTTATTAACACTCTAGAGACCACATTTTTGTCCCAAACTTCATGAAACTTTGTCAGGATGTTTGTCTTTATGCTATGTCAGATGAGTTCGAAATTGGGTCATGTGGGGTTAAACTTATGGGTGAATTTGATTGAAATTATGGCCCTTTTCTAACTTTAATATTTTGGTTAAAGTTTTTGCATGCAAATTGTTATGCTTATTTCTCAGTAACTAGGCATGCGATTGATTTTAAACGTCATGAACATATTCAGGGGTATCAGACTTTCAAGGTATATCATGTCTCCCCCCATAATTATATGGGGGAGACATATTATTTTTGTCAGAGTTGTCTGTCTATCTGTTCATCTGTCTGTCATGCTTTTTGTCCGGAGCATAACTCAAAAAGTATCAAAGCTATGAACTTGAAACTTCACCGGTGGATAGATCTAATTGAGGAGAAGTGTCATGCACAAGAACAGTAACTCTGCATCATTTTTAGGAGTAATTGTCCTTTATTAAATTTCATACTAAAATTTTGTCTTGAGCATAACTCAATTTCAAAAAGTATCAAAACTATTAACTTGAAACTTCAATGTTGGATAGATCTGATTAAGAAGAAGTGTCATGCACTCATTCACTATGAGACATATAACATTGTTACTTCATTGGTGGATAGATCACATGGAGGAGAATTGCAGTGCACAAGAAACTTTATTCTGCAAATCATATTTTTGAGTTATTGCCCGTTGTTTAATTTCATATGCAATTAAGTATTGTCCAGAGCATAACTCATGTAATATGATGTATATGACATTGAAACTTTGTATGTTAGTAGATGTTATGGGAGAGAATTACAGTACACAAGAGCATAATCCTTTTTCAAGGTTTTTAGCTCAACTATTCGAAGAATATGAGAGCTATTGTAGTCACCCTTGCGTTGACATGGGGTTGCATCTTTTGGTTAAAGGTTTGCATGCAAGTTACTATCAACCTTATATCTCAATAACCATTCATGGTATTGACTTGAAAGTTTATGAATATGTTCAGGGGCATCAGACAACCAAGGTACATAACTCTTGACTGAATTTAATATAAATTATGGCCCCTTTTTAACTTAAAAAATTTGTTTAAAGTTTTGCATGCAATAGAAAATAAAACCTTTTGGGGCATAACAACCAAGAATAACCTTGATGGAATATATTACAGATTATTGCCCCTTTTTTAACTTAGAAATTTTGGTTAAAGTTTTGCATGCAAGGTACTTTCATGCTTATATCTCAGAGTCCAGGCATGCAATTGATTTGAAACATCTTTAATATGTTAAGGGGTATCATACTATCAAGGAAGATAACATTTGATGGAATATATAACAAATTATGGCCCCTTTTTATCCCCTGTCAAAGGCGGCTGGGGACATAGTATTAGTCTCCATCCGTCTGTCTGTCTGTCCCACATTTTTGTCTGGAGCATAACTCAAAAAGTATTTGAGATATCAACTTGATACTTCATAGGTGAATAGATCCTATTGAGAAGGAGTGCAGTGCACAAAAATGATAACTCTACCTTTCATAATTTTTGAGTTATTGCCCTTTGTTATTTTTCAGACTTAATTTTTGTCCTGAGGATAACTCAAAAAGTATTTGAGATATCAACTTGGTATTTCATAGATAATAGATTTCATTGAGGAGGAATGTAGTGCACAAAAATGATAACTTTTTTTACCTGTCACAAATTAAAGGTGCACTGCACAAGAATACCTTTCATAAGTTTTGAGTTATTGCCCTTTGTCATTTTTCAGACTTAATTTTTAGCTCACCTGAGCACAAAGTGCTCAAGGTGAGCTTTTGTGATCGCGCCCTTCGTCCGGCTTCCGTCGTTGTGCGTCGTCCGTCGTCAACAATTTGCTTTAAACTACATCTCCTCTGAAACCGCTAGACAGAATTTAATGAAACTTGGCAGGAATGTTCCTTGGGTGAGGATCTACAAAAGTTGCTAAAATAAAGTTGATCCATGAAGAAATCTGGTTGCCATGGCTACAAAAAGAAAAATAATTTGAAAACTTTAAAAATCATCTCCTTCAAAACTACTGGCCAGATTTCAAAATAAATTGGTACAGATGTTCCTTGGGTCAACCTCTACCAAAGTTGCTAAAATTATTCCTCTTGTTGTCCGGAGCATAACTTGAAAGTATTTGAGGTATCAACTTAGAACTGCAGTGCAGAGTTATTGCCCTTTGTTATTTTTCAGGCTTAATTTTTGTCACAGTGACATTCACATTTTACCTGTAGACCTCCAAATAGGGGAATTAGTAAGTCTTCTCATTGTTTTCATATCTATAATCACATCAAACATCAGTCTTAATTACCAGAATTTTTCTTTGAAAAAAACGAAATATTCTACTCTCCAACACATCTTCTAAAGAGCAAGCATTCGACGGGGTATGGCCATGTCAACATGGCTCTTCTTAACTTAAAAATTTTGGTTTAAGTTTTGCATGCAAGGAATTTCATGCTAATATTTTAGTTATCAGGCCTGGGTTTGATTTGAAACATCTTTAATATGTTCAGTGGTATCATACTATAGTTGCAGATAGTTTTTGACTGAATATAATGCAGATTAGAGTTATTTTTTTACTTTGACTTTTTGGTTAAAGTTTTGCATGCAAGCTACTATCTAGCTTATATCTCAGAAATTGTTTATAGTATTGACTAGAAAGTTTAGGAGTGTGTTCAGGGGCATCAGAAAACCAAGGAGGATAACTTTTGGATTGAATTTTATACAAATTATGGCCCTTTTCTAACTTGGTTACTTGGTTAAAGTTTTGCATGCACAGTGTTTTTATACTTATGTCTCAGTAACTAGGTGTGGGATTGATTTTAGACTTAATAAACCTTTTTAAGGGTATTAGACTATCAAGGTATATAACTTTTATCTGTTATTATATACAGGGTATATGAAGGGCAAGAATTGAAATAGATTTCATTTGATTTACCAACAAGCATTTTGAATAGTCGAGCGTGCTGTCCTCTGACCTCTCTTGTTTGTTGGAGTGTTTCCTCTTTTATACAATTTTGTGTCCTTAAGAAAACTCCAGTTTGACACATGCTTTTGAAATTTAATTTCATGTATGGAAGGAAATTAATGACAGAAATTGTCATGCACAATATTTCTGGCCTCAGTATTTTTCGAGTTATTTCCCCTTTTCTCAATCTCTTGACCGCAATATAACTCCTGTTTTACTTATGCTAATGAAACAAAATATCAGTTCTGGAAAGAAATTGATGAGAGGAAGTGTTACCCACAAGGTGCATAACTCTGGGCAGAGCTTGATCAATATAGTCAGGCCTTTAACTATGTACTCCATGAATACTGATGATGTAATTACCATAAAAATTCAATGAATATTAAACAACATGAATTAAAACTCAATTACTGCAAACATCTGCATATGTTTTGTACCCTAGCCACACAAGGCTTTCCAGTTGATTGTCATCCTAATTATTCTTTTACATGTGAAAAAAATAATGTTTTCCTATTTTCAAGTCACTGTTTGCAAAAGTGAGCTATTGTTTTGGTAATTGAACACATGGTAGATCTACTTTTTCAAAGTAAATAAAGCATAATTATGTCACTGTGAATGATTGTGTGTGTGTGAGCATGGGGTGGGGGGGACATCAGTTTTCTATGGAAAAAAAATCTCAAGTTTTTGCCTACTATTAGTTCCAGGGTATGTGAAGGGCAAGAATTGAAATAGGTTTCATTTGATTTATGAACAATCATTTTGAATAGTCGAGCGTGCTGTCCTCTGACAGCTCTTGTTTCAAATCATGGCCTAGAGCTTAGATATTTGGTGTGTTGCATTGTAGAGTTGATCTTTACCAAGTTTGTTCAAATTATAGTCCATGGGTGAAAATTGACCCGCCCCAGGGGTCACTTGATTTTACATAGACTTATATAGAATTTTTTTTAGAAAATTCATCATGTCAGAAACTACATGGCCTGGAGTTTAGATATTTAATGTGTAACATGACATAGTGCACCTCTACTAAGTTTCTTTAAATCATGGCCCTTGAGTCAAATTTGGGCCAAGGATCACTTGATTTTTATGGACTTTCAAAGGAAAAAGTTTAAAATAAATCTTCTTGTCAGAAACTGCTAAAGCTTAGATATTTAGTGTGTGGCATTGTCTAGTTTATCTCTACCATGTTTGTTAAATTCATGATCCCAAGGTCAATATTGACCCTGCCCAGGGGTTACTTGATTTTACATGGACTTATAAAGGTTAAATTAGAAGAAACTACAAGGCCTTGGGTTTTTTAATGTGGTGTGTAACATTGCCTAGTGGACCTCTGCCAAGTTTGTTCAACTCATATCCCTGGGGTTAAAATTGGCCTGCCCGAGGGTTCACTTGATTTTATTTCAACTTTTATACTGAACCTTCTTATTGAAATAACAAAGCTAGAGTGCTGATATTTGGCGTGTGTCATTGTCTAGTTGTTTTTAACAAATCATGGCCATGGGGCATTGGACACACCCAATGTTCACTTGTTTTTACATAGATTTATATAAGGAGCTCTGACCTTCAATTTTGGATCACAGTTACAGTTTTGTGTGTGGAATTGAACTTTGACCTTGGATGAACTTGATCATGACCCAGTGACCTACTTTTGAAATTTTAGCTCACCTGTGCACAATGTGCTCAAGTTGAGCTTTTGTGTTCACCCTGCGTCCATGGTGTGTTGTGAACAATTTGCTTTAAACAACATCTCCACTGAAGCCATTGGACTGAATTTGATTAAACTTCGCAGGGATGATCCTTCACAAAAGTTGCTTAAATAAATATGGTTCACTGGTTGCAATGGCAACAGAAAGAAAAAAAGGAAAACTTTAAGAATCATCTTCTTTAAAACTACTTGCCAGATTTTAAAATGTTTTAGTACAGAACTGATGTTCCTTGGGTAACCCTCTACCAACATTGCTAAAGTTATTCCAATCCGTTAAAAAACATGGCCTCCAGGGGCGGGGCTAATTTGCCTTAAAATATATAGTGAAAACTTTAAATGATATCTACTCTGAAACCATTGGACAGAATTTGATTAAACTTGGAAGAGATGATCCCTAGGTGAACCTCCATAAAAGTTGCTAAAATAAACATGATCCATGTAGAACTCTTGATTGCAATGGCAACAGAAAGAAAAATAAATATGAAAAGTTTAAAAATCATCTTCTTCAAAAATACTGGCCAGATCTCTAAATGTTTTAGTACAGAAGTTCCTTGGATAACCCTCTTCCAAGAATGCTAACATTATTCTGATCTGTTAAAAAAACATGGCTGACAGGGGTGAGGCTAATTTGCCTTAAATGTATATAGTGAAAACTTTTAACAACATCTTCTCTGAAACCACTGGACAGAATTTGATTAAACTTAGTAGGGATGATCCTTGGGTGAAACTTCACAAATGTTGCTAAAATTAATTTGATCGATGTAGAACTCTGGTTGCCATGGTAACAGAAATAAAGAAAACTTTAAAAATCATTTCCTTCAAAACAACTGGCCAGATTTCAAATTGATTTAGTACACATATTCCTTGGGTAACCCTATACTCAGGTGAACAATCCAGGGCGTCTATGGCCTTCTTGTTAAGCTATGACCTTCAAATTAAGACCAACGGTACAGCTTGGTTTGTGGAATTGAACTTTGACTTTATGATTAGTTTGGTTGGTTTTGGTTTTTCCATTCAATGTACTGTATAGCATGTGGAATTGAAATGATCTTCTTGTATTTCTGATTGAATTCTGTATTTAGTAGGACTGCTATAATATAGTAACTTGTACAGGCAATGAAGGCAATGTTTCTCAGGTGAGCGACTTCAATGCCATCTTGTTTTAACAAACATCTTTAAGAAGTCCTAGATACATGGGTATTGTGATGTGAGCTGCAGTCAGTTATACATTGTAAGCTGTAGTTAGGCAGTGGGTTCTACATTTTCAGCTGTAGCCAGGCAGGCAGTTCTATATTGTAAGCTGTAGTCAGTTCTACCTTGTGAGCTGAAATCAGTTCTACATAGTGAGCTGAAGGCAGTTCTACATTGTGACCTGAAGTCAGTTCTACATTGTAAGGCTGAATATAGTTCTACATTGTGAGCTTGTATCAGTTCTACATTGTGAGGCTGAATATAGTTCTACATTGTGAGCTTGTGTCAGTTCTACATTGTGAGGCTGAATATAGTTCTACATTGTGAGCTTGTGTCAGTTCTACATTGTGAGGCTGAATATAGTTCTACATTGTGAGCTTGTGTCAGTTCTACATTGTAAGGCTGAATATAGTTCTACATTGTGAGCTTGTGTCAGTTCTACATTGTGAGGCTGAATAAAGTTCTACATTGTGAGCTTGTGTCAGTTCTACATTGTGAGGCTGAATATAGTTCTACATTGTGAGCTTGTGTCAGTTCTACATTGTAAGGCTGAATAAAGTTCTACATTGTGAGCTTGTGTCAGTTCTACATTGTAAGGCTGAATATAGTTCTACATTGTGAGCTTGTGTCAGTTCTACATTGTAAGGCTGAATAAAGTTCTACATTGTGAGCTTGTGTCAGTTCTACATTGTGAGGCTTCTGTATACCAGTTGAAGTGTACACTGACTTGAACCTGAGGATCAGTGGTCAGGGAGCAGAAATCTTTAATAAGCCTCTTGGGGAATTACTACCTTCCAACTTATCTTTTAAACCCATAAACTTTAGAGGGTGTTTGTTTCCCAGGTATTTATTGACCATTTACATGAATTTTAGAGACACCAATATTTGGAAGTGACTTATTTTCCATGATGAAATTCCTCGGAAGAAAGATGACTCAAAATCTCCAAGTGGCCAGTATCAAAAGATTGACCTCCCCTACATGGGTTTTTTTTTCTATTAAAAGTTACGATGCTTCAAGTTTGATCATAACTAAGGGATCAATGGAAATGCAGTAGTTCTGTTGCAAAATTAATGATGTGCACTGTAGATGTTCCATTGATCTATGCTGGTTTTATTTCCATGACCTTGGGAGATGTGCAAAAGATTGTTGCATCTTGTGTAGAAACAATTTACAGACTGTAATCCAGCTTTATTTAACACATTGCCTATAGGCTTTCATTGGTTAGCATGAACAGGTTTAAAATCTTGAATAGAATTTTGTATTGGATTCTTTTTGTCTTTAACTACTGAGAGAATAATAGAAAAGTCTGCCTGTATTTTACTGGTGATTTATCTGTACAGAAGCAGTCTTTGTATTTTTCAGTCTTGGTGATTAAGGAAGCATATGATTAGAGTAGCAATCCGAATTCGTAGTGATTTTAAATGCTGACTGATGATAAGAATTTGAGAAGTTCTACAATAAACTGCATTATTCTGTGATTAAGTATTGCAACTATTGTATTGTTTAATGGATGTATCACCAATATAACTGTTCAGAAACAATTGCATCATCCTTCTTTTGTTCATGTTCACATCTTAAAGTGATTATATTTAGAGTAAAGCCCAGGAAAGCTGTTCTGTGGATCCATTGGTCTCCCATTTTATACAGGGGCACGTTAAATGCATCTTTTAATCTCATTTAAACCCTTCCTAAGTGGTTTGTGATGATTTAGCATTCATTTTAGATCACCATGCTTCTCTGTTTTGTTAGCTCATCTTGAGCACGTGCTAGCACGTCCGTCGTCAACAATTTACTTTTAACAACATCTCCTCTGCAACTGCTGGACAGAATCTAATTAAACTTGGCAGCATTAATCTTCAAACTTTATGACATTGTTCATTACCATAATCTCTTGGCCAAGTTCGATTATGGCTGAAATCGGCCTACTACGTCATTAGTAATGCCAGATATCACTTTATTTGCACTCTAGCAGCTTCATTTCTCAAGTAATCATCTTTAAACTCCATGGCAATGTTTATAGCTATAATCTTTTGGCCAAATTCCATTAAGGCTGATATCGGCCAATAAGGTCAGGAGTTCTGCCCCTTTTAATATAAAAAATGCCAGATTTCACTTTGCATTCTAGCGTCCTTCTTCATTTCTCAAGTAATCATCTTCAAATTTTAAACAATGCTTATAGCTATATTCTTTCGTCCAAGTTCAATTATGGCTGATATCAGCCAATTAGTTCATGAGTTACGGCCCTTTAAATGTTAAAATTTGTATGAATAAAGCCATAATCTCTTAGTTAAGTTTGATTTCAAATTTTGACCACAAACACTGTTTAGTTCATTGAATTAAAAAGATCTCATAAATTATGTATTCAGCACCACTATGCTCTAATTTAGTAACTTGTACAGGCAATGAAGGCAGTTTTTCTCAGGTGATTGTCTTTAGGGCCATCTAGGCCCTCCTGTTCGGGACATTCAGGCATAATGGTGTTAGATCATCTTTACAACAGTGAAAGGTTATTTGGTTTTCAAAGTAAAGAATCGATTTCTCAGAAATTAGGTACATGTACTATAGTTTTGAGTGACTACGTCACTCACAACAACAAAAAAAGAATCAGACTTCAAGTTTAGCTCCCTATAGGAGCGATGACTGTCAGCTGTCCGTCCGTCTCCTCTGAAACCTATGTGGCAAATTTGATAAAACTTGCCTGTGATGTTCTTTGCATGAAGCTCTACCAAAGTTATTCAATTGGTTTTGGTCCATAGCATATCTGAGCCACTGGAGCATTAAATATATTTTAGAAATCAAATCTTAAAAATCATCTCCTCCGAAACCACAAGGCCTAGAGCTTAGATATATGGTATGTTGCATAGTTAAGTAGACCTCTACCAAGCTTGTTCAAATCATTAACTAGGGGCCAAAATTAGCCCTGCCCTAGGAGTCACTTGATTTTACATACGAAAAACTAGAAAAATATTCTTGTTAGAAACCACAAGGCCTGGAGTTTAAATATTTGGTGTGTAACATGACCTTGTAAACCTCTACCAATTTTGTTCAAATTATGACCCTTGGGTAAATATTTCCCCATCCCAGGGGTCACTTGATTTTACAAATACTTACCTAGGAAAAACTAGAAAATTCTTGTCAGAAACCACAAATCCTGGAGTTCAGATATTTGGTGTGTCACATAGCCCAGTAGACCTCAACCGTGTTTGTTCAAATTATGGCCCTGGGATCAAAATGGGCCCCGCCCCCAGGGGTTACTTGATTTTACATAGACCTACATAGGTAAAACTAGAAAAATCTTCTTGTCAGAAACCACAAGGTCTGGAGTTTATATATTTGATGTGTATCATGGCCTAGTAGTCCTCTACCAATCTAACAAATCATGGCCCTGGAATCAAAATGGGCCTCACCCTAGGGGTGACTTAATTTTACAGTCTTATAAAAGAAAACTTTTAAAAGATCACAGAAACCACAAGTCCTGGAGTAAAAATGTTTACTTGTGGACCTTAACCAAGTCAGATCATGGTCCTGGTTTAAAAATTCAGCCCACCTCAGTCCCCATGTAAAATGGTACTTAAGTATGAATTTTCATACTCATAATTTGCCGATAAGTTTCTATAGGGATGTCAGGATGATGCTCAGATTTGGGCCTAAAATCGTACTTAAGTATTTTCGAGAACATGGGGCCAGGAGTGTCATGATTTTATATAGACTGATTGGATTTTGACCTTCAATACTTGGATGGCAGGTACAGTATTTTTGAGGCGTTTAGATGATCTTGCTGTATTTCTGCATGGTTTATGTATTCATTATGACTTATAAATCTATAATAACTAATGAAGGCAATGTTTCTCAGGTGAGCGATTCAGGGCGGCCATATTGGTCATCTTGTTTTACTTACAAGCAAAAACGCCCCCCTCCTAAGCAGCAAACTTTGAAACAAAATTGAATTTTTTTCGCCGTTAGGCACTGGTTCGGATGCACGTTATTGCATGTCTAAAATAGCATAACTATTTCTATCAGTGTTGTGCACAAATATTGGCTAGAAATTGCTTTTTACTAACAGTCAGAATTTAACTTATTTGGCACAAATGGTCACCTCATGACTGTCTACCATAGTAGCTAAAATGAAGTTGATCCCTTGAAAAATGAGGCACCTATGGGGTCGACTTATTTCCTTTTATACTCTACATAGAAAATTTCAATAATTCGTCTGGGAAACCAATGGTCAGAAATTAATTTCAGTTGGCACAAACAGTCACCTAATTGCTGTTTACCATAATGTTAAAATAATGTTGATCCCTTGAGCCTTCCTGGCTTTTTAGCTCACCTGAGCACGTGTGCTCAGGATGAGCTTTTAGGATCGATGAATGTCCGTCGTCCGTCCGTCCGTCCGTCGTCCACAATTTGTTCGTTTGCACTCTAGCATCTTCATTTTATGAGCAATTATCTTCAAACTTTAAAACAATGTTTATAACCATAAAATCTCGGCCAAGTTCGATTATGGCTGATATCGGAACATTAGGTCAGGAGTTATGCCCCTTTTAAAATTCAAAAAAGCCAGTTTTAACATTGTTTGCACTCTAGCATCTTCATTTCATGAGCAATTATTTTCAAACTTTATATCAATGTTTATAACCATAAAATCACAACCAAGTTCGATTATGGCTGATATCGTACCATTAGGTCAGGAGTTATGCCCCTTTTAAAATTCAAAAAAGCCAGATTTCACATTGTTTGCACTCTAGCATCTTCATTTCATGAGCAATTATCTTCAAACTTTAAAACAATGTTTATAACCATAAAATCACGGCCAAGTTCGATTATGTCTGATATCGGAACATTAGGTCAGGAGTTATGCCCCTTTTAAAATTCAAAAAAAGCCAGATTTCACATTGTTTGCACTCTAGCATCTTCATTTCATGAGCAATTATCTTCAAACTTTATATCAATGTTTATAACCATAAAATCACGGCCAAGTTCGATTATGTCTGATATCGTACCATTAGGTCAGGAGTTATGCCCCTTTTAATATTCAAAAAATGCCATATTTCAAGTTGTTTACACTCTAGCATCTTCATCTTTTGAGCAATCATCTTCAAACTTTATGACAATGCTTATGACCATAAGGTCTCGATTGAGTTCGATTATGGCTGAGATCTGTCAATTAGGTCAGGAGTTATGCCCCTTTTAATATAAAAAAAGCCATATTTCACATTGTTTACACTCTAGCATCTTCCTTTTTTTAGCAATCATCTTCAAACTTTATGACATGTTATGACCATAAGTCCGATTGAGTTCATTTGGCTGAATGTCATTTAGGTCAGGAGTTATGCCCCTTTTAATACAAAAAATACAAGATTTCACTTTGTTTATTCTCTACCAACATCATTTTTTTAACAATCATTTTTAAACTTTAAGACAATGTTTATGCCTATAATCTCACAATCGGGTTCAGTTATAACTGATATTGACTTGTAAATTTAGGAGTTATGCCCATTTCACCATAAAAAAAGCCAGATTTCACTTTTACACTCAAGCATCTTTATTTCTTAAGCAATCATCTTTCTCAGGTGAGCGACCAAGGGCCATCTTGGCCCTCTTGTTTCATTAAAAGTAGGTAAAAGGTCATGGTCACCTGCATAACGAATAGGTCCGTCAACTTAAGCAACTGTCCAAATATTGAAATATTGAAGCAATCTCATGAAGCACAAAGCAAATTAATCAAAAGATAAACCTGTTCAGATGCTGTTTTTATGCCCACACCAAATTTGGAGAGAGGGGGGGGGGGGGGGTATAGATATGCCATATCCTTGTACGTAGGTACGTCCGTCCGTCCGTCCATCCATCACGAAACATTGTGACACGCATAACTCGGAAACTATTTGTACTATATACTTGATACTTCATCGATATATTATTCAGGACATTAACTTGTGCATTGGGTATTTTAATTGAACCTCCCTTGAAGTTGACAGAATTATGGGTCTTTGTTTTTGAAAAATATGGAATTTATGCTTGTGACGCACTTAACTCTAAAAGTATTTGAACTACAGACTTGAAACTTCATGAATATATTATTCAAGACATGAACATATGCACCTAGGTATTTTTATGCCCCCACCAAAAAGTGAGGCATATATTTATTTGCCTTTGTCCGTCCGTCCATCCCAAAACTGTGACACAGGTCCCTCTGAACGTATTTGTGCTACAGGCTTTAAACTCCATGGAAATATAACTCCGGACATAACTTTCGCACCTGGATGTTGGCCTTTGCTCTGGAAAATGGGACGGGTTGGGGCATCTGTGTCCTCTGGATACATTTTTGGTCACATCAAAAGTATATCAAAGGTCAAACTCACAAGGTCAACTGCAAAATGTAAAGATCCATCCATTCGCTCAAGCAGCTGTCCAAATATTAAAGCAATCTGAAAAAGGACATAGTAGTTGTAACAGATTAAAAAAAGTCGGCTATTTTCCTTGTATTCACTTTTCAGAAAATTACAAAATTATTCTTCTGTGAAACCATTGGTCAGAATTTAATTCCATTGGCACAGTGGTCACCTTAGACTGTCTACCATAATTATAAAATAAAAATATTCTATATAGAAAATCCCAACAGTCTTCTGTGAAACTAATGGAATGAAATTCCACCAATTTAAAGGATGGAATTTTTCGTTGATAAACTCATACAAAAAATTCAATTTTTTTTCTTTGAAACCAATGGTCAAATTTCATTTGCTACAAATGGTTACACTATAATTGCCTACATAAAATTAATCCCTTGAAAAGTGAGGCCCCTATAGGGTCGACTAGTTTCCCTATATATCGTCGGAGGTCCTAACTGCGCCCCTGTCCTAACTCCGCCACCTTCCTTTTTTTTTTATCGTAGTCTTGCTATATTTTATCACACGCGTAAGCGACTGTGAGAATTGTTTTTACTATGTTTCTGTAAATAAGCTCAGATGATTTTTGTATGAACTTTTGATTCAAACAGATAAATATTGCAAATTTTATCTCGCACCACTCTTTTTATGTGTTTTTTTTTTTCTTAATACAAAATGATTTCAACGCAGAATGGCCCTTTTACACTCAATTTTTTAAAAATTATAAGTATCTCGGAAATTCCATCTGCTGTGTTTACATATTTATAAATGGAAGTCATACGTGTACAAATTCGCAACTTCTGTGATGTCACCTAGGGGGCGGAGTTAGGACCACACAAAATGATGGCATAATATTTGACTCGTAATGTATTAAATGTTATTTTTGAGTGAATAATTATTTATAAAAGAATTATTTTTGGGGGTATCAATGTAAAATTGATAGAATTAATTGGTACGTGAACAGTTTTTAATCTATGTATTTTATTATACCCCCGAAACAAAGTTTGGGGGGGGTATATAGGAGTCACCCGGTGGTCGGTCAGTCCAGCGGTCCGTTTTATTTTCCTTGTCCGGAGCATAACTTGAAAACCACAAGTTGGAATTCAATACAACTTCATGCAATGATCAAGCACATGGAGAGGAAGTGCAGTGCACAAGAACCATAACTCCATCTTGACTTATTACAGAGTTATTGCCCTTTGTTACTTTTCCTTGTCCGGAGCATAACTTGAAAAGTACAAGTTTGATTTCAAAACAATTTCATACAATGGTCAACCACAATATGAGGAAGTGCAGGGCACAAGAACCATAACTCTATCTATAGGAATTACAGAGTTATTGCCCTTTTTTTTTTCCTTGTCCGGAGTATAACTTGTAAAGTACTGATTGGATTTCAAAACAATTACATACAATGGTCAAGCACATTGAGAGGAAGTGCAGGGCACAAGAACCATAACTCTATCATAGGAATTACAGAGTTATTGCCCTTAGTTACTTTTCCTTGTCCAGAGTATAACTTGTAAACTACTGGTTGGCTTTCAAAACAATTTCATACAGTGGTCAACTACAATATGAGGAAATGCAGTGCACAAGAACCATAACTCTATCTAGAGTTATTTCCCTTTGTTACTTTTCCTTGTTTTTCTTGTCCTTAACATAACTCGAATATTATACATGGTATATACTTGAAACTTAAAATGTAAACAGATGGCGACTAGGAGAAGTGCAGTGTCCAAGAACTGTAACCTTATATTTTTAAACTACTGTGACAAACAACCATTATTGACTCTCTATCAACTTTAAATAAAAACTTTACTAACTTATTACTATCACAACCAATAAACTATGTATACATGTTCTTATCTATGCTCTGCCTGAAGTCTGGCTTCTCCTGCATTAAAGTATTTTGCGGGGGTATTAATCACCTTCAGTGATAGCTCTAGTTTATGTTGCATTTCCTAATTAAATCTTAGAGGGGCGCAGTTTGGGCACGCGATAAATAAGAACGTGGTCTATTTGTTTCTTTTATTGTACATCGAACAATGAACACCATCTGGAATCATAAAAAAATGATTCAAACAAAATGCAAATCGCATGTGTCTTGCACTAGAAAACATATTTTCTGCTTGACAAACAATCTACGGATTAAAATGAGCTAGAAATCAGGAAAAGGTTGTTTAAGCATATCATGTACGATATCCATATTGATAATTAGTTAAATCAAGCAACTACAATAATAACAATTAGCTTGAAGTTCGAGTGGAAAATTTATTATATAAATTTGCATTATTAAACTACTACAAATGGCTGTAAGGTATCATCTGTACAATAGGTTGCATAATCTTACATCTCCCCCCAAATATTGTAACATCATGAAACAAAGACTAACATGAGTCATTAAAGTGTGTACTGGATAAAACAGTTTTTATGAACTTGGTGGTAAAGTATGAAAATAACGTTTTCAGTTCATAACATTTAGAACTACATATCATAGTCAACATGCTATGCTGGCCTGTGTGTGAAGACCGACGAAGAACTAGATTCTGCGCGGGGTCACTGGGTTGGGTGTCGCCATTAGTTACAGTGTTAGGAACCGGCTCCTGAGTTTCCGTTACTGGAAATATGCTCCCCGTTTGGATTGGATGACCAGATGTTACAGGTTGTGGTAAGGATGATGACTCATGCTGGACCTCTAAAGTGCAATTATTGGCTGGATTAAGTGTAAGACTTTCTATCAAGGTCGTTTTTTTAAACCCTGGTGAGAAGAGATCGCTCTGATATGTCTCCTTGGTTTGTAAAGGGTAAACAGGAACGAAGAGTCTTAAGAATTTCCGCTTGAGGAGTGTCACACGTCCTGAACCATCCACACGTATGACATACTGGTCAAACTGACGTACTTCAATGACTTTGCCAGTCTTGTCCCATTTCAAAGGATGTGGACCAATTTGGTTTTGAATACGTACATGGTCTCTTACAGTCAACTGTGAGAGTCTTGAGAGTCTCTTTGTATGAATTGAGAATCTCTCTGCCCCTTTCATATGGGGATTTCCCTTAGAGCTAATGTCTCTTGCCACGTAGTACGAGGCTGATAACGGCCATGTGGAATTGGAATGAAGTCCCGTATTGGATGCCAAATACAAACATGGCTGACGATAGTTTAGTATCCATATCTGGTGTGTTTCTGCACTGTAACTACTATGGTTCATAATGAGGCGTTTCACAGTCTTAACTCCGACTTTAGCTCTACAGTTGCTATTTAGCTCTACAGTTACTATGGGGAAATGCGACTGATGAAAGCCAGTGGTGATTTCCCCAGTTCTGCAGGAATTGGCGAGTAGCTGTTGAATTCTGGTCCTCCATCTGCAGTTAATTCATCAGGAATTCCAAAAGTTACAAATATACGACGGAGGTATTCAATTAAGCCTTTAGCTCCACTATGGGCTCTCTCGACTATAGGCCAGTTTGAGTTTCTGTCAGCCACCAGTAAGTAATTATAACCCATGTTATCAAAGTAATCTGCTCACACACACACACACACACACACTGAAACTGGTATTCTGGATATGTAGGTGATGTTGGTGGAGCATTAGGATTGGAGAATCAATTCGGTTGCAATACTGACAGCTTGCGCGAAGATTGCTAATTACTGTGGTGATGCTTGGCCAAAATATTGACGACTGCTCTATCTGTCATGGCTGTATTTCCCAGGTTGGCTGAATGTACGGCATCTAGAACTTCCTAAGTGATGGCTGTATGACAGCGCGACCCTTGTATAAAACCACCCCATCTGCTGCATGTAAATGCTGTCGAAACGAGAACTTCTCGGAGTGCCTTAGGTACTTTCTGTCGGTCACCTGGCATACCAGATTCAATCATATTCAGAAGTGTTTGCATATTGGAGTCACTCACACAATCCCATGTTACGAATTGATGTGAGTACAAATGTGAAAATCCGGCAAGTGAGCTAGTGTTTATTTTTTTTGTCCTGTTCCTTATCCTGGTTAGGGGATTCATCTACAAACGTCGTTAGCAGATTGTCAGGCATACAAGCCAAAATCGTTAGTTAGAACCATCTTTTCTGCTTTGCCAGTTGGTTGTCAAGATAGGCAGTCAGTTGCTCGATGTATAACTCCTGTGAACCATGCGAAATTTATAACGCAACGTTTTCTCCTTTATGTTCCACAGACGTGAATTGGAAATATTCTTAAATAATCAGTCCCCGAATATTTTCAGTAAAGGTTTGTGATCAACCGCAACTATCAGTTGGCTGCAACCTAGGACGAAGTATTTGGCTTTTTAGCTCACCTGAGCACGTGTGCTCAGGATGAGCTTTTAGGATCGATGAATGTCCGTCGTCCGTCCGTCCGTCCGTCGTCCGTCGTCCACAATTTGTTCGTTTGCACTCTAGCATCTTCATTTTATGAGCAATTATCTTCAAACTTTAAAACAATGTTTATAACCATAAAATCTCGGCCAAGTTCGATTATGGCTGATATCGTACCATTAGGTCAGGAGTTATGCCCCTTTTAAAATTCAAAAAAGCCAGATTTCACATTGTTTGCACTCTAGCATCTTCATTTCATGAGCAATTATCTTTAAACTTTATATCAATGTTTATAACCATAAAATCACGGCCAAGTTTGATTATGGCTGATATCGTACCATTAGGTCAGGAGTTATGCCCCTTTTAATATAAAAAAAGCCATATTTCACTTTGTTTACACTCTAGCATCTTCATCATTTTAGCAATCATCTTCAAACTTTATGACATTGTTAATGACCATAAGTCTCGATAGTTCAATTGTGGTTGAGATGGGTCATTTAGGTCAGGAGTTATGCCCCTTTTAATACAAAAAAATGCAAGATTTCACTTTGTTTATTCTCTACCAACTTCATTTTTTTAACAATCATTTTTAAACTTTAAGACAATGTTTATGCCCATAATCTCACAATCGGGTTCAATTATAACTGATATTGACTTGTAAATTTAGGAGTTATGCCCATTTCACCATAAAAAAAAGCCAGATTTCACTTTTACACTCAAGCATCTTTATTTCTTAAGCAATCATCTTTCTCAGGTGAGCGACCAAGGGCCATCTTGGCCCTCTTGTTGAGAGGCATCGCCTACTGCCAGTGCTTCACCTTTTATCGGAGTATATCTAGATTCTGCACTGTGTGTCAAACGACTTTCAAGAGTGATTTTCCAATCCGCAGTACAGCAAAAAGAATCTGATATTTTGCATGAACAATTCTTTTGTAACAGCCGAAAGCCATTTCCATCCTTGGACCAGTCAGTTGCTAAGGATGTGGGTTTGTTGTGGTCAAATATGCAAACACCTTTTTCTATTTCATTCGCGCTGACACGTTTGGATTCCGCAAACATACTTTGCAGCTCCTCTTACCACTGGAATGGCTCATTTGTCTTAAGAAGTTGTCTGAATAGAAGCATCTTGTCAGGACCCTGTTGTCGAGAGGGTAAAATCGCTGACTTAAACACTCACTCAGCTCCTCACTCATGGGTTCGAATGATCTGGTCCATAGATTTTAGAAATGAAATCTTAAAAACTCATCATCTCCGAAACCACAAGGCCTAGAGCTTAGACATTTTATGTATGGCATAGTTTAGTGGACCTCTACCATGTTTGTTCAAATCATGACCCTGGGGTCAATATTAGCCCTGCCCCCAAGGGTCACTTGATTTTACATAGGAACAAAAGGGCCATGATGGCCCCAAGCCGCTCACCTGAGAACTTAAAATAGGGCTGCTGCGAGTATCCAAGTTCTCGGATATCCACGAATTCTGTCTGCAAATCGGGTACGAATATTCGCCACGGCGAAGATCACTGTATCGCGATCTTTTCTTAAACACCTACCTTAAATACTGTAACGTTCGTCCGAGCGTCTTAATTTATTATATATAATTTTTCTTTTGACTACTTGTCTTTTGATTAGCAAATATGTTAAAATATATACAATGAAAGGAAGAAACTGTAATGACAAATTTTCCGTGCGACTACTTGTCTAATGATTTATATATAACAATGATTCAAAAGTATTAACATGTAGCTTAAATCACAGGAATCAATTATAATAGTGTATTTACAAAACCCACTGACTCAATGAGGCTTGTCCTTAAATGTCCTTAAGACAGCCTCATTGAAATTGGCACTACGATGCCTACACTCTTAAGGTTACACAAGGATGCCGGCACCACGATGCTGGCACTACGATGCCGGCACTTTGAAGCAAAGGGGTTGGCACGAAAGGGGGGGGGGGGGTAAAATCACTATATATAATACAAGGGATACAACTTCCGATTGATCTAAACCCATACCTTCATCAAGAAAAAGCCAACAACTCAGCCATTTATGAAGGTATCTTTGAATACTTTGTACCTATCAAGCGTATACAATTATGTAACCAAAAATCACCACTTTTTCACCCATGCGAACTTGAGTATTCAACAACCAAACCCGCAATGCGAAACTAACCCCTGTTTTCCAAAATCTCGACACGCGTTCGTACAGGGTCGTTCACTCGGTCTACCAGTGTAAACAAGCGTTTCTGCGACAAGACAATATAAACCGATGCAATGATTCCATAAAACAAATTGATTACTCACATCGGCATGCAGAAACTTCCCTCGGTACAAAGGAAATTCAGCAGAAATCGCAAATTTCAACCGCTGGCCTACTTTCACTTCCATTTAGCCTTTATGCAAATTACGTGACCAGTCACCCAAACTACAGAAGAAAGAGACGTTTTGAATGGCTGCCTACATAAGGTGAGTGGTTCCCCATAATGTGTGGTATACTACAGGTAAGCCGGGCTGAAGTGTTTTGTAAACACTGTGACTCCGGTGGGAGATTTTAAAGAAACATTTTAATATTATAAATCACGTTAGAAAAATAACAATTTCTATCAGAATGTCAGTGAATTGGTGAGTTTTGATAAAAAGTCCACCAAATATGATGATTTTAAATGTTGAACATGTAAATTCAGCAAAAAAAACAACAAAAAAAAAACCCCGCGAAAATGCCAAATATATAATATATAAATATATATACTGAACCAAAAAAGAAAAACCTCCTTTTTCAATGTGAAATGGCCATAATGTTTGAAATACTTTTGTCTTGAAATTTTACAGCATTCCTTTAATTATCCAAATTTTTTTCATTTCTGCAGAAATCTCAAAATCTTAAATCTCAATTATGAGATTTAACAAGGACAATATCCCTTGATTTAAGTAAGGGAAAAAAAACACATTAATTTTATTTTCAAAGCAATATCATTCAAAGAGAGAAATTTCAATATTATCTTTTAAGATATAGATTAGCATTGTTAATGTGAAATTGTTTATGGTCATTTATGAATTTTGAGATTGGAACCTCAACCTCAAGGCATATGAAATTTTATAAACAATTAAGATGAATTATTTAATAATAAAATAAACATTAAATTTCCCTTTCCTTTTGTTACCATTAAATAATACAATAATTTAATACAAATTAATGCAATTAAAGGAAAAAACTTCAAAAGATTTTTTTTTTCAATATAGGTCCACTCTGATCCTGTGTTCTTGAAAATAAAAATGGTACTTAAGTATGATTTTCATACTTATACTCAAACTATGCCTATTTCTTTAAATAGTGATTTCATTATGATATTCAAATATGAGTCTGAGATCGTACTTAAGTACTTTCGAGACCACTGGGCCTGGAATCAGGAGGTAGTGGGTTTGATCCGCGGTCGTAACATACCAAAGTTGTAAAAAGGGTCCTGGAAGCTCCTTTGCTTGACGCTCAGCATATAAGGGTAGTTCTGGATTGGTTTGCCCGGTGTCAGGATAATGTGACTGGGTGTGGTATCGGCGTAATACTGCAGTGTGGCAGTGCTACATCTGTTTCAAGTAGACATCGTTTCCAAACAACTGAAATACTGTTGGGGGATGGTAAATCCAATAAAGAAACAGAGACTGGAGAGAGTTTATTACATAATATACATGTAAAGGTAGGGTCATAACGACCGTCGCTGAGTCCCAAGAACTTGTGAATGGTACATGAACCCTTGTAAACACTGCAAGATATACCTGTAGAACATGTTATTTTCACTCTTTTCCCATTGTGAGATAAACTTTCGACAATTCTCTTTATAACAAGCGACTTTCCAGTACCCGCTGGGACAACGATAAAAAACTATGAACATTCAGCGGTAATTGTTGAGCTTTTTTCTGTTGATAGCATGCGGTAAAATACCGGGAAATATAGCTTTATTCCGTTTTATGCCCATGAGTTAACGGGCAGATCGGGAACCAGGAAGCTGTTTACCTTTACAACCAATCGCATTCAGCGTAGCATTACTGGTCACGTAATTTGCATAATGGCTAAATGGAAGTGAAAGTAGATCAACGGTTGAAATTGACGATTTTCTACTGAATTTCTTTTGTGCCGAGGAAAGTTTCTGCATGCTGATGTGAGTAATTAATATGTTTTATGGAATCATTGCATCGGTTTACATCGTCTTGCCGCAGAAACGCTTGTTTACACTGGTAGACCGAGTGAGCAACCCTGTACGAACGCGTGTTGAGATTTTGGAAAACGGGGGTTAGTTTCGCATTGCGGGTTTCATTGTTGAATACCTGAGTTCGCATGGGTAAAAAAGTGGTGACTTTTGGTTACATAAATGTATACGCTTGCGATAGGTGCAAAGTATTCAAAGATACCTTCATAAATGGCTGAGTTGTTGGCTTTTTCCTGATGAAGGTATGGGTTTAGATCAATCGGAAGTTGTATCCCTTGTATTATATATAGTGATTTTATGCCCCCCCCCCCTTTCGTGCCAAACCCCTGTGCTTTGAAGCTGACACTAGGATGCCGCAAAGCCCTAACCTCAATAAGCCACACACAGAGCTTCTAAATGCTACCTACCGCGCTTAACAGTGCCTTCAATGTCTAACCTAACACAGTACCACTGCAACCCGAGCAGCACGGAATATAGGACGTAATCTGTATCTCAATAAAGCCAGACTTCCTCGAGACACCTTAGAAATATCCTATCCCTAATTTACTCAAAGTCCCAGTAAACGCTGTAATTGTTTTGGCTAGATGTGGACCGTTCGATAGTTGAGACAAGACTGACTGAAAAACTAAAAATCTCGCCCTTATATAGGCCTCTAACACCACCGCCACCTAGCGGATTCACGACAACCGCCGAGAGACCACGGACTTTGCCGAACATGTTTAATATCATCGCAATGGGTTTAATTTAACAAAGCAAATAAACTGTATGAAGGGTAATACAGATATAACTAATGAATCATAAATTTCACCCGGTGATTAAAACAATAAATGGAATCGATTTAAGTAGTTTTACTAATCGTTGGAGCAGCGATGTTGATTCCCGAGACAAATGAAGCAAATGTAAACAAGGGGCGTAACTTTTGCAATTTTTATATCTTCAAACGAATTTCTCTACAATACTTTTTATAAAACTTAAATGAAAAAAAAAAATAATGAAATGAGTGAGAACCAGGTATTAGTGGAAGGAAAAGAAACAGCTAATATCTTATGATATTGTGGAAAATGGGCTCTGCCCTCTGCCTGCCATAAATCGAGTGAGTACTTTTGGACAAGAAGAATTTTCAAATGTGTACTATATACAAAACCTTTTTAGCTCACCTGAGCTTTTGTGATCGCCTTTTGTCCGTCGTGCGTCGTCAGTCGTCTGTCGTCAACAATTGCTTGTGAACACTCTAGAGGCCACAAATTTGGCCCAATCTTCATGAAACTTAATCAGAATGTTTGTCTACATGACATCTCGGATGAGTTCGAAATTGGGTCATGTGGGGTCAAAAACTAGGTCACTAGCTCAAATCCTTGAAAAACCTTGTGAACACTCTAGAGGCCACAGTTTTAGCCCAATCTTCATAAAATTTGGTCAGGATATTTGTCTACATGATATCTCGGATGAGTTCGATATTGGGTCATGTGGGATCAAAAACTAGGTAACCAGGTCAAATCTTAGAAAAACCTTGTGAACACTCTACAGGCCACAATTTTGGCCCAATCTTCATGAAACTTGGTCAGGATGTTTGTCTACATGATATCTTGCATGAGTTTGAAGTTGGGTCATGTGGGGTCAAAAACTAGGTCACCAGGTCAAATCTTAGAAAAACCTTGTGAACACTCTAGAGGCCACAGTTTTGGCCCAATCTTCATGAAACTTGGTCGGGATGTTTGTCTACATGATATCTTGGATGAGTTGGAAATCGGGTCATGTGGGGTCAAAAACTAGGTCACCAGGTCAAATCTTAGAAAAACCTTGTGAACACTCTACAGGCCACAGTAATGGCCCAATCTTCATGAAACTTGGTTAGGATGTTTGTCTACATGATATTTCGAATGTGTTCAAAATTGGGTCATGTGGGGTCAAAAACTGGGTCACCAGGTCAAATCTTAGAAAAAGCTTGTGAACACTCTACAGGCCATAGTTTTAGCCCAATCTTCATAAAATTTGGAGTTCTAAAATGGGTAATGTGGGGTCGAAAACTGGGTCACCAGGTCAAATCTTAGAAAAAGCTTGTGAACACTCTACAGGCCATAGTTTTGGCCCAATCTTCATAAATTTTGGTCAGGGTGTTTGTCTACATGATATCTTGCATGAGTTTGAAATTGGGTCATGTGGGATCAAAAACTAGGTCACCAGGTCAAATCTAAGAAAAACATTGTGAACTCTCTAGAGGCCACAGTTTTAGCCCAATCTTCAATAGATTTGGTCAGGATGTTTGTCTAATTGATATATTGGATGAGTTTGAAAATGAGTCACATGAGGTCAATATGTAGGTCACTTAGTCAAATGTTAGAAAAACACTTTTAGATGCCAGATTTTTTGTCATTATGCCTATCACAGCCATCTTACTCAGGTGAGCGACACAGGGCCATCTTGGCCCTCTTGTTTAGACTTGCTGTGTTTGTGTTTGCTGTTCTTCTGCACCATCCTCAGTCCACTGGTATAAGCTATAAATGACGAGAAAAGGGAAAGAAAAGGTAACAACACACAAAAACAACACACAACAAAGTAATAAATATTTTAACAAATAAGTTCTAAAGCATAAACATGTACTCCTTTGAAAAAAAGGTTTTTGCATGTCCATCTTCAATGGTCTATATAATGCTTGAATGTGTTGTGTGCAGTTAACAGCAACTTTTACATATTTACAGGAAGGAAGAGTCCGAATACAGTTGCTGATGAGAAATATGTCTATAAATGAAGACTGCAACAAACGAGACTTCGCCTCCATATTGGTACATTTTCTTATTAATGATCGCATGACAGAGTCAAACCAGACAATGCAAGAGGACTGATGGGTTGAATTATTGATGCAATAAACCTAATCATGGTCGCCTCTCTACCCTGGGGCGGCACGAGAGAGCAGATCATCCCACGTGAGGGGCACTAGACGTTACCTGCATGTGGAGGCCCTGCCCAAGGGATAGTCAATATGTTCAAGAAAAATATTTTGGCTGGTTTTAGATTTCGTTTCCAGTAATGGCTTCAAACACAACACGTGAATGGATGAATATACAAAAGGAGACATGGCACACTTCACATTTATAAAGACACATTTTATGGTTTCTGCAGACCCTGAGTGTCAAACTGAGTTGAATTCAGTGTTGGTTCAAAAAAAAGGAAACTGTAATACCGAACTAGTTCACTCTCTGACTTTAAATACATAATATAATAAGATGTGTTTTCTTGGTAGTGTTTTAAATCAGTGTTTTCTTTTGTGTTTTTGTTAAAATTGCATTGTTAAGAGAATTAATTTTGTAATCCTAATAATTGGTAATATTCTTTCTATAATAAAAGACGCACGCGTCAATTTTTACTCTCTAGTTTTAGTTATAAAATTAAAACTGTTACTCACTGTCTTTGTAAATTCTTCTTTTATTACATCACTGTCTGTGTAAATTCTTCAGACATTTTCAGCTTGACTATTTGAAGAATATGAGAGCTATTGTAGTCGCCCTTGCGTTGGCGTTGCAGCTTATGGTTAACGTTTTGCATGCAAGTTACTATCAACCTTATATCTCAATTACCATTTATGGTATTGACTTGAAAGTTTATAAATATGCACAACCAAGGTAGATAACTCTTGACTGAATTTAATATAAATTATGGCCCCTTTTTTACTTAGAAATTTTGGTTAAAGTTTTGCATGCAATAGAAAATTTGGTAAAGTTTTGCATACAAGCTACTATCAAGCTTATATCTTGGTATCCAGGCATGTGTTTGATTTGAAACATTTTTAATACGTTTAGGGGTATCATACTATCAAGGAAGATAACACCTTACGGAATATATTACAAAGTACGGCCCCTTTTTAACTTAGAAATTTTGGTTAAAATTTTGCGTTTAAGCTACTATCCAGCTTATATCTCAGAAATTGTTTATGATATTGACTAGAATGTTAAGGAGTATATTCAGGGGCATCAGAAAACCAAGGAGGATAACTTTTGGTTTGAATTTTATACAAATTATGGCCATTTTCTAACTTTGATACTTGGTTAAAGTTTTGCATGCACAGTGTTATTATGCTTATGTCTCAGTAATAGGCATGGGATTGATTTAAGACTTCATAAAAATATTAAGGGGTATCAGGCTATCAAGGTTTATCAGTTTTGACTCTTATTACATACAGGGTATGTGAAAGGCAAGAATTTAAATATATTTTGATTTACCAACAAGCATTTTGAATAGTCGAGCGAACTGTCCTCTGACAGCTCATATCTGATGATTATGGCCATATTTTAGACCTTATGGTCAAGAATTTCCCAAGTGTTGGTCCTGGTTTTGCGGAAGCGACAGCATCGGAAGAGACAGTGTTTGGATACAAGGGAGTCCGGGTGCGATACCCTAGCTCATTTTGTATAGCACATACGATAAACGGGATACAAATTCCTGGCTAGAACCAGTACTGAGTACTCTGTGTTCCCATAGCAACCCCATTTTGTGGAGTGCCAGGCAAGGGTTCATTTGGTACCAATGTTATTCGTCTTTGGTTTGATGCGGTCACCGGAAGAAGCGCTGCGGCTGGGATTCGAACCCCACACCTCCCAAACGGAAAGGGGACACTCACAGAGGTGTTGAGCCTGTTCTTTATGTTGTGTTTTCAGTGACCCAGATAGGGTATATGGGACCCATATGGGCTGTATCTGGGTATGTCTATTTGGGCTAAACTATGTGGGTCCCTTATATAGAGTGTTTTTTTACCCATAAGGGACCCATATGGGCTGTATCTGGGAATTCCCACATGAGTTCGACTATATGGGACCCATGTGGGTCCCATATATTATAGTTTTGTACCCCATACTGGACCAATACAGAGATATCTTTCCCATACTGGACCCACATGGGCTGTATCTTGGTATGCCTGTATTGGTTCGACCCATGTGGGTCCCATATATAGAATGTTTTCCCCATACTGGACCCATTTGAGCTGTATCTGGGTATGCCTATATGGGTTTGACCATGTGGGATCCACATGAGTCTAATATATAGAGCTTTCTTTCCCATACTGTACCCACATGGGTTGTATCTGTGTATGCCTATATGGGTTTGACTATGTTGGAACTATGTGGGTCTCAGATATAGAGTTGTTTGCACATGCGCACTCTACATTTCCGATTAACCGCAACCAACGGTCAGCAACACAACGTGATGTTAACCTACTTACCTTTTCTTCAGAGTCACGGCCAGACGAACATTATTAGCCTATTCAAAATGTGAATTGCGTATGTATACCATAGATTTAGATTCATTTCAAACAAATGTGCTTACGTTTTATTGAAAATCAGTCTGATGAACAAGGAATACGTTTGTAACGTATTTTCGCGAGTTGAGTTCGACTTGTTTATCGTATTGTATGAAACTGTAGTTCAAATTCACAGTGTCTAAGTCTAGAATTTACTTCTATCTGCTATAAATTTTAGTTTGAGGACCAAAGGATCAATAATTTCAATCAAAAGTTAGATAAAATTTACTGTTACTTTTTGCATTATTTACTTTAAATAATAATGATAACGTACTGTAATGGGTTATTTTCTGATTTATTTCTGTATCATAAAGCACTGTTATAAATCACTTTTATTCAGATCAAAGTATGACATTAAGGTATTCACATCTCTGACATATAGAACAGGGTGATTAATAATATTAATACGCTTCGTGTAATTGTAGATAGAATACCTGTCAACCTGTTTAGTTCAAATCTCTGGGACATTGTGAGGAGTTTTCTGAATGGAAATGAGCTGGATGTAAACTACAACTTCCATGGACTGAAGGGGATGCTGCCATTTACCAAACTGCATATTATGGCTGAATTTTACAGTAAGTTTTGATGCAATAAATTCTAGCTAAGTCTTAAATGTAATAGTCAATGCCTTGGAATTATTCATTTTTATATCATTCACTAGCAAGATATGTTAAGACTATATAGAACCCAGAGGCTTGAGCTGATAACACACATCTCCTACATTATGATGTATTTATAAAATGCATTGTTCAGTGGAACACATGAAAAAAAAGATACTTTATTCTCATCAGTTATACTTTTTTAGTTTTAAGGCAAAGTTTAACAGTCCCAACCTTGTTTAGTTTTCTTTCTTCAGAAATTATATACTTCATACCTTTTGAACTTCCAGAACCACAGCACTGAAGACGCTGAGTAAGATGTCTATAAATGGCTGGCAGGTGGTACTGGACAGGGAAGGGGGAAGAAAACAGAGCAACAAAAGTCAGATAAGTCTCCAATGTAGGAATTCCAACAGGAGACACTCTCAATAAGTGGAGGGACAGATTCATAGTGAATAGTTTAGAATATAGTTTTGAATAGTTGAATATCAGTCCTTTAATTTTAAGAGACTTCAAATTTTGAATTAAGTCTATTTTTTTTTCTTTTATTTAGGTTTAAAGGAATCTGTTCTGTAACTAACATATTTGTGGAGATTGGTCTACTAGTATGCGCATGAGAATTGCTGATTAGATTAATCCAGATTATTTTTTCACATTGTTAAACATGCTATGCCAACCATCTATATGTTTTATATAAATTATATTTTCACATATCAATGTATCACTCAGCTGAACAAGATAGTTTGCTTAGTCTGTATAATTATATTTTCACTACCCAGTTTTATATGGTTGATTTAAGTATTTTAAATAGTGTTCGTCATCACTGCTGAAGTAATCCATCATTACAGTTAGCCATTTCATTTTAAATGTTACTTCATATTTGAAGTACTTTAAGGTTAAGAGCTTAAGACGAGATAATAGTTGTTATGTGTGTGATTGTGATGCATTAATAATTCTAGTCTTATTATGTTTTTTTTGTTTTTGTTTTAGTTTTTAGCTCACCTGAGCAAAGCTCAGGGTGAGCTATTGTGATCCCGTGAGTGTCCGTCGTGCGGCGTCAACAATTTTTATTGTTTACACTCTAGCACCTTTATTTTTTCAGCAATCATCTTCAAACTTTAAGACATTGTTTATGACCATAATGTCTCGATTGAGTTCGATTATGGCTGAGATCCGTCAATTAGGTCAGGAGTTATGCCCCTTTTAATATTCCAAAAATGCCATATTTCACATTGTTTACACTCTAGCATCTTCATCTTTTGAGCAATCATCTTCAAACTTTATGGCAATGCTTATGACCATAAGGTCTCGATTGAGTTCGATAATGGCTGAGATCCGTCAATTAGGTCAGGAGTTATGCCCCTTTTAATATTCCAAAAATGCCAGATTTCACTTTGTTTACACTCTAGCATCTTCATCTTTTGAGCAATCATCTTCAAACTTTATTGCACTGCTTATGACCATAAGGTCTCGATTGAGTTCGACTATGGCTGAGATTCGTCATTTAGGTCAGGAGTTATGCTTTTTTAATATTCAAAAAGTGCCATATTTCACTTTGTTTACACTCTAGCATCTTCATCTTTTGAGCAATCATCTTTAAACTTTATGGCAATGCTTATGACCATAATGTCTCGATTGAGTTTGATTATGGCTGAGATCAGTTGATTAGGTCAGGAGTTAAGCCCCTTTTAATAAAAAAAAATGCCAGATTTCACTTTGTTTACACTCTAGTATCTTCATCTTTTGAGCAATCATCTTAAACTTTTGGCAATGCTTATGACCATAATTCTCGATTGAGTTGATTTAAGCTGAGATCTGTTGATTAGGTCAGGAGTTATTCCCCTTTTAATATAAAAAAATGCCATATTTCACGTTGTTTACACTCTAGCATATTCCTTTTTATCAATCATCTTCAAACTTTATGACATTGTTAATGACCATAATGTCTCGATTGAGTTAAATTGTGGCTGAGATGGGCCATTTAGGTCAGGAGTTATCCCCAATCTCAAGACAATGTTTATGCCCATAATCTCGCAATCGGGTTCAATTATAACTGATATTAACTAGTAAATTGAGGAGTTATGCCCTTTTCACCATAAAAAATTTACACTCTAGCATCTTTATTTCTTAAGCAATCATCTTTCTCAGGTGAGCGATCAAGGGCCATCTTGTGCATTATGCATTTTTGTATAACGAGTGATTGAGTTTATGTGCAGTGTTAAAGATATGCAATCTTTAAGTGTCTGTTTTTGTTGTATAAGAAATTGCCTTAAGGTTAGGAAACCAAACATCACTTTTAAACTTTAAATAGCACATTGAAAATGAAAAATATCCATTTGTATTCAAATTTTATTTGAATGAATTATGACTTTTCGTTTAGTATTTTCTCAGCATGTGCTTAAATTGAAGTTTTAATTAAATTAAGAAGAAAAAATAAAACTGTGTGTTGTATTTGTGGGACCTATATTCTGATTTTCAGTAATATTATTTAGGAGAGACAAATTTTCAGAGGCTATTGGTAACAGTTCTGCACATTTGACTGCACATTCAGACAGTGCAGTGGTATGGAGCCATAATACATGTAAATGGGGTGCAAATATGGGACCCTTAAGGGGCCCATGTTTGATCTTGGTGGACTGCCCATATGGGACCCAGGCCAAAACAGGTTGCACTGTCGACATGGGTCCCATGTGGGTAGCCCATACGGGGCCCATGTGGGAAACCATATGGGACCCGTATGGGTCCCTTATATATTGCTATCTGGGGACTCATTTAATTTTCGCGTCATTGGCATGATCCACCTCTATGCATCCTACACAGCATTTTCTATGGAATAGAACATATAAAGTGAATTCTGAAGGGGCCATTAAAAAATCACGAACTATGTTCTAACTTATCTAGGATATAACCTACATTTTGATTGGACGACATGCGACCTTCTACATGTGCAATGTCTGTTTTCGCACCTAATAAAAATGGAGGCACATTTTGATGCGAGTAATTTAAATTTTCTAAACGATTTTGGTGAGACTTACGAATCTGAGAATATCTGAGTCAATTTATGAATATTGCCACACAAAACCTTATTCGTAGTGACGTTACTTCAAGTATTGTATGTTGTTGTTTTTTTAACCAGTTTCATGTCGAGACTTCATGTTCCAAAAATAGGAAGGATTCCGCAGGTAAATAAGTGGACAAATAATTTATGGAAGGAGTGGGCCAGATATCGTAATTCGAAGCCTAAAACCCATCTAGAGCTTGGTAATCGGCTTATTTAAGAAAACTTTAGCGACCTTGATGTTCATTTTAATTTCTGGTTGGCACATAATCATGTCAAGGTAAATCCTGTCAGACAATATGAGGACCTTTCGAACCTGTTGCCTCAACGAAATATACTCGAGTCTTACACCGAGTCGAGGTCCACTTTACCGGAAGCCACTAGAGACCTTCTTCTTATGGCCCACGTTCTTCCTGTCAATCAGATGTCTAAGCGTTTTTACGATGAAGCCAGCCAGTAAAGATACTACGGGAAGGACAAGTTTCAGCCATTCCTGACGTTTGACATGTTGCAAAAGATATGTTAAGTTAAAAAATAGTGTACAATACATAATACGGGTAAGCATTAATTCATGTAAGAATTAAAAAAAAATGAAAGAGAGAGAGACTGTGGCAGCACTATGCTTCAAGTGGACATCGTCTCCAAATGACAGAAATACTGTTGGCGGGACGTTAAATCCTTTTAACAAATAAACACTACCACAATTTGAATATGTTATGTTGACACAAAAACGCATGTAAATAACATGCAAGATTAGCAAAACCCACGATTCGGAATATGAGTTCATTCCTGCATTAAGTGAGCTTGTTTAGATTGAAAAAACTAATTTCCAAGAACAGCAGCCACGAAATAGTCTACATTTCCTCGTGTATTGTTTGTCCTTGTCATACTCAGCACTAATATTGATAGCAACCGGAAACATCTTTACAGTTCCTTATTAATTTGGAGCCAGTAAAGATAACACGAACATAGCCTACGCTTTTAAATGAGTTCTATACAGAGGTATAAATGAGTATTATCTTTTAAGATGGGCATCAATCTGATACATTTATGTATAATCGTTATAAGAAGTTACGTCTCCATGAGCTCAAACACGGGCGCTGTGTGTCTAAAATAACATTAAAGTGTTGAATAAACCATGTAAACATTTACTATTGATGACTTGGCATGGAGTAAGTTGCATGGTAACGTTACAATGTATAATGTCCAGTTTTGGTGAGGGGTAACAATCATTATCATTACAAGGTGTTAAATTTCACACAAAAATTATTGCATGTTTCTGCTTGTGACTTAGTAAACTAGAAATGTGTCCAAAGGACACAGATACCCCCACCCGTCGCATTTTCCTAAACAAAAGCCAACACTAAGTGCGCTAGTCATATCCTGAGTAATATATCCATGAAATACTTTCAGAGTTATGTGCGTCACATAAAATTCCATATTTTTCAAAAACAAAGGTCCATGACTCTGTCAACTTCAACGAAGGTTTGATAAAAATACCCAGGTGCACAAGTTAATGACCTGAATAATATATCGATGAAGTTTCAAGTCTATAGTACAAATACTTTCAGAGTTATGTGCATCACAAGCATAAAATTCCATATACTTTCGGAGTTACGCGTGTCACAAAGTTTCGGGACTGACAGCCGGACGGGCGGACAAAAGGCAAATCTTTATTCCCCCCCCCCCTTTTTTTTTTGGCGGGGGGGGGGCATAAAAAACGTGTATACACATTTGTACATCAAACGAGGGGCATTATGTTAGGAAAACAGAGATGTCTGGGCGTGTGATAGGGGATGAATGTCTATATAAACCGTCTAGGCAGACCCATATTGCAGCAACAAAAGGAAAACATAGATGTCTTGGCGTGTGATAGAGGAATATTGTCTATATAAAGCGTCTAGGCAGACTCATATTGCAGCAACACAGGAAAACATAGCTGTCTGGGAGTGTGATAGAGGAAGATTGTCTATGTAAACCGTCTACGCAGTCTCATATTGCAGCAACACAGGAAAACATAGAAGTATGGGCGTGTGAATAGAGGAAGATTGTCTATATTAACCGTCTAGGCAGACCCATATTGCAGCAACGCAGGAAAACAGAGTTGGCGTGTGAAGAGGAAGATTTCTATTAAACCGTCTACGCAGCCATATTGCAGCAAGGAAAAGAGTTGGGCGTGTGAAGAGGAGATTTCTAACCGTCTAGCAGACCCATATGCAGCAACACAGGAAAACAAGAAGTTGGGCGTGTGAAGAGGAGATTGTCTATATAAACCGTCTACGCAGACTCATATTGCGGCAGCACAGGTAAACATAGATGTCTGGGCGTGTGATAGAGGAAGAGTGTCTATATAAACCGTCTAGCAGATCATATGCGCACACAGGAAACATAGATGTCTGGCGTGTGATAGAGGAAGATGTCTATATAAACCGTCTACGCAGACTCATATTGCGGCAGCACAGGTAAACATAGATGTCTGGGCGTGTGATAGAGGAAGAGTGTCTATATAAACCGTCTAGCAGATTCATATAAAAAAAGCTGGATGGATCCCTCAAATTTTTGAAACCCTACCAAAAGTTTAAGCGGTTAAATGAACATATTAACTGTTGAATATATCTATAAACAAAAGCTATGCAAAGATAACGCGCTCCACTTTTCTTAGTGCTGGTTAGAATAATATAAGCAGAACTTTACTATTTGTAGTGATAAGTTTGAACTCTACAATTCGTTCGTTATTGGTGTTTTCCGAACAACGATCTGTTTTACGGAAAATACCGATATCGCAGATGATCTAAGCGTACGGTTTAATCTGGAGCTATTTTTTTTTATTAATTTTCTCGTAAAGAAAATATTATTACCATCAAAAAATATATTGCGTATTATATTTTGTCCAGGTTATTTGAAAATATGTTTGTTTTCAACGGTTACGTGAGCCGCGTGCTCATAGCTGCCGACTTCAAAGGTGCTGGTTTGTGGCCTACGTGAACTGAGACAAACGGTAAGCCAATTATAGTCATTATTTTTTTTTTAAATATAGGACTTCATCCTGAGCTCGACTTCATCTCGCTTGGGTTATATTCCCTTTTTTTTTAAATGAACTATAAGTTATACATATATCTATTTTACCCGTAAATGATGGACACATTAGAAATACAATCGGAGGAAATGGTCATAAAATAATTTGACTCGTCTAGAAAAGTCAGGAATAAAAAACTGCATGTCTTACTATCTGGCTCTGTTTCTGTCGAGCCCGCTTGCGGAGAGCTCGACTTAGTTGTCGCAATGGCGGTTCGGTGTATGTATGTGCGTGCGTGCGTACGTCCGGATTTGGTTTTGTCCGGGCTATAACTACATCATGAATGGAAGGATTCTCAAAATAATTTGGCACAAATGTCAAGCTCAGTGAGACGGGGTGTCATGCACAAAAACCAGATTCGTAGCTCAAAGGTCAAGGTTACACATGGAGTCAAAAACCTGTACTTTTTTGCTTGTCCGGGCTGTAATTTCATCATGGAAGGAAGGATTTTCAAATAATTTGGCACAAATGTCAAGCTCAGTGAGACGGAGTGTCATGCACAAGAACCAGATTCATAGCTCAAAGGTCAAGGTCATAGTTGGAGGTCAAAGTTCTAAAGCATAACCGATCCCGTGGCCTAGTGGTTAAGGTATCCCCTTCGGGAGCGGGAGGTCGAAGGTTCGAAATTAAGAAGATATTCTAAAAAGTAAACATCATAACAGATATACTTATATTGATTTTATCTATCTTAAGACACTTTCATTTCGAGCTAATCCCTAATAAAATACCTCTGTTAGTAACAGAATAGAAAAAAAATAAAATAATGAAATAAAGTTAATGATAAAAATCAGTAAATTCTGTTGAATTATTAAAAAAAAAAATAATAAGGCAAAGCATCACATGAATTGTGAAATATTTACACGTTTGCACATCTATTTTTGCTGACATGGGCTTTTAAAGTTTTTTAATTCATCTGAAGGTGTGCAACCATGAAAAATGATGTCCTTAAATTATTTATACACATCATACTGTACTCTGGGCACACATTTCCTTTTTCTTAACATTAATGAAAGCATTTTTCCCTTTCTCTCATACAGAACACCATAAAAAAAAACCTATGCGAACAGCATAAAACGAGATCAGCATGTGATAACTCGCAGGCTTAAACAGGTTTTTTTGCTGTTCGCTTCTCCTCAGTCATTTGGGAAAAAAGACATTTACCATTTAATTTGGGACGGTTTAAACTGTTGTTTTTTGGAGATCAGGGTTTTAAGGTACATATTAGGAAACGTCAAAAAGCATATGTATGAGTAAAGGGTTAAGGAAACTCTATATCCAGATTTATACCCACCTTAAGTGAATAAAATCAATCTCTTTAGGCATATCTTTGGCTGAAATTAGTCACGTCATTTTCCCTGCAGGAATAACCATTTTATTATACATACCCACTACATATATAATGTACCTTTTGTAAATTTTACTTGAAAACTGCAGTTCACACCCAAATTATATACATAAGCTGTAATCCGCACAGATGAAACCTCAATAAATTTTAAAACAACAACAACTTCTACAATGCCTCTCGTAGGGATTCTGTTCAATATGGTATCTTTTGGCGGGTCGACATGTTCCTTTGGCATCTATTATTATGGTTATCTGTTCTAATAGTAAAACAATACTGTAAAACAACAAAGCCTGAATTTTTAATAAAAATTGGCAAATAATCATATTTTGCTTATTTTATCCAATGAAATTTGCACGATCTCTGCAATTACGCATTTAAAACCCAAATATTTTTTTAAACGTATTTCCCC
>CM037791.1:54913509-54963509 GCA_021229015.1 Solen grandis | reverse complement strand
TAGAGCGTAACATACATATTCTGTGAAATTTTGATGAAAATCGGTCCAGAAATAATGGCTGTAGACCGCGTACAAACATTTTCACCTGACGTTCAAATCTGACGTTATATGACGTCATATGAATATGAAATTCATTGCATCCAAAAGCTCATGGTTTGAAATATATGCCATAAAATTTTCATTGTTCTGGGGCCATTGGCAACACATCAAAATAAACACAAATACAAGAGGAAGAAAAAAAGAATAAGAATAATAAAAAAACAGAACAAACCCAATAGGACTTTCTGCTTGGGGCAGAAAGCCCTAATAAAAAAACAGTACAAACCCAATATGACTTTCTGCCAGTAGGCAGAAAGTCCTAATAATTACTGTTTAGGATTTTCTAATAATTTAATAATACATTTCATTCTATGGTTAAATTAGATGCTTAAGGAATAATGCAATCAAGTTAACATTTTCACATTTATTTGTTCGAGATAATTGTGACCTTTGACTGTTTATCCATTGACCTTAAAATCAACAGGGGTAAACTGCTAGATTAATTAATAATTCCAATAATCAACAGAACAACATTTGTAATTCCATGGCAAATGTGTCCACTACTATCAAACAGATGTGATCTATCTCCCTACCAGGTTTAATGACAGAGGACATTCTTGAATGGCCCAGGATATGCACTTCCAAAGAGACCTACAGACCCGCATACAAAAGTCAAGATCTTCAAAGGGGAGGCAGTTTTTTACTTTTGTGTGTGTGTGTAAAACATGCTGTATGTTGAACATGGCAAAGCTAAAAATACCTGATATTGTTGGCTTCTGCGTTTTTATTTTTCTGATAGATGCTGCTGCCACATCTGGAACTATAAAATGTTTGATATGTAATATATTTATTACAGATTTCATTCCTCTAATATAAAAAAAATAAAAAAAATAAAAAAAAATGTTTGTAAAACATATATACCCCCCCCCTATATGCCAGAATATCTATATAGCTATGTTACATATAAACTTCACTGTGTGGGTATGTCGCAAATTGTTCAAGAACTTTCCTTAGTAAAAGCATAACTTAACTGTAAACTGAAAAATTCTGAAACTCAGGTCTTAGTTGCACCCAAGAAAAACAAATGACCATTTACCCTGTACAACTTTATCCTTGAAGCTGTGTACCTACTTTTGCATCTCATTAAGGTAAACATGTACAGACCCCAATATCAAAAGGGTTCTTCTACTAGTCATAGAGTAACTATTGTATAATGTTTGAGATCAAGGACTCTTTTAAATTTAATTAAAATTTGAGTAATCTGCTGGACAATGCTTAATAAGTGAAATATATTCAATGTAATACTGCAGTCCTTACGAATACAATTCACACTTTGTACGAATTCATTTTTGAATCCAATGGGCTCTCAGACTGAAGATTTTACTTCTTAAACACATTTTTCACTTGCTCAAACTTTAACACCACAAAATATCTAAAAAATCTAATCTAAAAATGGTGACAGCCCAGTATATGAAAGATTTATTAACTGATACATATATACTAGACCATCCATGTACAAATTAATAGGCATTTTAACATCATCAGGGGTTTTCCTACCCATTTTTGGAAAAGGAGGGTAAAGCGAAAATTCGGACTTTTTTATCACGAAAAATCTCATTTTGGAAATTTTTCTGGACAAATTGTTAAATTTTTAGAGGAACTTTCTAATCCTATTTTTAAAGTCCTTCATTAAAAGACACTACGGCTGCATTTTGTCAGATTTTCAAGTTCATTTTATGATATTTTACTTTTTTCATTTCTTGGCATATGCTTGGATTTGACCAATTCAGATATAACTTCAAATCTATGTCTAATTATACGTCTAAATATTTGGACTACCTTGGCGTATATATATATATCCTATATACGGCTTTTTCTAGCACAATACCTTGCTGTTCCCAGATTTCATATTACTAATCATATATATAAGTTCTATCTTTATTATTATAATTAATGTTTCTCAAATCTCAAATCTACGAAAATAGATTGTTTAAATTCGAAGCGTCTACTGATAACATGTATTCTCCAACACCTTATCAGTATCAGAAAGTAAATCATGCTGCTTAAATAAATTACCTATATTTTTCACTGAAAGAGCCGTACAATACACAGCCCCCAAAAAAGACACTTGCTTGCATCGGCCAAGACAATTGTTTGTTTCTAAATGCTTTATATTTTCCTCCACTTTTTTTACATATTCTTTTTTTTTCTCTATTTTATTAACTTGGAAAATATACTTTAAGATAATTGAGAGAAATGGAAGTGACTTTCCATAGGGAACAGGGTCGTTTGATTTGGGAATGGTTGCCGTTTTCTGGCAGGGAAAAAAGGCTAAGAAAATCCCTGATCAAATAACAAGAAAATGCTTTTTGATGTGGCTAATTATATTCACCTAGCTACTACACATAGAAAGCACTTATTGAACATTATTGTCGACTAAGATCTGAACTGGTCAGTTTATAGTGGGTGTGAACATACCTAATAAAAATAACACGATTACTTGTTGGTATAAATATAAAGAATAAAATATGCCTAGTTATACATAATGTTTATGTTAATGTATGTTTGGGTGTTTCCAAATCTAAGGATCGATATTCAAGTGTGAGATTAACTTTTTTGTGCACAATAATATTGTCAATATAAAACTTTATTTGTGTCATCTTGTTGTATAATTGTTACCGGTAAATATAAAAAATAGAAACTAGTAGAAACTAGTATTGCAAATTGTTGGCAATTAAGCATCTATTGTTATTGAAAAAGAAGCTTACATGCATTTTTTTTATGGTTTTTTTTTTATCCAATTTCATCAGTGAATGCATCCAGATTAATGTGACGCAATTATAGTGACGTCATTGCATGAATAGACACAACAACTAATGACATACTATTTATTTTTTACCTTCATTTTATTTACATGCTTTAGATTGTTCTTGAACCCAACAGAACACCGTTAAACTCAATGTTAAACTTACATGGCTCACAAGTTTTTTTACTTTTTCACAATTTAAAGTACTCACCAATGTGTGAGAAATCAGTGTGCCCATGTTTTTTTAAACACTGTGAGGGCTAAATTCCAATCAATTGACTTTCATAATAAATAAAAGCATTGTTTAGTTGTTGTTTTTTTATATTTTTGTATGAATATCAAAGTTCATATTATATGTGCATAGCTTCTATATATTCCTACAATATTGTCTATGAAAAGAATTATACGTTTTTCACTTTCCTATTTAAGATCATTCTTGATGCAACTTTATAATGTCCCATCTTAATTATGTATTTACGGGTAGATATACATAAATTATGTAAATTACCAAGTCTGATAACTGTGATTTGTTCATTTTTTTTTAATATGCATGGTATTTATAGACTTGACTTGACTATTTGAGTTTACTGTCGCTTCGACAGTATTTCAGTCATATAGCAATGTCCAGCTAATTACAGGTGGAGGAAGACCTCGGATGCCTCCGTGCATCCGGGTAGAACCACCGACCTACCGCAAGCCAGCTGGAAGGCTTCCTCACATGAAAATCCGAATGCAGGGCTTTTTTTCCGAAATTTGGGAAGGGGCCTTAGCCTTCTATTTTGGGAAATTGAAACGCGATTTCGGGGCGTTTTGGGAAAAAGGTAGACTCAGTTCACATGTATACTCAGTAATATTCTAACAGTCTTATGAATCTTAAAGAATCAAAACGAATTGATATAAAAACTAGACATAAAACAGAGCTGTCTTTGGTTCAAATCGCTGCACTATTTAAAATGGTATAATGTCCATAAACAATCTTCCTCCTTGGTGTCAACACCAAGACTAGAACTAGCTGCAAAAATGTTTTGGCATTCACCAGATAGAGCCAAATCTCTTAAGTTGGAGGCAGATTTTTTAACAAGTGGCTCCAATAAATTTTTGTGTTTATATATGCTTTAGTTGAAATGTCAAATGCACATTCATTTGGTACATTATATTTAAAAATAAATAGAAATAATAAACATGTACATTATTATTGAAATAAAGACAATATTACAACTTTCTTTCACAATATTTAAAGATTAATGAAATTAACTCTAAGTTTTATATAGAAAATTGTTAAAATATTTTGTCAAATTTTCAAAACAAATCATTCACAATAAATGGTGATATAATTATTATATAAAATACTTTTAAAAAATTAATATCAATATGTTTAAATATTTCATGTATAAAAGACTAATAATAAATCAAAAGTGAAATTTAAAAAAAAAAAAATGAGTATGTTATGTTTGGGGGACGTTTCATTTTGGCTACGTTTTTGACTTTTTCCTTAGCAATAAGGAATTGGTTATTTAAACATCAAGGTAAATAACTGATGTGTTTATGTATTGAAAACTTACTTGGTGAACCGAGCAACTGATCTGAATGTTTTAAAAAGATAAAACAAGCAATAAAAATGCTAATGTATCTTCGCAAACTGAGATGATTGTGCAACTTCATAACAGCTCTCTAAAATGAAGGTAAAACAATAGTCGGTAGAAGGTGTGACAAATGATAGTCGTCCAATAAAACCCGAGTATTCCACATTGAGCCTTAGAATGCGTGTTGATTGGGTCATCGAACAGCAGGTGCTTTACTTTAAGTAGTATGCAGTGTAGAGTGACGTATAATTTTGTGCATTACGGAAAAAAACTGCATTACTGTTGTTTTTTTTCTCTCTGTATTAATGAATATTCGCTTATAGGTTTAAGGAGAAAAATATTTTGGAACATATTGGGAATTTTATCATTAGATTTTGGGAATTCTTTTGGCCAAAATTGGGAAAAATATAGCCTTTTTATGATTGGGAAGTCACCGAAGATCGGCCTCTACTATAGAAGGAAAAAAAGCCCTGGAATGACCCTGCCGGGTGGTATATATAGAAGATATACTTGAATGTATAAATCTCAAGAAAAGATATGAACTGTTCTGTTAGAAATCAGTAACCAAAAACTGAACTTAATGGTAGCCCTGGGCTGTCAGACTGCAGCTAATTTTAACACTGCTTAAAATGGCCTTAAAGGGGTAATGCAGTAAACTGACATGAAATTAAATTATTGTTATTGCAGATCCATTTGCTATATTTTTAGTATATTGGTTGCCATAGCAACCAGATATGATGCCATAGAAAAAAAAAATGATTAGCATAATCTCCAGTATGCCATCTGTCTATATTTCAAGTTTCATGAAAAAATTCTGAGTACTTTCAGAGCTATCACAGGATCCAGATTTTGCAGACAGACGCACGGACTGACAGACAGACAGAGGGCAACCTATAGTTCCTCAAGTGAACCGGTAGAGCACTAATAAATGAGGGAAAATATTATATGGTATCACATTTATTCTATATATTAACTGCAATATGTAATCCAAAATTTGTTATATTTATGATTAAAATATTATGTGGTCTTTAATAAACATCACCCATTTGGTAGCTGGTCAGCATTTTCACATGGTTCTGAATTTTTATTCAGAAATGACATCAAGCAATAAGGTTGCAACTTTTTAAAAAAAATAAGGCTGACAGTTACCTTTAAGGATCCGGACGTCTGCAAACCAGCCTTTAGCTACAAAAGTAAAAAAAAAAATAAATAAATACCAATTATCATTCAGGAAAATTCTCAAATGCTTGATTCTCTGTCCAAAAGCAGTGCCTCTTACAAACAATATGTTCAACTGGAAAATCAACTTATTTATCAGATTATAAAACATATTCAACAATCTATAAAATAATGAGCCCCCGTTGATATATAGCCAGCGTCAGTTTCTTGATCATGTCATTTATGGATTTGAAACTGTAAAAATCATTGTTTGAAGGAGATATAAATGTTGAAACATAAGCACTGCCTTATTAATTAAAATATATCCAGGCTATAATTAATATTTCCGAGCTTGTGGAAATTTTATAATTATTACAGGTTATGATTTACATAATTTTCATTTCTGTACCAGCATTTTGTCAGTATGATTACCCAAATTTAAATAAAGAGAACTGATTAAAAAAACGGGACTAGGTAGAGTTGTGGTTCTTGGACAAGAAATTGTTAAAGCTAACTTGGACGCCAACAAAGACGCAGACAACTGGGTGACCACAATAGCTCAGACTATTCAATGAGTATTAGAGCTAAAAGTATAAAAGGTATTAAGATGAAACTTCATATGTAGTAGATCTCATTCAGAGGAAGTGCAGTGCTTAATAACTGTAACCCTATATTTTGTAGTTTTTTTTGTAAATTTTACTGCACTTCTCAGTGAGATCTATCCACCTTTGAAGTTTTATGTTAATATCTATATTAGTCTTTGAGTTATGCCCCAAACAAAATTTTGAAATTACAACAGACTGACCTACTGACCGACCAAATGCCAGACCACAGGGTGACTCCTATATATTCCCTTTGCTTATCAGGGAATAAAAAGCAGCACAAAGCTTTGTTTTTTGCAATGTTGTGTAAACAAGTTGCACTTAACAGCTGGAAAGGTTTGGCTACTGAAAGCAAGTTTAGGGCTTTTGAAGTGTTGTTGTGTGTGCATGTTTCATACCATTATGACTTTCACTACAACAGTAATGATGGAATTTGTTTAGCAGAGCCACTGATCAAACTCATATTCTGAAATACTGGTTTAATTAAAATTAATTTCATTTTCACTCATAAATAAAGTCAGGAAATGTTATATAAATATATAAATCTCTTGCGTTAAGTGCAATATGAGATGTAAGTACAAAACGATGTTAGGTGTTGCCAAATATCAAATATATTCTTACAGTAGGGTTTTCCCTTGCTTTTTTTTTTTTTTTAACAGGGGAAAAAATGTCCTCTTGAGTTTGAGATAAAGATAATTTTTTGCACTATATCTGGAGCATTCAGATTTATGGGTTGAAATGGGCATTTTTGTATGCCATTTAAAAAATACTGATCAATGTTTGTTTGATTGGTGTAACATCCCATCAACTGCAACACTTAGTATCAATCTGTAGACATGTGGCATGATACCAAACCCACACCGGGCCAACCAGTCCTGGAACTACCCTGTATATATTCTGAGTGCCAAGCAGGGAGCTACCAGTACTATTTTTAACGACTTAAGTATGTCATGGATGCGGATTGAACAACAGCATCTCTCAAGGCAGACACTCTAGCCACTGTGGAAGATGGGAATATTTGAAGTCAAGTGCAGATACTGGATGTTAGCTAAGAAGGCAGGGTGTAAAATTCTAGGTTGGATATCAAATATTTTTTTTAATTTGACCTGTTTCAATAATCTTTTTAATAAAAAAAACGTTCATGCCAATTTTAATAGGAAGTCATTACAGAACCTTTACTATCAAAATCTTTTATATTAGTTAAAGACTGCTGATCTGGAGACAGAAACAGGTGCATTAAACCTGCAAAATCCCAGATTGAAAACACAGGGCATCATTAAATAAGACAACTTCTGTAAGTTTATTTTGTCAAAAGTTCATCCACATAAAAGAGAAATTATTGCTAGTAAAAGAATAATTTGTAACATGATGACATGAATTCTAATATTATTTTTTTTTTAATTTGCGTCTTATACCTTTGAATCCACACAACAAACAGATTCTGAGATTGGTCCATTTGAATATTGTATCCTCAAGTACTGAGTTCTCGCAATATTGGTTTTCTCAGCTATTTGTGCAATATTTGACGTCAAGTAATTTTACAGAGAAACCATCAACAATAAACAACGTTGATTGATCCTTGTTTCTAAACCTTCATTTTATTGAAAAATGTTTGGGAAACAGGTAAAAATATTCATTTAATAAAGAAGTACTGATTTTCTACCATTTTCACTAATGCTTCTTTTATGATTTTTTTAAACCACTTGTTGTATCTACAAATAATATTCAGCAAGTATACGATCACTGATTTATGTAAACCAACATATGTTCTAAAAAAGTGTAAGTTTGATTATGAATACACTTCTCAACAATACTATGTACAGGCTCATTTAGAGCCATAGCTGTTATTAATATGATAGTAAACTTTATACTTGATAATTGTAATACAGCAGACCCATTTAACCGTATTTTTACACCCAAAATTGGCCATAAACCTCAAAAATTGTAAGGACTCTCTAGTTGAAAGGATACAAAGTTAAGAAAAATTGCTGTTGTACCCCCAGTTACAAAACTCGGAGGGCACCCTATAATAACATGTTGGACACTTTCAATGTGATAGATCTAGTGCTTCTTTTTCTCAATTGGATCATCTAATATTTTACAAACCAATCTGTTCTATGATTAAGAACACATACTTTAATGGAACTGTTGTTTATAGATTGTGTCTCTATATGTGCACCATTCTCATGGCAGACTCATTTTCAGTTCATTGTCGAGAACTCCAGACGCCATTTTGGAAATATTTTATTTGACTGTTGTTGGATTTTGAGTTATTTTAAATTTGTTTTTGATTACCATTGAAAATTAATTATATTTGTAGGGAAGATATTGATGCATTTAATGATAAATTTAATATAAAAGTGAGGGATCGTTTTGTTCATAGTTCTTATGCTGTCGAGAACTGGATAGATTCTACTCCAGGATATCGATATGCAACTTCTTTGTCAGTAATATATTTTGATTTTAATCAATATTCATCATATGCCACACCATTGAATCACCAACTGAAACATTTGTATTGTAAAATAATTTTGGCGTTGATTTTCATCCATACAAAACAATCCATAAATGACTTACCATTCGCTTCCCGTATGGCATGCAGACGGCCATTTTGGCGCGTGGTATGAAAGGGCCGGTATAAAAAAGCTGACGTCTAAGTTACACGATCGCGCAGCCGAAAGAAGGGGCTGTTCACATTGGTGTGGTGGAGAGGTCATTGATTTCTGCGATATTTTTAAAAATAAGTTCCAAAAAATATTACTTTCATTCATACTACCGTTTAATTTAATCTCGATTGACATCCACCCGGAAAATAATAAAAAAAAATTCAGATGAGGGTGCGACCCTTCTCAGTTACCAAGACCTTTATAGCTATTAAATTTTTCATTCTCTTATTTCTAGAATATCTTCGGTTTACCAACCGACCACGGATCTGCTATACTCGTCTTTTTAATTTTGACACTTAAGAATACATGTATAAGAAAAGACTTAAAATCATTTTACATACTGTTCTATTTCATCATGTGGTATCGAGATCTAAACTTTTTTTAAAGACAGAAAGAAGAAAAATAAATAAAATGAATAAATAAAAATTATTTATTGTTATACTAATTGGGAATAATAAGTGTTTAATAAATGATTGAACATAGATGTACATGTATATATTTACATTTACCCGACTTTGTTCCCGGTGGAGTCCGCAGAATAAACACGTATATTTTTTGGAAAAGAGAGAAATGTTCATTCCATGAGGTGGCAAATTAATGTTTTTTTATTTTCAAACTTATAAGATATTTGCTGTGATATATCAGACTAATGTTATTTAATTAAGAGTAAGAAATCATAAAAGGACAATATATAGTTAAAATAGTGTTTTTATTCGACATTTTATCGGGTCTCCTTAATGCTACATTTTTAATATTAGCAAATATAATATTACTTTGCTGTCAATCCGTTTTCTTCATACAAAAATAAAAAATAATCAGGAAAACAAATTCTTACAATGTTTCTTACTTTAACAAAAAATCACTTACGGTGTTGAGCTACCTGTCTCAATAAGTAAATTAGTTTTGACTAAATATTGAAAAATTAAGGAGACCGACTTTGGTCTCCTGTATATAGAGGTCTCCCTAATTATTCAAAAAAACTCTGAATGGTCACCGTAATGCTGCCAATATATATATATAGATATATATATATATATATATATATATATATATATTATATATATATATATATATACGCCACATAAATAGGTCTTATATAGTATTGCATTTAAATCGGGTTTTAAACGAAATTATGCTCAAATAATTTTTCAAAAACTCTATCTGTGTAATTTAGAATTGTATTTAAAAGAAACCATATTCTTGCAATGTCAATACAACAATAAATGTTTTCCGAGATGTTAACCGAAAAAAAACAAATGCAATCATTCGATTTAATATTAAAATTATGCCAAAACTTAGGACAATAAACTGTACATGAAACCATTTTTTTCACGGTTGCTAAAATGAATTAACCAAACTAACTTAGAAATATACATTTATCTTTAATATTAATAACATTTTTTATTGAAAATGTGGGCGTATATATATATTTTCTTTGAATATATATATTTCACCCCGCAAATCGGTAAAAGCAGTGTTTGATTTCTGGCTTAATTTATCGGTAATGTTTAATTATCAAAGAATTAAAAACTCAATTCCAAAGACAGATATAACAAGTATATCATATACAGTGTAAACGAATGCCAATTAATATTATGCAACCGTATTTATTTCATGTTTATCAAGTATACATAACCAGAGCTAGTTAGCTAGTGATGGCTACATCACCAGAACTAGTCTAAAAGACAAATCTAGTGACTAAATTTCCGATAATTTTAAAACAGCAGTTTAACAATAACATTTAAAAAGTATTAACATATCAGTAGTTATATATCAAAAAATTTTTTTAACATTAACAACTCACACTAAACATCAAATGTGTAAAATTTATTTGATTTAAGATTTTATAATGGGCGATGTATTTATCTTGAAAGATGACACAAAACGTTAAAAGGGGTGTGCTTATATCAAACCAGTTGATGTGGTGTTATATATTATATACGCCACATAAATAGGTCTTATTTAGTGTTGCTTTTAGATCGTTTTGTTAGGAAATTATGCTCAAATCATTTTCCAAAACTATATCTATATTAATCAGTATTGTATTTAAGGTAGAGGGACCTGAATGAGCTCGGCTAATGTCGGCAAAGATCGCCTTACCTTAGATATTCTTTGTCATAACACACCACTCGGAATGTGACTCTTTCTCATTCAGAAGTTTAATTCATAGTAGCTTATATCATTGTTAATAAAATGTAAAAACTTTGATTGGTGTTCATCTATTTAAAGGCAAAAATACCGTTCCTTTTTTTTAAAGTCGAAGAAAATCTACGAATAACTTTCATTGGCGTCATTTTTTGGAATCCCCCTAGATCAATCAAATTTATAAAAAAAAAAATTCATTTTTTAAATAAAATAATTGAGGGTATTTAAAACGTTCTCCATAAAAGGGCAAATTTTAAAAAGGAAACGGTATCTTAATCAACTATAACTACAGTAACACAAGTTTGTATATTGGAAATGCAAGTAAAAAGGAAAATTGTAATTGAAAAATGGGAAATTTGATGGTTTTATAACAGTATTTTCACGTATACCCACCACACAATTTGAACAAACATTTCAATACAGGGTTAGATAACAGACAAATGAAACCAGAATTAAAAAAAAATATCATGCATTAGAGGTCTACTACCTTAAAAGATATCATATGTTTGCAATGTCAACACAACAAAGAATGTGTTTTGAGATTTTAACCGAAAAAAGAATAAAACATGCAATCATCAAAATTAATCGTACATTTATGCAGAAACTTAGGACGATGATAAGTACATGATTCTATTTTTTATACGCCCAAAGGGCGGTTTTATGTTATGCCACTGGTTATCCATCCGTCTGTTAGCAATTTTGTGTCTCTATCTGAAAAATAGATGTGTTACGCATACAGAGATGATGTGCAGAGTGTAGGTTTGAGATGTCTTGGTTCATGGTCAAGATCACACTTGAAGGTCACATGTCATACTATTATAATGGTAGAATAATTTGTGTCCGCTCTGTATCTTAAGAACCACTGCAAGGGTCTGAAATTATTTGACAGATATGTCAACCATACTGATAGGAAATGCAGAGCGTGGGTTTCGATGTCTTGGTCAAGGTCATATGAAATAAAGACTCAATTTCAACTAGAAGTCGTTTGTTTAAGATACAAACGAAGCGGCTTTCCGTTTGCTTATTTCAAAGGTATTGAATATATAAGTTAATACAAAGAAATGTAATAATGATGCATAATAATGTTAACTTTAATACGTAAATCATCATTATCATAAATATATACTTATGTTCAAAAATAAGTTTTTAATATTTTTTTATTATTTTCATTTTTATTGTCATAAGAAGATATTAAGAAAGCATAAATATGGATCTTATTTGATTAAGCAACCGTTTACTATCATGCAATAAAAACAACAGGAAAATTTTAAGATAATACTATCCTAAAAAAAATTCTTACATTATTCAATCGATTTTAAATGTGTTTTTTTTTTTAATTCTTTATTTAATATCTATTTCTTCGTAAGCATATGACTTAACAAAAAATCATTGCAATTTGATACACATACATGTAGTTGAAATTGTAAAAAAAGAAAAGGAAATAATTTGAAATCCATGACTTTCAACCTTTAAACTGATTTAGTTTTACATTTTCAAAAATAGATGGAAACAAAGGCAGAGGTGTAAGCAAAATAATGAAAATAATTTCTAATTTCTATGTAATTAACGTTATAAACGTCTTGAAACTTTCAACAATTCCTTTGCTTTATATATTTCCTTATTTTTACAGATTTAAAAAAAAGAAACCGTTAAACCTTTAGAAAACACAAAAAATCGGTAGATAGAATTATGTGTATTTGTCATTTTCTTTAGGTTTGCGGAAAGCCGTGATAACAAATGCAATAAGATATCCGTTTAGGTTTTCTGGCTCTAGTATAAAAGGTCTTGCAAATTTCATTCGTTGATACGAATGATAGGACTTTCTGCTAACATTGAAAAATATAAGATTAATACCGTCAGAAAGAATATATATTAAATTCCCTACCTTTTATTTTTATTTTATCGTATGGACTTCTCATGCATGAACTTTGTGATATTGCTTTCCTATAACTTTACCAAGTTTAGTATTCTAGTTACCAAAATAAATGGCCTGAAAATCCCGACAATTCCATTGTAGCATATTTGAGTCTAGTTTTATAGGTTTTCAAAATATAAGCAATTAAACTTAAACCTATTAATTCTGCATATCAAAATTCTTTTTTTTATTTTCGTGTACAGTCGCGGGAATAAAAAAGTAAATGCTACCATGCAATAGAATCGTCGACGCGTGTAGCCTCGTGAGTTAAATTCCAATAACGCTTGTACATACGATCGAGACGACTGTATTACACAAAGTAACTCCATTTTGCGCCTTTAGATAACGGACAAATTCGCTTGCAGCGTCTTGAACGGATGACATGTGTTGATTATTTTGTTTCAAACGTCTACACTTATACACGCTCATGGTATCTCAAGCTGGCAATTAAATTACATTGTACTATAACATATATTTTCACATAGGTTATCATTTATCATAAATTGGAATATAGCTTGTACAACATTTATCGATTGATGCAACAATAAAGTCGGGAAATTGCAATGTTTCAACAACGGTCTAAATGACATATGTCAAAACGCTCAAAGGATTGTGGGTAACGAATTTCTGCAACTGATATGTATATGTAACGTAAATAAAATGATTTGACAAAACATTAAATCATTGTCAACATTTGTTTAGTTTTTTTTTCTTGGGTTGAACGTCCCACCGACAGGATTTTAGTCATTTGGAGACGATGTCTACTTAATGCTGTTATAGTGCTGCCACAGTGCAGTATCACGCACAGGCTACCGGCGTGGGACCCCCAATGACACAAAGTAACAATTCAAAACACATTTTATAACAAAATTTCACAATTCAAGAAAATAAATTGATATCATAAAATAAGAAAAGGTATGTAACTCTCCGTTCAAAATCTATAGGAAAACTGACATGGTCTTATTCTGAGCTTCGTATCTGAACAATTTTCAGCCGATTTCAAATATGCCGGGCTTGTTCAACGCAGAAACAATAGGCCCTTTTGTTGCCGAGTCGATTTTCTATCTAAGATAAACTACAAAGACAATACAAGTCATGAAACTCAATGGAAACTGTACTCAGACACGATGTGACCGAAGCAATGCATATCACAGCCAATGCTTTTTTGAACGGCAACTTCACAGAAATACAATATTTCCAACAAATACCCATATTAAACAATAAATTATGTATTTATTTAATTCTCACAAGTAATGCTTTTTTCTAGAAGTCGCTAGTATCGATGCATTCCGCCCTCATTCCACTGTTGCATTTTGTTATGACTGGCTGCTACCATATTGAATTGGTTATCGGCTTTTGTGATGATTACAATATGACATTGGGGAACCAGCGATTATGGTAGCCGTCAGTCAAAACAAAATGCAACACTGGAATGAGTGCGGAATACATCGATTCTAACGACCCTGGAAAAAATCATTACTTGTGAGAATTAAATAAATACATAATTTATTGTTTAACATGGGTATTTGTTGGAAATACTGTATTTCTGTATTTCGAACCCAAGACCTCCCGCTCCCGAGGCGGACGCTCTAACCACTCGGCCACCCGGAACAGTACACTTGTTTAGCTAGAAATATCAATATGATATAAGTAAAAAGTTTTTTCTTTCAATTTATATGACTACTACATATCTGTAAACTTACATTTTCCGAAAATGCTTCAATTATGGTGAAAGCGAAAGTAGGATATTTTATGAACATTCTTACAAGTGGCTATGAATTCGTATTTTTTATGTAACTTCCTTATTTTTTTATCAATTTCAAAACTCTAGGTGCCAAAATAATCGTCTTAAAATTCTCTACATCTCACTTGCTTAATGTGTTGACTTATTCCATATGAGTTTTGAGATATAAGCCGTGAATCTCTGACATGACGGCAAAATCGCTGAAATTCTACATGTTTAAATTCTTATTTTTGATGTAACTTCCTTATACTTTGATCAATTTCAAAACTTTAGGTACCAAAATAATTGTCTTAAAATTCTCTACATCTCACTAGCTTAATGTGTTGACTTATTCCATATGAGTTTTGAGATATAAGCCGTGAATCTCTGACATGACGGCAAAATCGTTGAAATTCTACATGTTTAAATTCTTATTTTTGATGTAACTTCCTTATACTTTGATCAATTTCAAAACTTAAGGTACCAAAATATTCGTCTAAACATTCTCTACATTTCACACGCTTTATGTTTAGGAATATTTTTTATACTTTTTGAGATATAAGCTTTTAAACCTCCTGAAGAATGAAAAAATCACCAAAGCTATATGCACGAATTTCGTTTTTTCCCCATAACTCCATGAATCTTTGGCCAATCATTAAACTTTAAGCATCAAAAGAACGGTCAAACATTGCTCTACAAATAATATTCATCATCATATTTTCAAAAATCAAAGTTTTGGAAACTGTTAAACACACTGGGGGTTACCAAATTTTTATTTTTCCGCCATAACTCAACCGATTCAACCCCGATCATCAAAAACTAAATATCATCTGAAAGGTCTTTCTAAGCTCTATAAATTATACGCATAGTGTTTCGATAGAATAATTACCGTTTTTGAGATATTTAAGGCCGAAGAAAAACCCGATAATTTATATATGACCTTGACCTTTGGGATTTTCCGGAAACGGAAGTGACATGCCTCCAAAAAATCTAATACTGCATCTTCAGACAAAATTTCAAGCAAATCATACAAAAAATAAAGCCTACAGGGCTTAAAAACCGTTAAGTTTTTATACGAAAGTTTTATTAGCATTATGACGTCATGTGACGTCATATGGCGTACATCTTTACAGAATGTAAAGAAGATCTAGAGACTAATATTCAGTCAAAATATCAGCTTTCTAGTTCTTCTGGAATCGATTTTATACGCATTTGAAATTTGACGTCATTAGTTCAAATCTTGGATTCGCCATAAAACATTTGCCTTTTCGAATTTGGAAACAAGGACATCGAAAGGCACAACTAGAGCCTAACATAAACATTCTGTGAAAATTTGATGAAAATCGGTCCAGAAATAATGGCTGTAGACCGCGTACAAACTTTTTCACCTGACGTCAAATCTGACGTTATATGACGTCATATGAATATGAAATTCATTGCATCCGAAAGCTCATGGTTTGAAATATACGCCATAAAACTTTCATTGTTCTGAGTCAATGGCAACACCTCAAAATTAACACAAATATAAGAGGAAGAAAAAAAGAATAATAAGAATAATAAAAAAACAGTACAAACCCAATATGACTTTCTGCCGAAAGGGCAGAAAGTCCTAACTAGAAGTCGTTTGTTTAAGATACAAACGAAGCGGCTTTCGGTTTGCTAATTTCAAAGGTATTGAATATATAAGTTAATACAATGAAATGGAATAGTTTTGGCTAATAATGTTTAATTTAATACGTAAATCATCATTATCATAAATATATACTTATGTTCAAAATTAAGCTTTATTTTTTATTATTTTTTTCATTTTCATCTTCTTAGGAAGATATTGAGAAAGCATATATTTGGACCTTATTTGATAATGCAACAGTTTACTATCATGCAGAAAAACAAACAGGAAAATTTTAAGATAATGTCATCCACAAGTTTTTTTTCTTACGTTAGTCAATCAATTTTAGAAGTTTTTTTATTCTTTATTTAATATCTTTTTCTTCGTAAGCATATTACTTTACAAATATTTTAATTTCCCAAAATTTTAAAAAAAAAAACAGAGGTGTAAGCAAAATTAAAAAATTTTTTTTTGTAATTAACGTTATAAAAGTCTTGAAACTTTCAACAATTCATTTGCTTATTTTTACAGATTAAGAAAAAGAAACCGTTAAACATTTAGAAAACAAAAAATCAATAGGTAGATCTACATGTATTTGTCATTTTCTGAAGGTTTGCAGAAAGCCGTGAAAATAAATGCAATAAGTTATTCGTATAGGTTTTCTGGCTCTAGTATAATTTTACTAATTCATCGTAAATGCGACTCTTTTAGAAAAAAATGTACCACAATTCACTATTCAACGCAGGCACTCATTCCTGCAAAAGAACAATCGGATCTTGCTCAACCAAACCAATGACCGCTTTCATTTCTTTCTTCAAATTAATATATTTTCATGAATTAGCCCTATAAAAAAAACATGAATAGGTCATTTTTGATAACGTACTCACTTGAAATTTTCTGCACATGTCAAGGCACGGTAATATTTCTTATTTAAAGTTAATATGTCCAATCTTATGTTTTTTTTAAATGTATTTTGCTTACAAATCAATGTTGTCATAAACAAGTGACACAACATAAATTCCTTAAGGTATGCTTTAGATTGCCACAATACTCATGACGCTGAAGCGCGAATACGTATTTAAATGAATGATTTTAATATTTCAACCACGGCAAAATCAAGTGACTAAAGAAAATTATCTGTTTTGGAAGGATATGATTAGCTAACATTCTATTAATCCAGAAAAAATATATTCGAGAATGTGAACAGGTTTGTTTTCACATTTTCAAGTAAGCGTTCCATCAAATATGAATATCTGCCATGTTTGATGACGTAATAACTTAAAATGTTCAAACCCTTATGTACGTACTAATTTTCGACATTTTTGAAAATTTTAAATTCATTGATCTAATTGGCGATTTTAAATGAATTTTTAAAATAATTCTTGCTTTAGTATTCATGACGTCATAACCACGTGACAAATCAAACATTTCTTGCAGTATGCATCACTTCAATATTAACTCTATCAATTCTCAAGATTTCAATTAAAACTGATTCAAAATTCATGATACCAGAACAAGAGAAATGTTAAAAAATGCCCTTTTGTCTTTTTAATGACGTCATAACCACGTGACGTAAAAGAAAATCATTCAGAAAAAAGAATGTAAACCTCTATGCCGATATGCTATCCAATTTTCATGCTTCTAACGCATCAGGGGGCTTTGTAACATTAAAATGTAATTTAAGGACCAAAGTTCGAATCTCGGTTTGGCCATGAAATCTTTATATTTTCGAATTTGGAAATTTGGATGCGACGGTGCAAATCTACATCCTAAAATACATCATCTGTGAAAATATAAAAAAAATCGGACCAGAATTGAAACCTTTAGAGCGCGAACAAACTTTTAAAGCTGACGTCAAATCTGACGTCATTTGACGTCATTGAAAATAAAAAATAAAAGAATTTATAAATGTAAAGTTTTTAATTGTTGCAATACAATTTTCAAAAAGATTGAGTCAAAAGTCATGATATAAGAGCGAAATAAATTTTTAAAAAAGTTGCTTTTTGTAGTTTTTATGACGTCATAACCACGTGACTTAAGAAAAAATCCTTAAAGAAATAGAAAGAAGACCTCTATGCCGATTTGCTGTCCAATTTTCATGCTTCTAAACCATTAGGTGCCCTTGTTACATTAAAATATATTTTAGGACCTAAGTTCGAATCTCGGTTTTGCCATGAAATCTTTATATTTTCGAATTTGGAAATTTGAATGCCAAGGTGCACATCTACATCCTCAAATACATCTTCTGAGAAAATATCTAGATAATCGGACCAGAATTGAAGGCTCTAGAGCGCGAAAAAAATTTTAAAGCTCATTTGACGTCATTGAAAATTAAAAATAAATGATATTATAAATTTAAACTTTTTAATTGCTGCAATACAATTTTCAAAAAGATTGAGTCAAAAGTAATGATACCAGAGCAAAAGATTTTTTTCAAAAATATACTTTTTGTCTATTGTATGACGTCATAACCACGTGACTTGAGATAAAGTCCTTCAGGAAATAGAAAGCAGACCTCTTGGCCGATATGCTGTCCAACTTTCATTCTTCAAACGCATTAGGTTCCATTGTTACATTAAAATATAAATTTAGGACCTAAGTTCGAATCTTGATTTTGCCATAAAATCTCAATCTTTTCAAATTTTGAAATTTGAATGCTAGGGTGCACATCTACCTTCTAAAATACATCTACTGTGAAAATATCAAGAAAATCAGATCAGAATTGAAGGCTCTAGAGCGCGAACAAACTTTTGAAGCTGACGTCAAATCTGACGTCAATTGACGTCATTGAAAATTAAAAATTATTGAATTTAAAAATGTATACTTTTTTGTCGAAGCATTTTAATTTTCATGTTGCTTGACCATTGGCAACATATATAAATTAACTCTTGAATTAGGTTGGAAGAATAATAATAATAATAATAAGAAGAAGAAAAACTAGATTTCATTCGTTGATACGAATGATAGGACTTTCTGCTAAAATTGAAAAATATTAAGATTAATTCCGTTAGAAAGAATATATATTATATTCTCTACCTTTTACTTTTTTTTTTTCGTATGGACTTCTTTTAGCTTTGACGTCACATGACATCATAGGGTGCTGAAGATGCTTTTGTTCAAAAGCGCATACTTTACTGTCATAACTCTAAAATCTTCATTATTCTGAACAACTGGCATCATGTCGAAATCATTGCCCTAAAATGAAAATTAAGAAGTATGCTAATGACGTCACATGACGACATTTGACGTCACGACTCAAAACATATTAAGTAATTCTGCAGAACTGCAAGCTGTGTAAGTTTCAACTTTCTATCTCATCCTGAAGCTCTTTAATCCTAAAATGAAATTTTTCGTCCTATGTTCGAATCTTATTTCAGCCACAGAACTTCGGTCTTTCGGAATTTCAGTTAGCTTACAGGATATGCACACCTTAGTTTCAAGATGTACCATCTGTGAAAATTTGAAGAAAATCCGACCATAAATGGCGGCTGTAGAGCGTGAACACCATTTTTCACTATTTTTAGTTCTGACGTCATATGACGTCATAGGGTGCTAAAGATGCTTTTGTTCAAAAGCGCATACTTTACTGTCATAACTCTGAAACATTCATTATTCTGAACAACTGGCATCATGTCGAAATCATTGCCCTAAAATAAAAATTAAGAAGTATGCTTATGACGTCACATAACGTCATATAACGTCATGACTCAAAATGTATGTAGAAATTCTAAAGAACTGCACACTGTGTAAGTTTCAACTTTCTATCTCATCCTGAAGCTCTTTAATCCTAAAATGAAATTTTCGGTCCTATGTTAATCTTATTTCAGCCACAGAACTTCGGTCTTTCGGAATTTCGGTTAGCTGACAGGATATGCACACCTTAGTTTCAAGATGTACCATCTGTGAAAATTTGAAGACAATCCGACCATAAATGACGGCTGTAGAGCGCGAACACCATTTTTCACTATTTTTAGCTGTGACGTCATGTGACGTCATAGGCTGCTGATAATCATTGAAATCAAAATTTCCTCACGTGACTAATAACCCATAAAAATTTCATCGTCCCAGGACTATTGCAACATATTAAAATAAGCGTTTAGTTAGGAAGAAGAAAAGAATAATAATAAAAAAATGACGTTACGTGACGTCATATGACGTTTATTTTCACATAATTGTTAGACACCCAGAGACCTACTAACCGACAAAATTTCACCTTTCTTTCTCAAATAGGACAGTTTTTATAAGCATTTAAAAATTGACGTCCTTGGTTCGAATCTTGGATCCGCCATAGATGCTTGGACTTTTCGAATTTTGAAAAACGGACACCGGTATACACAATAAGAATGTAATATACACATTCTGTGAAAACTTGATAAAAATCGGCCCATTAATAATGGCTCTGGACCGTGTAAAATCTTTCGTAGTCAATTTCAAATGTGACGTCATATGACGTCATAGGCTTCTGAAAATTATTGAAATCGAAATTTCATTGTCTGAATCATTAGTCTTTAAAAATACTCTTGTTAATATTAGAAATACATTATCATATAATGACGTCACGTGACGTCATATGACGTTTATTTTCACAAAATGTTTAAGACTCCCAGAGACCTATATACTGACCAAATATCACTTTTCTATCTCAAATAGGACCGATTTTATAAGCATTTAAAAATTTACGACCTTGGTTCGAATCTTGAATTCTCTATAGAACCATGGACTTTTCGAATTTTGAAAAAGGGACACAGGGATGCACAACTAGAACTTAATATACACATTCTGTGAAAATTTGATGAAAATCGGTTCATAAACAATGGCTGTACTCCGCGTACAAACTTTTGTTGCATATTTCAAGTGTGACGTCATATGACGTCATAGGCATATGAAATTCATAGAAATCAAAATTTCAGCGTTTGAAGCATTTGTCTTTAAATTTTCATTGCCCTTCGACAATTTCAACATATAGACATATTCTTGTTAATATTAGAAATACATTATCATATAATGACGTCACATGACGTCATATGACATTTATTTTGACAAAATGTTTAAAACTTCTAGAGACCTATATACTGACTAAATATCAATTTTCTATCTTAAATAAAACAGATTTTATAAGCATTTAAAAATTTACGACCTTGGTTCGAATCTTGGATTCGCTATAGAACCATGGACTTTTCGAATTTTGAAAAACGGACACAGGGATGCACAACTAGAGCCTAACATACACATTCTGTGAAAATTTGATGAAAATCGGTCCAGAAATAATGGCTGTAGACCGCGTACAAACTTTTTCACGTGACGTCAAATCCGACGTTATATGACGTCATATGAATATAAAATTCATTGCATCCGAAAGCTCATGGTTTGAAATATAAGCCATAAAATTTTCATTGTTCTGAGTCAATGGCAACACCTCGAAATTAAACAAATATAAGAGGAAAAAAAAGAATAACTAGATTTCATTCGTTGATACGAATGATAGGACTTTCTGCTAAAATTGAAAAATATTAAGATTAATTCCGTTAGATAGAATATATATTAAATTCTCTACCTTTTACTTATTTTTTTTTTCGTATGGCTTTCTTTTAGCTTTGACGTCACATGACGTCATAGGGTGCTGAAAATTCTTTTGTTCAAAAGCACATACTTTACTGTCTTAACTCTGAAATTTTCATTATTCTGAACAACTGGAATTATGTCAAAATCATTGCCTTAAAATGAAAATTAAGAAGTATGCTTTTGACGTCACATGACATCCTATGACGTCAAGAATCAAAATATATGTAGAAATTCTGCAGAACTGCAAACAGTGTAAGTTTCAACTTTCTATCTCATCCTGAAGCTCTTTAATCCTAAAATGAAATTTTCGGTCCTATGTTCGAATCTTATTTCAGCCACAGAAGTTCGGTCTTTCGTAATTTCGATTAGCTGACAGGATGTGCTCTTCTTAGTTTCAAGATGTACCATCTGTGAAAATTTGAAGAAAATCCGACCATAAATGACGGCTGTAGAGCGCGAACACCATTTTTCACTATTTATAGCTGTGACGTCATGTGACTTCATAGGGTGCTGAAGATGCTTTTGTTCAAAAGCGCATACATTACTATCATAACTCTGAAATTTTCATTATTCTGAACAACTGGCATCATGTCGAAATCATTGCCCTAAAATTAAAATTAAGAAGTATGCTTATGACGTCACATGACGTCATATGACGTCACGACTCAAAATATATTGAGAAATTCTGCAGAACTGCAAACTGTGTAAGTTTCAATTTTCTATCTCATTCTGAAGCTCTTTAATCATAAAATGAAATTTTCGGTCCTATGTTCAAATCTTATTTCAGCCACAGAACTTCGGTCTTTCGGAATTTCGGTTAGCTGACAGGATATGCACACTTTAGTTTCAAGATGTACCATCTGTGAAAATTTGAAGAAAATCCGACCATAAATGACGGCTGCAGAGCGCGAACACCATTTTTCACTGTTTTTAGCTGTGACGTTATTTGACGTCATAGGGTGCTGAAGATGCTTTTTTTCAAAAGCGCATAGTTTACTGTCATAACTCTGAAATTTTCATTATTCTGAACAACTGCCATCATGTCGAAATCATTGCCCTAAAATGAAAATTAAGAAGTATGCCTATGAAGTCACATGTCACGTGATGTAATTCACGCCGGGAACAGGTTGATAGGGCGGAGTCTAAAAAATCAATACTATATTTGGAATGTGCGACTGCGTTAAATTTCAAAACATAATTTCAAACACTAAGTAGGTTAATGTTATTTAGTAAGCATTAAGTCCATTAAATCGGTCGCGCGGCTTTGCCGTGCCACACCGATTTAATGGACTTAATGCTTACTAAAAAAACACTAACCTATACTTAATTAACACTGACTACCTTAGAGTTTGTCCCGCCCTATTACTACGTTATGCTGCTATATTAGAAGATGGCACCATATAAATGTTACGTGTTATTAAAGTATTCACACACGTGCACGTGCTTTCCAAATATGGATGTAACACATAAATTTCGCGCATTTTTTGACTGTCGGCTCATTTTTTTTTCAGATTTCAATCAATTTATGTGATGGCTGTTTTTTATTTATTTATCTTGTTTGAATTAGTTGAGAAATCGGAAAATATCAACTGACTGACATTAAGGAAAGAACGAAATATGTAAAAAATAATCGTTTAAAATAGTCGGTGTCAGCGGAAGATATCAAGGCTAGGAATACCCCGGAAATACCAAATCAAACGAGATAACACATGATCTGTAAGTTGTTTAAAAACGTTATATCAATTATTCAATTCTTGTATTTACCAAATTCGTAAACATAGGTACTGGTATAGCTCCCTTGGTTGGCGCTCAGCTTAATAAGGGTAGTTCTAGGACTGATGGCCCGGTGTCCGGATAATGTGACTGGGTGTGGTATCATGCCAACTGTCTACGACGTGATACTGTGCAGTGTGACAACACTACATTTGTCTCAAGTAGACATTGTCTCCAAAAGACTTAAATACTGTCGGAGGGACGTTAAACCTAATAATCTATACTTGTATTTTAGTATTTAATTTAGCATCTTTTTCTTTCCTTAGGAGTCCCTTTGCAAAAAATATTTCCGAAACTCCTCATTCTTATGTAAATGTTTATCTATAAACATGATTATTTAAGCAACTTTAATAAATGTTTACAAAAGACGTCAACATGCGCCAGTGTGCACACCTCGTGTGTAGGGATCGGTGTAGTAAACACTGCTATATATGATATCAGTTTGTTTGTTGGGTTTAACGTCCCACCGACAGTAATTCAGCCAGTCACGATGTCTACTTCATGCGGGTATAGGACTACCACACTGCAGTATCACGCCGTAGACATGTGGCATGATACCACACCCAGTCACATCATCCTGATACCGCGCTAACCAGTCCTGCAAATACCCTTATATGCTGAGCGCCAAGCAAGGGAGCTATAACAGTACCATTTTTTACGACTTTGGTATGTCGGGTCGGGGATCGAACCCACGACCTTCCGCTCCCGAGGCGGAGGCTCTAACCACTCGGCCACCGGAAAGGGTACGCTTGTTTAGCTAGTAATATCAATATAATATAAGTAAAAAGTTGTTTGCAATTTATATGACTAATACATAGCTGTAAACTTACATATTTTCCGAAAATGCTTCAATTAACGTGAAAGCGAAAGTAGGATATTTCTCGAAAATTCTTACACTTGGGTTTATATTCGTATTTTTGATGTAACTTCCTTATACTTTGATCAATTTCAAAACTTTAGGTACCAAAATAATCGTCTTAAAATACTCTACATACCATTTGCTTAATGTGTTGACTTATTAATTATGAGTCTTAAGATATAAGCCGTGAAACTCTTACATAACGGCAAAATCGCTGAAATTCTACATGTTTAAACTCTTATTTTTGATGTAACTCCCTTATACTTGGATCAATTTCAAAACTTAAGGTACCAAAATAATTGTCTGAAAATTCTCTACATTTCACACGCTTTATGTTTAGGAATATTTTTAATACTTTTTGAGATATAAGCTTTTAAACCTCCTGAAGAATGAAAAATCACCAAAGCTATATGCACGAACTTCGTTTTTTCCCCATAACTCCATGAATCTTAGGTCAATCATTAAACTTTAAGCATCAAAAGAACGGCACAACATTGCTCTACAAATAATATTCATCATCATATTTTCAAAAATCAAAAGTTTTCGAGATATAAACTGTTAAACACACTGGGGGTTACAAAATTTTCATGTTTCCGCCATAACTCAACCGATTCAACCCCGATCATCAAAAACTAAATATCATCTGAAAGGTCTTTCTAAGCACTATAAATTATACGCATAGTTCTCGATAGATTAATTACCGTTTTTGAGATATTTAGGGCCGAAGAAAAACCCGATAATTGATATATGACCTTGACCTTTGGGATTTTCCGGAAACGGAAGTGACATACCTCCATATAATCTAATATTGCATCTTCAGACAAAATTTGAAGCAAATCATACAAAAAATAAAGCCTACAGGGCTTAAAAACCGTTAAGTTTTAATACGAAAGTTTTATTAGCATAATGACGTCATGTGACGTCATATGACGTTCATTCTTTTGGAATGTAAAGAAGACCTAGAGACTAATATTCAGTCCAAATATCAGCTTTCTAGCTTTTCTGGAAGCGATTTTATACGCATTTGAAATTTGACGTCATTAGTTCGAATCTTGGATTCGCCATAAAACCTTTGCCTTTTTGAATTTGGAAAAACGGACACAGCGATGCACAATAAGAGCATAACATACACATTCTGTGAAAATTTGATGAAAATCGGTCCAGCAATAATGGCTGTAGACCGCGTACAAACTTTTTCACCCGACGTCAAATCTGACGTTATATGACGTCATATGAATATGAAATTCATTGCATCCGAAAGCTCATGGTTTGAAATATATGCCATAAAAATTTCATTGTTCTGAGTTAATGGCAACACCTCGAACTTAACACAAATATAAGAGGAAGAAAAAAAGAATAAGAAGAAGAAGAATAATAAAAAAACAGTACAAACCCAATATGACTTTCTGCCAGTAGGCAGAAAGTCCTAATAAGAAGAATAATAAAAAAACAGTACAAACCCAATATGACTTTCTGCCTGTAGGCAGAAAGTCCTAATAAACATAACAAACCCTATACGTTTTCCGCAAGTTTGCGGAAAGCCGTAATAAACACTAGAAGTCGTTTGTTTAAGATACAAACGAAGCGGCTTTCCGTTTGCTTATTTCAAAGGTATTGAATATATAAGTTAATACAAAGACATGTAATAATGATGCACAATAATGTAAAATTTAATACACAAATCATTATTATCATAAATATCTACTTTTGTTCAAAAAGAAGCTTTAAATGTTTTCTTTTGTTTCTTTTCATTGTTATCGTCTTAAGAAGAGATTAAGAAAGCATTAATATGGATCTTATTTGATTTCGCAACCGTTTACTATAATGAAGTAAAACCAACAGGAAAATTTTAAGATAATACTATCCTCAAGAATTTTTTTCTAACATTATTCAATCGATTTTAAAATGTTGTTTTTTTTTTATTCTGTATTTAATATCTTTTTCTCCGTAAGCATATGACTTAACAAATATTCATTGCAATTTGATCCACATAGTAGAAATTGTAAAAAAAGAAAAAATGACTTTCAACATTTCAATGGATTGTGTTTTACATTTGCAAGAATAGATGGAAACAAGGCAGAGAAGTAAGCAAAATCATTTATTTCCTTATTTTTACAGATTTAGAAAAAGAAAGCGTTAAACCTTTAGAAAACATAAACAATCGATAGGTAGAATTACATGTATTTGTCATTTTCTTATGGTTTGCGGAAAGCCGTGAAAAAAAAATGCAATAAGTTATTCGTATAGGTTTTCTGGCTCTAGTAAAATTATACTAATTCATCGTAAATGCGACTCATTTACTCAAAAACGTATCACAAATCACTATTCAATGCAGGCACTCATTCCTGCAAAAGAACAATGGGGCTTTGCTAAACTAACCCAATGACCACTTTTATTTTTTTTCAACAAATTAATAGATGTCCATGAATTAGCCCATTTATGAAAAACATGAATAAGTCATGTTTGATAACAAAATTTTCTTGACTTTTTGCGCATGTTAAGGTACGGCAATATTACTTATTTAAAGTTAATATGTCCAATCTTATGATCTTTTTAATATATTTTGCTTACAAATCAATGTTGTCATAAACAAGTGACACAACATAAATTACTTAAGGTATGTTTAAGTATGGCATCAATATTCATTACGCTGGAGCGAGATTACAAATTGAAATGAATGATTTTTATATTTCAACGACAGCAAAATCAAGTGACTAAAGAAAAGTATCTTTTTTGGAATGACATGTTCAGCTAACGTTCTATTAATAATAATAATAAAAAAAAAAAACGAGAATGCGAACAGGTTTGTTTTCACATTTTCAAGTAGGCATTCCAGTAAACATTAATATCTGCCATTTTTGATGACGTAATCACTTAAAATTTTCAAAGCCTTATGAACGTACATAGTTTCGACATTTTTGAAAATTTTAAGTCCATTGGTCTAATTGGCGATTTTATATGATTTTTTAAGATAAATCTTGCTTTAGTATGCATGATGTAATAATCACGTGACAAAACAAACATTTCTTGCAGTATGCATCACTTAAATTTTAACTCTATCAATTCTGAAGATTTAATTAAGATTGATTCAAATTTCATGATACCAGAGCGAGAGAAATAATATGAAAAAATGTTTTTTGTCTTTTTAATGACGTCATAACCATATGACCTTAGAGAAAATCATTCAGAAAAAATAATGTAAACCTCATTGACTTACGAAAAAAGCCATTAGGAAATCGGCAGCAGACATCTGGGCCGATATGCTGTCCAATTTTTATGTTTCCAACTCATTAGGTGGCCTTGTAACATTAAAATATAACTTTAGGACCTAAGTTCGAAACTCGGTTTTGACAAAAAATCTCAATCTTTTCGAATTTGGCAATTTGAATGACAAGTTGCACATCTACATCCTAAAATACATCTTCTGTTTAAATATAAAGATGATCGAACCAAAATTGAAGGCTCTAGAGCTCAAACAAACTTTTGAAGCTGACGTCAAATCTGACGTCATTTGACGATTGAGAATTAAAAATAAAGGAATTTGTAAATATAAATTTTTTAATCACTGCAGTACAATTTTCAAAAAGATTGAGTCAAAAGTAATGATACCAGAGCGAAAGAAATATTCGAAAAATATGCTTTTTCTCTATTGTATGACGTCATAACCACGTGACTTGAGATAAAATTCTTAAGGGAATAGAAAGCAGACCTCTTAGCCGATATGCTGTCCAATTTTCATGCTTCTAGCGCATTAGGTGGCCTTGTAACATTAAAATATAATTTTAGGACTTATGTTCGAAACTCGGTTTTGCCTTAAAATCGCAATCTTTTCAAATTTGGAAATTTGAATGCCAAGGTGCACATCTACATTTTAAAATACATCTACTGTGAAAATCTTAAGAAAATCGGACCAGAATTGAAGGCTCTAGAGCGTGAACAAACTTTTGAAGCTGACGTCAAATCTGACGTCATTTGACGTCATTGAAAATACTTGATTTAATTTTTTTTACTTTTTTGTCATTTAATTTTCATGTTGCTTGGCCATTGGCAACATATATAAATTAACTCTTGAATTAGGTTGGAAAAAGAAGAATAATAATAATAAGAAAAACTAGAAGTCGTTTGTTTAAGATACAAACGAAGCGGCTTTCCGTTTGCTTATTTCAAAGGTATTGAATATATAAGTTAATACAAAGAAATGGAATAATGTTGGCTAATAATGTTTAATTTAATACGTAAATCATCATTATCATAAATATATACTTATGTTCAAAATTAAGCTTTATATTTTTTATTTTTTTTTTCATTTTCATCTTCTTAGGAAGATATTGAGAAAACATATATATGGATCTTATTTGATAACGCAACCGTTTACTATCATGCAGAAAAAAAGACAGGAAAATTTTAAGATAATACAATCCTCAAGTTTTTTTCTTACGTTAGTCAATCGATTTTAAAGTTGTTGTTTTTTTATACTTTATTTAATATCTTTTTGTTCGAAAGCATATTACTTAACAAATATTCATTGAAATCTATAATTAAACTTATTTAATTGATTGAGTTTTACATTTGCAAAAAGATGGAAACAAAGGCGAGGTTAAGCAAAATTATGAAAATAATTTCTTATTTCTATGTAATTAACGTTATAAATGTCTTTGCTTTATATATTTGCTTATTTTTACAGATTTAGAAAAGGAAACCGTTAAACATTTGGAAAACATAAAAAAAATAGTAGAATAACATGTATTTGTCATTTTCTTCAGGTTTGCAGAAAGCCGTGATAACAAATGCAATATTATATCCGTATTTTTCTGGCTCTAATAATAATATCAGGAAGCTTTGTAACATTAAAATGTAACTTAAGAACCAAAGTTCGAAACTCGGTATCGCCATGAAATCTTAATCTTTTCAAATTTAGAAATTTGAATGCCAAGGTGCACATCTACATCTTAAAATACATCTTCTGTGAAAATATCAAGAAAATCGGACCAGAATTGAAGGCTCTAGAGTGCGAACAAACTTTTGAAGCTTACGTCAAATATGACGTCATTTGACGTCATTGAAAATTAAAAATAAATAAATTTATAAATATAAACATTTAAATCGCTGCAATAGAATTTTCAAAAAGATTAAGTCAAAAGTCGTGATACCAGAGCGAAAGAAATGTTTCAAAAAGATTTTTTTTGTCGTTTTATGACGTCATAACCACGTGACTTAAGGAAAAAGGCTTTAAAAAAGGAAGCAGACCTATAGGCCGATATGCTGTCCAATTTTCATGCTTCTAACTCATTAGGTGGCCTTGTAACATTAAAATATAATTTTAGGACCTAAGTTCGAAACTCGGTTTTGCCATAAAAAATAACAATGTTTTGGAAGTTAGAAAGTTGAATACTAAGGTGCACATCTACATCCTAAAATACGTCTTCTGTGAAAATATCAAATTGATCGGAATTGAAGGATCTAGAGCGCGAACAAACTTTTTAAGCTGATGTCAAATCTGACGTCATTTGACGTCATTGGAAATTAAAAATAAATGAATTTATAAATGTAAACATTTTAATCGCTGTAATACAATTTACAAAAAGATTGAGTTAAAAGTAATGATACCAGAGCGAAAGAAATTTTTCAAAAATATGATTTTTTTCTATTGCATGACGTCATAACCACGTAACTTGAGATAAAATCTTTTAGGAAATAGAAAGCAGACCTCTTGGCCGATATGCTGTCCAATTTTCATGCTTCTAGCGCATTAGGTGGCCTTGTAACATTAAAAACTAATTTTAGGACTTAAGTTCGAAACTCGGTTTTGCCATAAAATTTGAATGCCAAGGTGCACATCTACAATATAAAATACATATTCCGTAAAAATATTAAGAAAATCGGACTAGAATTGAAGGGTCTAGAGCGCGAACAAACTTTTTAAGCTGACGTCAAATCTGACGTCATTGAAAATTGAAAACACTTGATTTTAAAAATTTATACTTTTTTGTCGAAGCGTTTTAATTTTCATGTTGCTTGCCTTTTGGCAACATATATAAATTAACTCTTGAATTAGGTTGGAAGAAGAAGAATAATAATAACTAGATGTCATTCGTTTAAACGAACGATAGGACTTTCTGCAACATCTGCTTTATATAGTATATATAGAAGATGACATAATAGATAATCTCTCCAAATTGCAACTTTCTATCTCCTCTATTTCTATATAAAATAGCACAAATAGAACACATTCTGTGAATTTTAATAAAAGTCCGCCCATATCTTGCACATGTAGTTTACATACAAAATTTATACTATGTCATATGACATGAAAGAAAAATGAAACAGTGTTCAAATGTAAGTTTCTAACTTTCATCACACATAGAATTTCATCACTCCAGCTCAGTTGTAACCTTGTTTAATTTTAGCCTCATTAGGAAGAAGTATTGAATATTTGTATAGTGCTATATCCTTTCGACACCTGTAACGTAGTTAATCGTATTTAGCGATTTTGGCGTGTTTGGGCTTCCGTAGTTTTGCCATAAATTCCTGGAATTTCGAACTATGGTGATATTTTGAAAGGTAACATCCCAGCCTACAAACTGATGCAATATGAATATCGTTAGCATAACAATGCAGTTTTTAGATGGTCTAAAATGTGGGGCTGCGTGTGAATTTTTCAAGGCTTGCAAACTGCTCGCTAGCTACATAGTGTTGCAAATACGGATTTTTGTCTTGTGCCGTTGTACATGTATTAACTTCAATGCTTATTTTGGAAACAGTCAACATTCGCCAAAAAAAAAATCAAGATATAGCCCATCAATTGCAATTTGATATTTTTTTTATATTTTTTTTAAGTCGTTGCGCAAGTATTTAAGCTTGGTGACCCCTGCGCGTGACCTTTACCATATTTTTATGATGCATGATTATGAAATATCTTATTTTCCATGTAACTTTCTTATATGAAGTCCAATTTCAAGAAGCTTGATACCGTTAGAAAGCTCTTAAAACATGCTACATTTTATACGCATAATGTATAAACTTATCTTCAGTCGTTTCTGAGATATTGACTGTTAAACCTCAAGAAAACAGCATATTATCAGTTTTTTTCCTTATAAATTTGTATTGCGTAAACCAATTTTAATAAACTAAATATCTTTGGAAACGTCAATTATTCAGCTATAATTCTTATTCATACATATATTTACAAAAATCGATATTTATTGAGATATGGCTACATATATGCAGTAGGGGTGAAATCAAAATTTCCTCACGTGCCTAATAACCCATAAAAATTTCATCGTCCTAGGACTATTGCAACATATCAAAATAAGCGTTTAGTTACGAAGAAGAAAAGAATAATAATAATAAACAAATGACGTCACGTGACGTCATATGACGTTTATTTTCACATAATTGTTAAGACACCCAGAGACCTACTAACTGACAAAATTTCAACTTTCTATCTCAAATAGGACAGATTTTATAAGCATTTAAATATTGACGTCATTGGTTCGAATCTTGGATCCGCCATAGATGCTTGGACTTTTCGAATTTTGAAAAACGGACACCGGTATACACAATCAGAACTTAATATACACATTCTGTGAAAATTTGATAAAAATCGGCCCATTAATAATGGCTCTGGACCGTGTACAATCTTTCTTAGTCAATTTCAAATGTGACGTCATATGACGTCATAGACTTCTGAAAATCATTGAAATCGAAATTTCAGCATCTGAAGCATGCGGCATTACATTTTAATTGCCCTTCGAAAATTTCAATATATAGAAATAATCTTGTTATAATTAGAAATTCATTATCATATAATGACGTCACGTGACGTTATATGACATTTATTTTCACAAAATGTTTAAGACTCCCAGAGACCTATATACTGACCCAATATCATCTTTCTATCTCAAATAGGACCGATTTTATAAGAATTTGAAAATTTACGACCTTGGTTCGAATCTTGGAATCGCTATAGAACCTTGTACTTTTCGAATTTTGAAAAACGGATACAGGGATGCACAACTAGAACTTAATATACACATTCTGTGAAAATTTGATGAAAATCAGTTCATTAATAATGGCTCTGGACCGCGTACAAACTTTTGTAGCTTATTTCAAGTGTGACGTCATATGACGTCATAGGCATATGAAAATCATAGAAATCAAAATAACTTTTCTTGGAGAATATGACATCAAAATTTCATTTTCCTTGGACCATATTAACATATATAATTATGTGTTTAAAAATTAGAAATTTGATGACGTCATATGACGTCACAAGACGTCCATTTTCACAAAATATTTAAATCTATCGGAGATCTATATACTGACAAAATATCAACCTTCTCTCTCATTTAGGGACGATTTTATGAGCATTTATCAATTTGACGTCCTTGGTTTGAATCTTGCACTCGCCATAGAACCTTGTGCTTTTCGAATTTTGAAAAACGGACAACGAGATGCACAACTAGAACTTTATATACACATTCTGTAAAATTTTGATAAAAATCGGTTTATTAATTATCGCTCTGGACCGCGTACAAACTTTTGTAGCAAATTGCCAAGTGTGACGTCATATGACGTCATAGGCATATGAAAATTACAGAAATTTTTAATTACGCATATGAATAATATGCCATCGAAATTTCATTCTCCTAGGACGATTGCAACATATGAAAATCCGTGAGGAAGAAAAGAATAATAATAACTAGATGTCATTCGTGAAAACGAATGATAGGACTTTCTGCAAGCTGTGTTAATGCAAAAAGCAGGAGATATACTACCTCTGGTAGTATTTCATGTTCATGCTGAACAATTGACATTATATTCCGAAATTAGTGCAAATGATAAGAACTAAGTATTAATCTGTGACTTAACATGATGTCATATGATGTCAGGACATGACTACAAACTTGTTTTCTAGTTTAAAGGTCCTATGTACGAATCTTACTTCAGCCACAATACTTCGGTTTTTCAGAATTAAGGTTAGCTGACAAAATATTCACACCTTAGTTTCAAGATGTACCATTTGTAAAAATTTGAAGAAAATCTGATAATAAATGGCGGCTGTAGAGCGCGAAAACCATTTTTCACTATTTTTAGCTCTGACGTCAGGTGACGTCATAGGGTGCTGAAAATGCTGTTGCTCAAAAGCGCATACTTTACTGCAATAACTCTGAAATTTTCATTATTCTGAACAACTCGCATCATGTCGAAATCATTGCCCCAAATTAAAATTAAGTGGTATGCTTATGACGTCCTATGACGTCACGATTCAAAATATTTGTAGAAATTCTGCAGAATTGCAAACTGTGTAAGTTTCAACTTTCTATCTCATCCTGAAGCTCTTCAATCCTAAAATGAAATTTTTGGTCCTATGTTCGAATCTTATTTCAGCCACAGAACTTCAGTTTTTCGAAATTTCGGTTAGCTGGCAGAATATACTCACCTTAATTTCAAGATGTACCATCTGTGAACATTTGAAGAAAATCAGACCACAAATGGCGGCTGTAGAGCGTTAACAATCTTTTTCAATATTTATAGCTCTGACGTCACATGACATCATAGGGTGCTGAAGATGCTTTTGTTCAAAAGCGCATACTTTACATTCATATCTCTGAAATTTTCATTATTCTGAACAACTGGCATCATGTAGAAATCATTTCCCTAAAATAAAAATTAAGAAGTATGCTTATGACGTCACATGACGACATTTGACGTCACGACCCAAAATATATGTAGAAATTCTGCAGAACTGCAAACTGTGTAAGTTTCAAAATTTTATCTCATTCTGAAGCTCTTTAATCCTAAAATGATATTTTCGGTCCTATGTTCGAATCTTATTTAAGCCACAGAACTTCGGAATTTGGGTTAGATGACAGGATATGCACACCTTACTTTCAAGATGTACCATCTGGGAAAATTCGAAGAAAATCCGACTATAAATGGCGGCTGTAGAGCGTTAACACCTTTTTCACTATTTTTAGCTCTGACGTCACATGACATCATAGAGTCCTGAAGATGCTTTTGTTAAAAAGCGCATATTATAATGTCATAATTCTGAAATTTTCATTATTCTGAACAACTGGCATCATGTCAAAATCATTGCTCTAAAATGAAAATTAAGAAGTATGCTTATGACGTCACATGACGTCATATGACGCCAGTAATCAAAATATGTGTAGAAATTCTACAGAACTGTAAACTGTGTAAGATTCAACTTTATATCTCATCCAGAAGCTCTTTAATCCTAAAATGAAATTTTCGGTCCTATGTTCGAATCTTATTTCAGCCACGGAACTTCGGTCTTTCGGAAATTCGGTTAGCTGACAGAATATGCACACCTTACTTTCAAGATATACCATCTGGGAAAATTTGAAGAAAATCTGACCATAAATGACGGCTGTAGAGCGCGAACACCATTTTACACTATTTTTAGCTGTGACGTCATGTGAGGTCATAGGGTGATGAAGATGCTTTAGTTTAAAAGCGCATACTTTACTGTCATAACTCTGAAATTTTTATTATTCTGAACAACTGGCAGTATGTCGAAATCATTGCCCTAAAATGAAAATTACGATGTATGCTTATGACGTCACATGACGTCATATGACGTCACGACTCAAAATATATGTAGAAATTCTACAGAACTGCAAACTGTGTAAGTTTCAACTTTCTATCTCATCCTGAAGCTCTTTAATGCTAAAATGAAATTTTCAGTCCTATGTTCGAATCTCATTTCAGTCACAGAACTTCGGTTCTTTCGGAAATTCGGTTAGCTGACAGAATATGCACACCTTAGTTTCAAGATGTACCATCTGTGAAAATTCGAAGAAAATCCGACCATAAATGGCGGCTGTAGACGTTGAACACCATTTTTCACTATTTTTAGCTGTGACGTCATATGACGACATATCGTGCTGAAGATGCTTTTGTTCAAAAACACATACTTTACTGTCATAACTCTGAAATTTTCATTATTCTGAACAACTGGCATCATTTCAAAATCATTGCTCTAAAATGAAAATTAAGAACTATGCTTATGACGTCACATGAAGTCATATGACGCCAGGAATCAAAATATGTGTAGAAATTCTACAGAACTGTAAACTGTGTAAGATTCAACTTTATATCTCATCCAGAAGCTCTTTAATCCTAAAATGAAATTTTCGGTCCTATGTTCGAATATTATTTCAGCCACGGAACTTCTGTCTTTCGGAAATTCGGTTAGCTGACAGAATATGCACACCTTACTTTCAAGATGTACCATCTGGGAAAATTTGAAGAAAATCTGACCATAAATGACGGCTGTAGAGCGCGAACACCATTTTACACTAGTTTTAGCTGTGACGTCATGTGACGTCATAGGGTGATGAAGATGCTTTAGTTCAAAAGCGCATACTTTACTGTCATAACTCTGAAATTTTTATTATTCTGAACAACTGGCATTATGTCGAAATCATTGCCCTAAAATGAAAATTACGATGTATGCTTATGACGTCAAAATAGATGTAGAAATTCTACAGAACTGCAAACTGTGTAAGTTTCAACTTTCTATCTCATCCTGAAGCTCTTTAATGCTAAAATGAAATTTTCAGTCCTATGTTCGAATATTATTTCAGCCACAGAACTTCGGTTCTTTCGGAAATTCGGTTAGCTGACAGGATATGCACACCTTAGTTTCAAGATGTACCATCTGTGAAAATTTGAAGAAAATCCGACCATAAATGGCGGCTGTAGAGCGTGAACACCATTTTTCACTATTTTTAGCTCTGACGTCATATGACGACATAGCGTGCTGAAGATGCTTTTGTTCAAAAACACATACTTTACTGTCATAACTCTGAAATTTTCATTATTCTGAACAACTGGCATCATGTCAAAATCATTGCTCTAAAATGAAAATTAAGAAGTATGCTTATGACGTCACATGACGTCATATGACGCCAGGAATCAAAATATGTGTAGAAATTCTACAGAACTGTAAACTGTGTAAGATTCAACTTTATATCTCATCCAGAAGCTCTTTAATCCTAAAATGAAATTTTCGGTCCTATGTTCGAATCTTATTTCAGCCACGGAACTTCGGTCTTTCGGAAATTCGGTTAGCTGACAGAATATGCACACCTTACTTTCAAGATGTTCCATCTGGGAAAATTTGAAGAAAATCTGACCATAAATGACGGCTGTAGAGCGCAAACACCATTTTACACTATTTTTAGCTGTGACGTCATGTCACGTCATAGGGTGATAAAGATGCTTTAGTTCAAAAGCGCATACTTTACTCTCATAACTCTGAAATTTTTATTATTCTGAACAACTGGCATTATGTCGAAATCATTGCCCTAAAATGAAAAATACGATGTATGCTTATGACGTCATATGACGTCACGACTCAAAATATATGTAGAAATTCTACAGAACTGCAAACTGTGTAAGTTTCAACTTTCTATCTCATCCTGAAGCTCTTTAATGCTAAATTGAAATTTTCGGTCCTATGTTTGAATCTTATTTCAGCCATAGAACTTCGGTTCTTTCGGAAATTCGGTTAGCTGACAGGATATGCACACATTACTTTCAAGATGTACCATCTGTGAAAATTTGAAGAAAATCAGACCATAAATGGCGGCTGTAGAGCGTGAACACCATTTTTCACTATTTTTAGCTCTGACGTCATATGACGACATAGCATGCTGAAGATGCTTTTGTTCAAAAACACATACTTTACTGTCATAACTCTGAAATTTTCATTATTCTGAACAATTGGTATCATTTCAAAATCATTGCCCTAATATAAAAATTAAGAAGTAGGCTTATGACGTCACATGACGTCATATGACGCCAGGAATCAAAATATATGTAGAAATTCTGCAGAACTGCAAACTGTGTAAGTTTCAACATTTTATCTCATCCTGAAGCTCTTTAATGCTAAAATGAAATTTTCGGTCCTATGTTCGAATCTTATTTCGGCCACAGAACTTCGGTTCTTTCGGAAATTCGGTTAGCTGACAGGATATGCACACCTTAGTTTCCAGATGTACCATCTGTGAAAATTCGAAGAAAATCCGACTATAAATGACGGCTGTAGAGAGCAAACACCATTTTTCACTATTTTTAGCTGTGACGTCATGTAACGTCATAGGCTGCTGATAATCATTGAAAACAAAAGTTCTTCACATGACTAATAAGCCATACAAATTTCAATATCCTAGGACTATTGCAACCTATTAAAATAAGCGTTTAGTTAGGAAGAAGAAAAGAATAATAATAATAAAAAATGACGTCACGTGACGTCATATGACGTTTATTTTCACATAATTGTTAGACACCCAGAGACCTACTAATTGACAAAATTTCAACTTTCTATTTCAAATAGGACAGTTTTTATAAGCATTAAAAATTGACGTCCTTGGTTCGAATCTTGGATCCGCCATAGATGCTTGGACTTTTCGAATTTTGTAAAACGGACACCGGTATACACAATAAGTACGTAATATACACATTCTGGGATAAGTTAATGAAAATCGGCCCATTTATAATGGCTCTGGACCGTGTACAAACTTTCGTAGTCAATTTCAAATGTTGAAATCAAAATTATTGCGTCTGAATCATTTGTCATTAAATTTCATTGCCCTTCGACAATTTCAACATATAGAAATACTCTTATTAATATTAGAAATACATTATCATATAATGGCGTCAAATGACGTCATGTGACGTTTATTTTCACAAAATGTTTAAGACTCTCAGAGACCTATATACTGACCAAATATCACTTTTCTATCTCAAATAAATCCGATTTTATAAGAATTTAAAAATTTACGACCTTGGTTCGAATCTTGAATTCGCTATAGAACCTTGGACTTTTCGAATTTTGAAAAACGGACACCGAGATGCACAACTAGAACTTAATATACACATTCTGTGAAAATTTGATGAAAATCGGTTCATAAACAATGGCTGTAGACAGCGTACAAACTTTTGTTGCATATTTCAAATGTGACGTCATATGACGTCATAGGCATATGAAAATCATAGAAATAAAAATTTCAGCCTTTGAAGCATTTGTCATTAAATTTTCATTGCCCTTCGACAATTTCAACATATAGAAATATTCTTGTTAATATTAGAAATACATTATCATATAATGACGTCACGTGACGTCATATGACATTTATTTTCACAAAATGTTTAAAACTTCTAGAGACCTATATACTGACTAAATATCAACTTTCTATCTGAAATAGGACAGATTTTTTAAGCATTTAAAAATTTACGACCTTGGTTCGAATCTTGGATTCGCTATAGAACCATGGACTTTTCGAATTTTGAAAAACGGACACAGGGATGCACAACTAGAGCCTAACATGCACATTCTGTGAAATTTTGATGAAAATCGGTCCAGAAATAATGGCTGTAGACCGCGTAAAATCTTTTTCACGTGACGTCAAAGCTGACGTTATATGACATCATATGAATATAAAATTCATTGCATCCGAAAGCTCATGGTTTGAAATATAAGCCATAAAATTTTCATTGTTCTGAGTCAATGGCAACACCTCGAAATTAACACAAATATAAGAGGAAGAAAAAAAGAATAATAAGAAGAAGAAGAAGAACTAGATTTCATTCGTTGATACGAATGATAGGACTTTCTGCTAAAATTGAAAAATATTAAGATTAATTCCGTTAGAAAGAATATATATTAAATTCTCTACCCTTTACTCTTTTTTTTTTTTCGTATGGACTTCTTTTAGCTTTGATGTCACATGACGTCATAGGGTGCTGAAGATGCTTTTGTTCAAAAACGCATATGTTACTGTCATATCTCTGGTGCTGAAGATGCTTTTGTTCAAAAGCGCATACTTAACTGTCATAACTCTGAAATTTTCATTACTCTGAACAACTGGCATCATGTCGAAATCATTGCCCTAAAATGAAAATTTAGAAGTATGCCTATGAAGTCACATGACGTCATGTGACGTCACCACACAAAATTTATGTAGAAATTCTGTAGAACTGCAAACTGTGTAAGTTTCATCTTTCTATCTCATCCTGAAGCTCTTTAATCCTAAAATGAAATTTTCGAACCTATGTTCGAATCTTATTTCAGCCACAGAACTTCGGTTTTTCGGAATTTCGGTAAGCTGGCAGGATATGTACACCTTAGTTTCAAGGTGTACCATCTGTGAAAATAAGAAGAAAATCCGACCATAAATGGCGGCTGTAGAGCGTGAAAACCATTTTTCACTATTTTTAGCTCTGACGTCACATAACGTCATAGGGTGCTGAAGATGCCTTTGTTCAAATGCGCATTTGTTACTGTCATAACTCTAAAATCTTCATTATTCTGAACAACTGGCATCATGTCGAAATCATTGCCCTAAAATGAAAATTAAGAAGTATGCTTATGACGTCACATGACGACATTTGACGTCACGACTCAAAATATATTAAGAAATTCTGCAGAACTGCAAACTGTGTAAGTTTCAACTTTCTATCTTACCTGAAGCTCTTTAATCCTAAAATGAAATTTTCGGTCCTATGTTCGAATCTAATTTCAGCCACAGAACTTCGGTCTTTCGGAATTTCAGTTAGCTTACAGGATTTGCACACCTTAGTTTGAAGATGTACCATCTGTGAAAATTTGAAGAATATCCGGCCATAAATGACGGCTGTAGAGCGTGAACACCATTTTTCACTATTTTTAACTGTGACGACACATAACGTCATAGGGTGCTGTAGATGCTTTTGTTCAAAAGCGCATATGTTGCTATTATAACTCTGAAATTTTCAGTATTCTGAACAACTGGCATCATGTCGAAATCATTACCCTAAAATGAAAATTAAGAAGTATGCCTATGACGTCACATGACGTCATATGACGTCACGACTAAAAATATATGTAGAAATTCTGCAGAACTGCAAACTGTGTAAGTATCAACTTTCTATCTCATCCTGAAGCTCTTTCATCCTAAAATGAAATTTTCGGTCCTTTGTTCGAATCTTATTTCAGCCACAGAACTTCGGTCTTTCGGAATTTCGGTTAGCTGACAGGATATGTACACCTTAGTTTTAAGATGTACCATCTGTGAAAATTTGAAGTAAATCCGACCATACATGACGGCTGTAGAGCGCGAACACAATTTTTCACTATATTTAGCTGTGACGTCATGTGACGTCATAGGCTGCTGATAATCATTGAAATCAAAATTTCCTCACGTGACTAATTACCCATAAAAATTTCATCGTCCCAGGGCTATTGCAACATGTTAAACTAAGCATTTAGTTAGGAAGAAGAAAAGAATTATAATAATAAAAAAATGACGTCACGTGACGTCATATGACGTTTATTTTCACATAATTGTTAGACACCCAGAGACCTACTAACTGACAAAATTTAAACTTTCTTTCTCAAATAGGACAGTTTTTATAAGCATTTAAAAATTGACGTCCTTGGTTCGAATCTTCGATCCGCCATAGATGCTTGGACTTTTCAAATTTTGAAAAACGGACACCGGTATACACAATAAGAACGTAATATACACATTCTGTGAAAATTTGATGAAAATCGGCCCATTAATAATGGCTCTTGACCGTGTACAAACTTACGTAGTCAATTTCAAATGTGACGTCATATGACGTCATAGGCTTCTGAAAATCATTGAAATCGAAATTCCAGCGTCTGAATCATATGTCATTAAATTTTCATTGCCCTTCGACAATTTCAACATATAGAAATACTCTTATTAATATTAGAAATACATTATCATATAATGACGTCACGTGACGACATATGACGTTTATTTTCACAAAATCTTTAAGACTCCCAGAGACCTATATACTGACCAAATATCAACTTTCTATCTCAAATAGGACCGATTTTATAAGCATTTAAAAATTTACGACCTTGGTTCGAATCTTGAATTCGCTATAGAACCATGGACTTTTTGAATTTTGAAAAAGGGACAACGAGATGCACAACTAGAACTTAATATACACATTCTGTGAAAATTTGATGAAAATCGGTTCATAAACAATGGCTGTAGACCGCGTACAAACTTTTGTTGCATATTTCAAGTGTGACGTCGTATGACGTCATAGACATATGAAATTCATAGAAATCGAAATTTCAGCGTTTGAAGCATGTGTCATTAAATTTTCATTCCCCTTCGACAATTTCAACATATAGAAATATTATTGTTAATATTAGAAATACATTGTCATATAATGACAATACGTGACGTCATATGACATTTATTTTCACAAAATGTTTAAAACTTCTAGAGACCTATATACTGACTAAATATCAACTTTCTATCTGAAATAGGACAGATTTTTTAAGCATTTAAAAATTTACGACCTTGGTTCGAATCTTGGATTCGCTATAGAACCATGGACTTTTCGAATTTTGAAAAACGGACACAGGGATGCACAATAAGAGCCTAACATACACATTCTGTGAAATTTTGATGAAAATCGGTCCAGAAATAATGGCTGTAGACCGCGTACAAACTTTTTCACGTGACGTCAAATCTGACGTTATATGACGTCATATGAATATATAATTCATTGCATCCGAAAGCTTATGGTTTGAAATATATGCCATAAAATTTTCATTGTTCTGAGTCAATGGCAACACCTCGAAATTAACACAAATATAAGAGGAAGAAAAAAAGAATAAGAAGAAGAAGAATAATAAAAAAACAGTACAAACCCAATATGACTTTCTGCTTTAGGCAGAAAGTCCTAATAATAATAAACATAATAAACCCAATAGGACTTTCTGTTTTAGGCAGAAAGTCCTAACTAGATGTCATTCGTTTAAACGAATGATAGGACTTTCTGCAACATCTGCTTTATATAGTATATACAGAAGATGACATAATAGATAATCTCTCCAAACTGCAACTTTCTATCTCCTCTATTTCTATATAAAATAGCACAAATAGAACACATTCTGTGAATTTTAATAAAAGTCCGCCCATATCTTGTACATGTAGTTTACATACAAAATTTATACTATGTCATATGACATGAAAGAAAAATGAAACAGTGTTCAAATGTAAGTTTCTACCTTTCATCACACATAGAATTTCATCACTCCAGTTCAGTTGTAACCTTGTTTAATTTTAGCCTCAGTAGGAAGAAGTATTGAATATTTGTATAGTGCTATATCCTTTCGACACCCGTAACATAGTTAAACGTATTTAGCGATTTTGGCGTGTTTGGGCTTCCGTAGTTTTGCCATAAATTCCTGGAATTTCGAACTATGGTGATATTTTGAAAGGTAACATCCCAGCCTACAAACTGATGCAATATGAATATCGTTAGCATAACAATGCAGTTTTTAGATGGTCTAAAATGTGGGGCTGCGTGTTAATAATTTTTCAAGGCTTGCAAACTGCTCGCTAGCTACATAGTGTTGCAAATACGGATTTTTGTCTTGTGCCGTTGTACATGTATTAACTTCAATGCTTATTTTGGAAACAGTCAACATTCGACAAAAAACAAAAAACAAAATCAAGATATAGCCCATCAATTGCAATTTGATATTTTTTTTTTTTTCGTCGCGCAAGTACTTAAGCTTGGTGACCCCTGCGCGTGACCTTTTCCATATTTTTATGATGCATGATTATGAAATATCTTATTTTCCATGTAACTTTCTTATATGAAGTCCAATTTCAATAAGCTTGATACCGTTAGAAAGCTCTTAAAACATGCTACATTTTATATGCATAATGTATAAACTTATCTTCAGTCGATTCTGAGATATTGACTGTTAAACCTCAAGAAAACAGCATATTATCAGCAAAATTAGCTTCATTTCATTTAGTTTTTTTTTTGTTTATAACTTTGTATTGCGTTAACCAATTTTAATAAATTAAATAATTTTGGAAACGTCAATTATTCAGCTATAATTCTTATTCATACATATATTTACAAAAATCGATATTAATTGAGATATGGCTACATATATGCAGTAGGGGTGAAATCAAAATAATAGTAAGAAACAAATGACGTCACGTGACGTCATATGACGTTTATTTGCAAATAATTGTTAAGACACCCAGAGATCTACTAACTGACAAAATTTCAACTTTCTATCTCAAATAGGACAGTTTTTATAAGCATTAAAAAATTGACGTCATTGGTTCGAATCTTTGATCCGCCATATATGCTTGGACTTTTCGAATTTTGAAAAACGGACACCGGTATACACAATAAGAACGTAATATACACATTCTGTGAAAATTTGATAAAAATCGGCCCATTAATAATGGATCTGGACCATGTACAAACTTTTGTAGTCAATTTCAAATGTGACGTCATATTACGTCATAGGCTTCTGAAAATCATTGAAATCAAAATTTCAGCGTCTGAATCATTTGTCATTAAATTTTCATTATCCTTCGATAATTTCAACATATAGAAATACTCTTGTTAATATTAGAAATACATTTTCATTTATAGACGTCACGTGACGTCATATGACGTTTCTTTTCACAAAATGTTTAAGACTCCCAGAGACCTATATACTGACCCAATATCATCTTTCTATCTCAAATAGGACCGATTTTATAAGAATTTGAAAATTTACGACCTTGGTTCGAATCTTGGAATCGCTATAGAACCTTGGACTTTTCGAATTTTGAAAAACGGACACCGGGATGCACAACTAGAACTTAATATACACATTCTGTGAAAATTTGATGAAAATCGATTCCTAAACAATGGCTATGGACCGCGTACAAACTTTTGTTGCATATTTCAAGTGTGACGTCATATGACGTCATAGGCATATGAAAATCATAGAAATCAAAATTTCAGCGTTTGAAGCATGTATCATTAAATTTTCATTGCCCTTAGACAATTTCAACATATAGAAATATTATTGTTAATATTAGAAATACATTATCATATAATGACGTCACGTGACGTCATCTGACATTTATTTTCACAAAATGTTTAAAACTTCTAGAGACCTATATACTGACTCAATATCATCTTTCTATCTTAATTAGGACAGGTTTTAGAAGCATTTAAAAAATTTACGACCTTGGTTCGAATCTTGGATTCGCTATAAAACCATGGACTTTTCGAATTTGGAAAAACGGACACCGGGATGCACAACTAGAACTTAATATACACAATCTGTGAAAATTTGATGAAAATCGGTTCACAAACAATGGCTGTAGACCGCGTACAAACTTTTGTTGCATATTTCAACTGTGACGTCATATGACGTCATAGAGATATGAAAATCATAGAAATCAAAATTTCCTCACAAGACTAATAAGTCATAAAAATTTCATCGTCCTAGGAGAATTGCAACATAGAAAAATAAGCGTTTAGTTAGGAAGAAAAAAAGAACTAGACTCCTTTTGTTCTGGACAAAAGAAAGGGCTTTCTGCACTTCAAATCCTGTCAAACCTGATCATACTTATTTTATTTTCTGAAATACACCATCTTTAAAAATTGAAGGAAATCCTTCCCGAATTGACAGCTGTAGAGTGCAAACATAAATGAATAGCAGAGGAAATCTGTGATGTCATATAACATAATTTAAATTTTAAAGTCATTGAATTCAAAAGGGAATATGTGGCTTTGTTTTCAGTTATTATTTCATAATGCTATTTTTTCCAGAACCATCTTTAAGATAACTACAATAATATTCAATCTTCGTGTTCTACAAGGGAATGAAGTATCACTAGTCCTCTTAACATGCTAAAAAGGTATACAAGATTTCTTTTCTACGAAATATCAACTAGGATCAACTGCAGAAGCACAAGGAATTTTTTTTCTTTTTTTTTCCAGAAATTCTTTCTTTCATGCAACTATGATGTCCGATTTTAAAAACCCAGGTATTGTTAGAAAGGTCTTCTGAATTCAAACATGTACTTACTTTAGGTTTAAATCTATCTGTTTTTGCGATATATAAAGTTATTCCTCCCCCCAAAAAGGCAAAAATCGGCAAAAAGATATCCATGTCAACTACTACCATTCGACAAATAACTTAATAATTAATGGACACATTATTAAGATCTGCATAGCATTAGAACCGCACTGCATCATGATAAATATATTGTTCTTTATGATATTTTCAACAAGAGGGCCAAGGTGGCCCTAAAGACTCTCACCTGAGAAAAACTGTTATCGTTGCCTGTAGAAGTTATTAAATTATAGCATAGTTGTACTGAAGACATAATCCATCAGATTATTTAAAATTCCACGAAGTAAAGAGAGCCTGTTGTCGAAATTTGAAGTCAAACTTGACTCAAAAAGTATGGCTTAAAACACACAAATTTAAACATCAAAAGGGGCATAACTCCTGACCTAATTGGCATATCAGCCATTATCGAACTTGGCAGAAAGAATATGGCTATATACATTGTTCTAAAGATTGAAGATCATTATTTCAGAAATGAAGATGCTAGAGTGTAAATAAAGTAAAAATTGGCATTTTTTAATATTTAAAGGAGCAAAACTCATGACCTTATAGTCCGATATCAGCCATAATCGAAATTGTCCGAGATTTTATGGTAATAGACATTGTCATGAAGTTTGAAGATGATTGCTTAAGAAATGAAGATGCAATAGTGCAAACAAAGGGAAAATTGGCATATTTTAATATCAAAAGGGGCATAACTCCTGACCTAAGAAGTTAATATCAGCCATTATCAAAGTTGGCCGTGAGAGGATAATAATAAACATTGTCATAATGTTTTAAGATGATTGCTTAAGAAATGAAGATGTTAGAGTGCAAAGTGACAATGACAATGTGAAATCTAGCTTTTTTCAATATTAAAAGGGGCATAACTCCTGACCTAATAGGCCGATATAAGCCATAATCGGACTTGACCAAGATTCTATGGTAATAAACATTCTTATAAAGTTTGAAGTTGATTACTTAAGAAATAAAGATGCTAGAGTGCAAACAAACTAATTGTGGACGACGGATGGACGGCGGATTGACGGACAGACGGACGGACAATGGACATTTATCGATTCTTATAGCTCATCTTGAGCTCATGTGCTCAGGTGAGCTTAGAATTAATTGTATCTTAGAAAAAGCAATCAAGTGATTAGGACTAATTGCAGAAGTGCATGAAAGAACGGTATAAATTAACTTTTATTTCTCATCTAACTTCCTTATATGATGTCCAATTTTAAAAAAGGAAGGCCTTTATATTTCCAACATTTCACTTGTTTCATGTTTCAACTTTTCTGTTACGTGTTCTGAGATATAGAAAGTTATTTTTCAAAGAAACGGCAAAAAATCGGCAAAACGATGTTCATGTCTATTATTGCCCTTCGACAAATTACATTATAATAAATGGCCCGATCATTAAAATCTGCATACCATTAGAACCGCATTACATCACGCTAATAATACTGTTCTTTATGTTATTTCCAAAAATTAATAGTTTCTTAAAAAAAAAAACAATCAAATGATAGGGACTAAGTGCAGAAATGCATGAAAGAACGGTTTAATTGACTTCTTATTTCTTATCTAACTTCCTTATAGGATGTCCGATGTCCAATTTTAAAACGCTAGGTACCATTAGAAAGGCCTTTAAATTTCCAACATTTCACGTGTTTAATGTTTCAACTTTTCTATTACGGGTTTTGAGATATAGAAAGTTATTTTTCAAGAAAACGGCAAAAGTCGGCAAAAAGATGTTCATGTCTATTATTGCCTTTCGACAAATAGCTTTATAATTTATGGTCCGATCGTTAAAATCTGCATATCATTAGAACCGCATTACATCATGCAAAACAAATAAAAAATGTTCTATATGTTATTTTAAAAAAATTAATAGTTTCTTCGAAAAAAGGAATCAAGTGATCGGGACTTACTGCGGGAGTGCATGAAAGAACGGTTTTACTGAATTCTTATTTTTCATGTAACTTCCTTATATTACGTCCAAAGCTAGGTACCGTTAGAAAGGTCTTTTGATTTCCCACAATTCACTCGCTTCATAATTGTATGTATCTTTAAACACTTTGTAGATACGGGCGGTTAAACCTTGAGCACACGGCAAAAATCGGGGATAAATATGTTCATATCGTTTTGTTTTTCCTTATAACTTAATGAATATTAGGTCAATCTTTGAAATTTAAACACCAAAAGAACGGCCGGGCATTGATCTACAAATTATATTCATACTCTTATTAACAAAAATCAATAATGATCGAGATATAAGTAGGTAAGTGCGCTTAGGGTTGCAGCATTTTGGTTTTTCTGCAAAAACTCAACTGATTCAACCCCGATCTTCAAAAACTATATATCGTCTGAAAGGCATTTCAAAGCACTACAAATTATACGCATAGTGTCTCGATAAAATATTTTTCGTTTTTGAGATATTTAAGGCCGAAGAAAAAACCGATAATTGACATGTGACCTTGACCTTAGCTTTTTTCCGGAAGCGGAAGTGACTGATGACAATAAGAGGCTATGTTGCACCTTCAGTGAAAATTTTATGGAAATCGGTCAAAAACCTTGTCTTCCAGTGCTAAAAAACAGTATATTTTGGATAAAAAATTTGATAACGCGTCATGACGTCATTTTACGTCATACGACGCCAATCTTCTCAGAACTGAAAGAAATCAATAGGACACATATTCTGTTCAAATTTCATGTTTCTAGCTTATCTGAGTGCTTCGTAATACTTCAATACATTTTCTGGTCCAAAGTTCGAAACTTGGTTCAGCCATAGATCCTTGATCTTTTCAAATATTGAAAAATGTATATAATCCTACACAACAAGAACATAATATATACATTCTGTGAAAAAATCAAGTAAATCGGTCCAATCGTGACGGCTGTAGAGCGCGAACAAACTTTTGTAGCTTTTTTCAGCCCTGACGTCATGTGACGTCACATGAAGAAAAAACATATGACGATCAAAAGGGACAAAGTCACTGTGCATACTATTAAAATTTCATGCTGCTAGCTCATCGGCAACCTGTTTTAATTTGAACCTCAAAAGGAAGAAAAAAGTAGAATAATAATAATAAGAAAAAACATAACAAACCCAATAGGTCTTTCTGCTTGAGGCAGAAAGCCCTAATAACTAGATGTCATTCGTTTAAACGAATGATAGGACTTTCTGCAACATCTGCTTTATATAGTATATATAGAAGATGACATAATAGATAATCTGTCCAAATTGCAACTTTCTATCTCCTCTATTTCTATATAAAATAGCACAAATAGAACACATTCTGTGAATTATAATAAAAGTCCACCCATATCTTACACATGTAGTTTACATACAACATTTATACTATGTCATATGACATGAAAGAAAAATGAAACAGTGTTCCAAATGTAAGTTTCTAACTTTCATCACACATAGAATTTCATCACTCCAGCTCAGTTGTAACCTTGTTTAATTTTAGCCTCATTAGGAAGAAGTATTGAATATTTGTATAGTGCTATATCCTTTCGACACCTGTAACGTAGTTAATCGTATTTAGCGATTTTGGCGTGTTTGGGCTTCCGTAGTTTTGCCATAAATTCCTGGAATTTCGAACTATGGTGATATTTTGAAAGGTAATATCCCAGCCTACAAACTGATGCAATATGAATATCGTTAGCATAACAATGCAGGTTTTAGATGGTCTAAAATGTGGGGCTGCGTGTGAATTTTTCAAGGCTTGCAAACTGCTCGCTAGCTTCATAGTGTTGCAAATACGGATTTTTGTCTTGTGCCGTTGTACATGTATTAACTTCAATGCTTATTTTGGAAACAGTCAACATTCGACAAAAAAAAAAAAAAAAAAAAAAAAATCAAGATATATCCCATCAATTGCAATTTGATATTTTTTTATTTTTTTTTCGTCGCGCAAGTATTTAAGCTTGGTGACCCCTGCGCGTGACCTTTTCCATATTTTTATGATGCATGATTATGAAATATCTTATTTTCCATGTAACTTTCTTATATGAAGTCCAATTTCAATAAACTTGGTACCGTTAGAAAGCTCTTAAAACATGCTACATTTTATATGCATAATGTATAAACTTATCTTCAGTCGTATCTGAGATATTGACTGTTAAACCTCAAGAAAACAGCATATTATCAGCAAAATAAGCTTCATTTCATTTAGTTTTTTTTTTGCTTATAACTTTGTATTGCGTAAACCAATTTTAATAAACTAAATATCTTTGGAAACGTCAATTATTCAGCTATAATTCTTATTCATACATATATTTACAAAAATCGATATTTATTGAGATATGGCTACATATATGCAGTAGGGGTGAAATCAAAATTTCCTCATGTGCCTAATAACCCATAAAAATTTCATCGTCCTAGGACTATTGCAACATATTAAAATAAGCGTTTAGTTACGAAGAAGAAAAGAATAATAATAATAAACAAATGACGTCACGTGACGTCATATGACGTTTATTTTCCCATAATTGTTATGACACCCAGAGACCTACTAACTGACAAAATTTCAACTTTCTATCTCAAATAGGACAGTTTTTATAAGCATTTAAATATTGACGTCATTGGTTATAATCTTGGATCCGCCATATATGCTTGGACTTTTCGA